>NCVS01000104.1:269216-280480 GCA_003055095.1 Goniozus legneri
GGACGAGTCTCATTGCATAGGAGGATATCTGAAGCGAGACGGGATGGGAATTTTGAGCAGGCCAATCTTGCGTCTACCCAGGGAAATTTTTATCGCCGAAAATTTACAATTCTTTTTTTCGGTATTCGAACTTCATTTTCACAATTCGCAAAACTTGTTGCGTAACGTTGAATATTCGCGAGTTAATCGAAGCGAGTAATAAATTGCGCCCGGGTTATTAAAATTTTTCGGCTAACAGAGATACGCTTGTCGAGTCGAGGCTCAGGGCGACGTACGAGCGAAAAAAACAAGGAGGCTCCAATTTCGGCTTTCGCGATTCGCCCTCGGGGAGAGCCAACTGAATTTTATAAATCGCTTTGAAAAAACAACACGAGAATCAACGCACCGAACAGAGACTTCTGAATTTCCATACCGCATCGGAATATTCAAAGTAAATTTTTACGTACGATTTTTCAAATCCGCGCTGTAAATCGTTCATGAGATTGCGAAAATAACGATCGAAAGGGTAGCGCGTATTTTTCGAGCCCGTACAAAAGCATCCAACCAAAACACGGACTAGAAGGGAACAAAAACATTTTCTCAAAACATCTCTCGACAAATCGGAAAAATTGTTTGCCCCGGTGCACGTAGCGAGTGCAGCTGGCTTGCATTGTTCTCTTCGGCAACAAATTCGTAGGAAATTGTACAAGACGTAACATTTTCATCGCGCCATTATGCCCCGGGTGGGCCGAGGGGGAGGGGCGTAATCCACTTATCCTTATCTCGTAGGGTGATTCCGCGAAAAAGAACCCGTGCTCGACACCGGGGGCTTGAAAAATTAATTATGCATTCCATCAACCGTCGCCCGAGTGGCTTCGGCGTGTAAGAAGCACCAAAGCGAGAGAGAGAGAGAGAGGGAGATAAAAGAGGAATAAGAAGAGCTCCGAGACAAGAAGTAGACGTAGCGTGGAATCAACGAAAAACCGCGAAACACACTGAGAAACTGCGACAAAAGTTTTAGCTCCGAGGGTGCGAAAAGTCGAGTGAATATAATCCAAGAAGAGAGAGAGAGAGAGAGAGAGGTGAGAGGACGTTGGAGAGTCGCTGTAATTAATGTGTTGGCTGTGTTTTGTCTAGTCTCAAGACGTTATACTCAGTGTCTCGGAATTACCGTACGTTCTTTTACCGAGCCAGCGAAACATTCAACAACACTTTCTATTTTTTATAAAAAGAATTATTGCTAAAATTCATTGTTGTAAATAATTTTGATGCGTCCAGTGTAGGAGGAAAAATGTACGAATCACATCGTCGAGGAAAAACGAATTCGTTCGAAGAGAGTGTTTATCGAACAATATGGAGCTCGAGATGCGCTGGATGATTGTGCGTTTGGTGCTTGACCGAAAAATCACGAGAATGGAGAAACGCTCGAAACAGGGGGGAGGGCGAACAATGGCGAAGAAGAGTGCGAGGTGGGAGGGAATTCTACGGAAGCGAAGACGCGTACAGAACGGAAGCGGTGAACGACTCTCGCGGGGGCGCAAAAAGTAAACAAAAACGATGTAAAGCTCATCAATCGTTCGTCGAGGAGAGAGAGAGAGAGAGAGAGGGAGAGAAAAAATTGAGAGAAAAGAGGAATAGAGGGAGAGGAGGGGCAGCGCGAGGTTGAATTTATGCGAAATGAGTCGCGACTGCATCCAAATATTCCACATTTTTGCTAGTAAGAGTTTTACGATCGTCGACGTGTATTCATACACGGAACGTCTAGAAAGACCATCGAACTTTCGGAGTATGAAGATGGATCTCGAGATTTTTTAGCCAGTTCTCTTATTTAAGTTATGCTTTGTTGCGGTGAGAACACGTATTTTTATGAATTCAAGTTAATTTTGAAATTAATATATTACGTTGTATTTTTTTTTTCTGATTTTAATGCAGTATCGTAATTGAATCGAGTCGGGGTCACAACCCAGAGCTTTTTGTTCGATTCGCGCAATTTGTAATTAACTCGGAGTCGATATAACTGTTTTTAATTAACCTGCTTCCTGTGGAAAGAATTATTTCAATTTTTTCCAGCAATGTTTTCGTAATTATTTTAATAAATTGAACGATTTTTTTTTCACGTCGCAGGAAAATAGATATTAATAAAAATATAGATTTATAACACTATTGCGATATTTTCATCTATTTCTTAATACATTCTCTTCACGTACGTGGATCCTGGAGTATATCGCACGAGCAAATATACGGCATTTCTCCATGCATAAATCTCGCGGTGTCTTCGCCGCGAATGATTCGATCGCAGATGCGTCAGCCATCTCTCTTTCGCGTCCTTAAAATTCGCTCCGTATCAACCGCGCGAGAGATTCACGATCACCTCTCAGACGACACACGTCCACGTCGGACCCAGTCGTGGCTGTCTCCGGAAATACGGAACTCGCGTCACGAGCTTCCGAGTTTTCGATTCGTATTTATGGCTCCCCGCATTGATTTAGGTGAACGGTATTCCACATTTTCTCACCTTGTACCGAGAACGACTCGATTTTCTCCCTCCCTCGTCTTCTTTCTTCGGCCAATTCGATCGGTGGCTCGGCTGAATGGCCCGTTTATCCTTCCAATTAGTCGATAAGTGGATCTCGAAATTTCTACGGTCATTCAGCGATGAAAACGAAGGAAGAGGGGAAATTCTGAGAGATAAAAACGTTGGGAAATTTGTACTTTGGAATTTATTTGGCTGCACGCAAGAGAGCAGTCGTTGAGAACAGACGAGAATCGGGCACGAATAACGATGGGCGTTAAAGCGCGAGCGTTTGGTCACTCGAATCCGGAATAAGCGTTCGTTTAGATATTTCTTTTTAAATATCGAGAAATTATTTTTCTCGTTAAACTTTGTTTCCCGGTTACGTAAAGTTTTCCCTGTGACAAGTAGACACACAAAAATTCTCAAGAGAAACAGGTTAACCAAGGATTAACTTTTTTCGCTCGAAAGTAAATCTCCGTGGGCTGAAATCGCAGAGCAAACTCGGCGAGACAGAAAGTTTGAGAAAATATTAATACGCGGACGGAGAATTGAGCGATCAAAGGGGACAATTAAAAGCGGTATGGAGCGCCTGTGGATTATCGTTATCGAATGAAAACTAGACCTCGTTAACGTAACCGTTTCTATACTCGGTTTTAAAGTCACCGAGGGTAACCGAAACGAGAGGGGGCGCAGGTTTATTGAAGTAATTCCTGTATCGGGATTATCCCCGCGGAATATTAATTGGGCAAGAACGCCCGGAATCCCACTTGGCGGTTTCGGCCGAGGTTTCCACCGGATTTTTCGCGGCAAGGAGGCCGAAGAGGGCGAGATTCGTCTATTGCGGAAAGTTGAGTATCCTGCCACTATATATAGAATTCCGCTTTTGTTTGAACTATCGTCGTCCCTTTGCCCCAATCTCTCTCTGTCTCTCTCTCTCTCTCTCTCTCTCCCTTTTCGATTCAACGGTAGAGAATGCGCAATCCGAAAATTGCATCGAGACTCACCAGCAAGCGGGACTTTTGTCTCCCGCCCGCGCCCCTGTGGGTCTTATTTCGATGAAGGTATTTCACTTTGAGGACGGGCGACGCGTGCAGCTACTGCACACGAGTGGGATAAAGGAAAAGGATCGGAACGAAAAAATAGACCGGGGAATGGGACTCTGGATCCGAAGTCTTGTTTGTCTCCTCCTAAGCCTTTTTTTTTCTCGTCTCTATTGCCCGGCAATCGGTTTTCGAAAAGTGCCGAGGGTATCCAAAAAGCAGCAGCGTTTCTCTTCACGTCTTGCTGTCGTTACGAATTATCACCGTAAGCAGTTACATTGATATAACAAATAAAACAGTAGCAATTATTTTAGACAAAATAAAAAATAATACAAAATAATATTTTTTTGTCCATTTGTGTTTGAGCCTAGTTTTTTTTTTATTGTTATAGTTACGAATTATGACTGTGATTTTAATTTGTCTATTCACTGTATTTACTGTATTCTCCCGAAAGTACATCGGCAAACTTCTACGGAAAGTACATCGGCAAAATCATCACTGTATTTACTGCAAAATTTTTAGAGGCTTCGTTATTCACGTTCGAGCCAAGTTCGAGTCGGCGAAGGTGCGCGGGTTCGAACGAGGATTAATTCGCGTAGAAATCAACTCGGAGCGACGAGGTGGCGGTGCTAATCTTTCGCGCGACGGACGCAAACAACGGAGTTGTAGGTAACGCGCGTGCTGCATACGCGAATGCTCCACGTCTTGCCCCCCCCCCCTGCAACCCCCCCTGGCAATCGTGTTAAGCCGAGAGCGAGAGGGGGGAGCTGGAGGCCCTTAATTGTGCAAATTGCACACCGCGGGGCGAACTAAGGACCCTCGACCGGACCCGGTGGATCGTTGCCCCGACCCCTATGCCACTCTCGTGACCCGCACCCGTCCACCGGGGCGAGATTTCGGAAAAGATTGGCTCGGTGCTCGATCCGCGCGCCTCGAGATGTAAATTCCTTCGTTTCGGCTTGTAGTCGTAAGAAAAGAAGAATTAGAGGCCTAAATGATGAGACCGGGCGATAAGACGAGGAAAAAAACAATCCTCTGGTTTTGATGAAAGAAGCGATCGAGACGCAAAAAAAAAAAAATTTGACGTAAATAAAAAATTTCCAGCTTCAAGTTTCAAAGTGGAGGTTCCAATTTTTCATTAACTTGGCACCACCACATGTTTTTATTATAACCGATAGAGCTCCGAATTATTTTTTGTAGCGCTTTATTAGCTCTTAAATGTTAAATAAAAATATTTCAGAAATACCGAAGTGGAGATTCCAACTTGACAGACGTAAAAATACGAGTACGATTTTTAACCGTGAGTGTTAGAGATTATCACGGACGTTAATTTTGAATTCTCATCTTTAACGGTGCGGTAGGGGCATTCATGAGCTTCCGGAATAAGCGAACAGCGGCTCTCGTCAGCTTCCCGTGTCTTCCAATTAAAGTCATTTCGCGAATTCCATTTTCATCGGCGCGACCTCGTCGTGAAACTTTTACGAACGATTCGGGTCATCCCGCGTCGACGAATGTTTACGCGCGGAAAAGGGAGCTGAAATAAAACCACGCTCGTTGAAAACGAGAGGAAGTTGGAGAGAAAAAAAAAGATATTCGCGCGGGGTGAATATTTTTTTTTCATTCTCCGCTCTCTTTCTCCGGAGCAGAGCTCGACGCCTCTCCATCCATCCGCTATCGCGTTTCGCTCGACCTCGACCCGCCTCGCGCGTCAAAGAAGTCATGCATAAATATTTCCCTCGCTACGAGAACGTAATTCGTTGTTCATCCTTCTATACGTATGTTCGGGGTGATTTTAAAATTTCGGGCGAAAAAATCTGCAATTTTTATATCCTCATTATTATAACGTGAGCCAATGTGAAACGACTTTTAACACTAGCTGAGGGCTGTCTAATCGAAAGGTAGATACTCTTAAATACTCGAGGTGCGAAAAAATTAAAGGGGATAGATTACAACGCGATCATCGGGGTCACCCTATACAGGCCCATATATTCTTTTCTCATTTCATTTTCAGCCACGAAATTAAAAAGCGAGGAAAAAAGGAGGAAGAGAAATGGTAAATTCGCAAAACACGAGAACCCAGCGCGCCGTTGGCGGGTATTTTCGCTTTTCGCGCCGAAAAGCAAACGAGTCAAAGAGCCAGCCGGAAGTTCGTTCCTCGTTTTTTTTTTTCGGGCTCTCTTTGTTCCACTCGCGGCACGGCGGGAGGTGGAAATGTAGGCGTAAAAAATTTTATCGAGTGAGCGGTCGAAGGGCGAATTCTTCAAAGTCGATACACGCTGACAAACTCGCCCGGGGTTTAATTAGTGTACGTGCTCGCGCGGTTTCTTTTAATTAACGCGCGTCTCGCGAAATTTTTTCGCCTCTCTCTCTCTCTCTCTCTCTCTCTCTCTCGCGGCCCGACGATAACGAACGAGAAATTTTTCGTACCGAAGCCCCCGCGAGAGATTTACGCGATCGCGCGAAACGAAAATTGCGATCCCGGGCGGCGGACTAAACTCGGGAAAGAAGGAAACCGAGAATTACACTAGCGGCAGAATCTCGCCCCGGTGATTAATGTCCTGAGAATGTCGTGACCGCCGTTTTAATTCCGCGCGAGGGGACTTTCGGTAAAAATCATCCCGGGATTCGTAGTTTATGCTAAGGTAAAAGTCCCTATCATTGATAGGGCCCCCATTATTGACATGTCGTTTAATTTTTCGAATTATTTGATGAATTTGATAATTAAATTCAAAATATTATAATTCAAAACACGTTACGTCCAAAACTTTAGTCAATTGTCATTTAATTATCAAATTCATTAAATAATTCAAAAAATTAAACGATATGTCAATAATGGGGGCCCTGTCAATGATAGGGACTTCTACCTTAGGATCGTCCTAATATTCGAAAAGCGCGGTTTTGTTGGAGATTTTCGAATATTAATCGAATAGAATTTTTCAAACTCTCTATGTGTATGGTACATCCAAATTAGAATGTTGCGTGAGGAAGCTGGCAGTGAGAATATTTCAAATTTTAGAAATTAGACCCCAATTTGCTCCCAAGAAGCTAATTGATCTCGTTAAATCGATTCGAACCCAACAAATCCGAATTCTCGAGGGTGAAAAACTGCGCGAGGCCGAGATTACCAAAAAATGCGTGTGTATATACAGGGTGTCTAAAAAAAAACCATTCAGGATTCGTATGGTAGGTAGTACTCACTGAGCTGAGTCGAAAAGGTCCTATGAACATGGGTCCTAATCTCAACGGTTTAGGAGTTATGAACATTTTTATTTACCATACTTTCAAACGATCCGACAGAAATGTGGGATTGCGAGATTGGATTGTGGATTTTTGTTTTGGTAAACAAAAATGTTCATAACTCCTCAACCGTTGAGATTAGGACCCATGTTCATAAGACCTTTTCGACTCAGCTCAGTGAGTACTACCTACCATATGAATCCTGAATGGTTTTTTTTAGACACCCTGTATGCGCGTGGAAGGTTCGAAAGTACGATATAGTGCCCGGGCGCGTTCGCACGGGCCAATATTTTCCGGCCGTTTTGGTCGTTCGTGCCATTTTTCCGACAACAGCTCGTGCCTACTACCCCGTTGCCGGTGTTATATCACGCGTTCCCTCTCTCTCTCTTGTGCGACATTTACATAGCGCACGGCGTACTAAACCCGCTCGGAACCCTTTTTCGGATATACCCCGTCCTCCCATTCTTCTCTCTCTCTCTCTCTCTCTCTCTCTCTGGCTTGCCATCCCGCGCTGTCGAAACGACGCGCGTTTCGCCCATCGACGTTCCGCGAAATATTCCAGCGAAAATTCCGACGAGCGCGCTCGTTTCGAGGCTGAATCCGTGCCGACAAAAGACCTCTTGGGATCTGGCACCGGGGTCTGTTTGTCGCGCAAGCGAGCGTTAAACGCGTCCCCCGTATCGCAAAATATCGCTCAGGTGACGCAGGGCAAACGATAAATAATCTCGATTTCAGATTCTAGAAAAATTTGTATCAATTCGACCGAGTCAATCGAACGGATCGAATTCTCTCGAGATTCGCGACAATCAATGCTAATGAATTTTTCGATAAAATTAGTAATTGCTGAAACTTGATAATATTTTTTATAAGCGCAAGTACATGGTAAAAATGAATGTGTATTATGTTAAAAAAAATCGATTGTTAAAAGTTTTGTGCCAAATCATGAACAATCTTGACTGTAAAATCAACAGAATCGAATATGTTAGCCTACACCTCATTGTAAACAACATATTTCAGTTGTTGAATTTCGAAAAGTTACATATTTCTTAGTTAAAATTACCGTGTTTGCCAATTATTTGGGTTTAACATTGTTTTTTTGTTAAAAGAATCTAAGAAAAGATGTTGAAAAAGATTGACAACGTATACGGATTGTTATTTTTTGAATTCAACATTATAATGTGTTAAAACAACATGTTGCCTGTACTTAAAACGACATTGCAATAATGTCAGAGTAACTAAAATGATTTGTTAAGAATTTGACATATAATATGTTTTATATTTTTACACATTGCTTTATGTTGTACTAACACCAAAAATTATTGTGGACTTTCGGGGACAAGCGAAATATGTTAAACTTAACATATTCGTTTTTACCGTGTGGCACAAGCTAAGCACAACCCAGCGGAATGAAAATTTGTCGTCAGGCTAAGTGTATTAACATCGACAATCAATAACGTGAGAGGATTTTCGGACGAACCGCAAACAAATTATCTATCGCATCGAACGTAATCTCGAGCGAGAACGGAGCCAAGACCATTCTTTAAATCGAGAAAGCACCCAAGTTCGAGATCGCATGGAGCGGAATTCCGGGTTCGATTGTCCGAGGGATATCAGAAGCGACGGATCGGGGCCAACTCTTTCGGCTGCTGCGAGAGTGTGGGAGGACACGAAACGCGTACGTGCATCTATATGTGTGTGTGTGTGTGTGTGTGTGTGTGTGTGTGTGTGTGTGTGTGTGTGTGTACTCTGTGCGGTGGCTGCTCTCGCGGTTACGTCACGCACACTGGGGTCGTGGGTAGGCCCTCTTTGGCTCGCGTTGTGTGTACACACACACGCGGGTTAGTGCAAACACACCTATAGACCCATTTCACCCTCTATGTGGGTCTCTCTCTCTCTCTCTCCGCTCGCTGCATACAAGGCATTGAAGACTCCCAACGTCGAGCTGTTGAGCCACAACGCGCGGCTTCGAAACGCCGCGGACAAAGACGATTAAGCGAACGGGGTAAACGCGCGGCGGGGGCTGGGGAGGGCGTGATCGAGCGAGAGTTAGCGAGTTATATCGAGGGAGGAGCGCGCAAACACACGCTCCCGTACACGACGATCGGCCCCGTAATAGGCGACATATTTCAATTTATAACAGCCCGGTCTTTTGTCCAACGGCGGAAAGAGAAACGCGACGAGGGGCACGCGACACCTGGAACCGCTCGAGAGTACGAGCGAGGAAAAAAAAATCGCGAAACCGGCTCTTTTGCGCGTGCGCAGTTCCTTCGGGCTTTCTCTGAAACGGATTGTAACGCGTTTCGCGACGAGGAAATTACAAGACCTCGGCGCGAGTTTTCAGGGAGCGCAAACTCGAAATCCCGGTAATCTCGGCTCATGAAATATTCATCGTCACTTGCCAAATGTCATAACGCGAATCCTGCTAATTAGACGAAACTGTATCCATAACAATTTTCGGCTGGCGTTACGAGCCGCGTTACGGGATCCTGCGTCGATTACTTCGCAATGAATCGATATATATGTGCATATACGGGGTGTCTCAATTCGAATTTCAACCCTTGAATGTTTTCATAAAGCACTTTGCAAAAAAAAAAAACATACATTCAAGGGTTAACGAGTTGTGTCAGTGTTAACCCTTAATTAGGCGCATAAAGAAAATCACACAGTTAGCCGCATGGGGTCTTGGGTGACCCCAAAAAACATTGGAAAAAGAGTATCAAAAAGGAATAAAACTTAATGGATTTTTATAGTAAATAATAAAGTTCTTCAATATACTTAACTTTGAGAAACAAAAACTGACTGGAACATTGAAATTATTTTAAAAAAACAATGAACTTCTAAAGACACTGAAGACTGTGAGCCATTATTTTTGGAATTTCAAGCGGCCCTGACCCCATGCGCCTAATTAAGGGTTAAAGATTTGACAAGCTGTGCTCGTTTTTCGAGCAAACGTTTCTTTCCAACGTGTCGAATAAAGAGCACACAGTTCAAATCCGATTAATCGCAATTAACGTCCACTGTCCGATCCAACTGGCACACCCAGTGCATACGCACAACTTCGCTGGCATAATGCGGGTCGAAATTCTAGGCTCCGATCTAATCCGATCGAGAGCCGGGCGCATCTTATTAGGAGTGTACGGGGCTTGATTAGAACGTACAGGGAGGGAGGGATGAGAGAGGACGAGCGGTGGTGGCACTGACAGTCGCCAAGTGCGAGGGAGCCAGCGGGCGAGGTCAGAGGGCACAGCCGCGAACGAGGAGGCGCATTATACTCGGTGTGTCCTCCTGCATCGATGCCTCGGTTACGTCGACGGGGATGGGGGGGTTGATAGAAAGGTGGGGGGCACATTCGACATGTTTCCACGTAACCGCGAGGCCTCCGTTCGCGCGAGCACCCGGTGTAATTATTTGCCAGCGACGGGACTAATTGCTTCGCGCGAGCCTCGCGATGTGTACAAGCCCGTGTAAATAAAAGAGCTCTCCGAATGAAAGGGCGCGGGAAAATTGCCGGCGACTAATCGTGCGAGCGAGAGGAAAAAAAATGACCAGTGTGTTTCCGATAATGCGAGAGATTTATTTTTATTCGCTCTCCGGAGGTTCGCAGCGCGGAATAGAAAAGACGATTGTTCGGGGGTAATGGGGGTGGTAAATATCGTCGTTGTTCGTTTCGTAACGAGGAAATGGGATTTCAATTTATAGACGGTAGGTCCTTGTATTCGAAATTTTAATTCGACAAGGGAAGTTGAAGATATTCCTTTCATCTCGAAATAGCTCCAGTGGAAACTCAAAGTAGATCCATCAAAACGAGAGCATACACGGAGAAAAATAAATGGTAAATTTTACCACATTAAAGTACTTCTTTACCGTAATTTAAAGGTTCGTATGTGGACAAACTTAATTTAAAGTAACAATTACTTTATTATTCAAGTTGAAGAATTTGGCAGATATTACTTGAATATAAAGTGATTTTTACTATTCATGTAAGTCCTAACATTGATTAAAGCAAAGTTCACGTTATGTAAAGACAAATTTACTTTAAATAAAGTAAATTCACTGAAAGCCAGTAACCTTATTTATTTGGTAAATTAAAAGAAAAAAAAAGAGTAAAGATCACTTGATTTAAAGTATTCTCTACATTAAAATGACTACTTTATCTATAAAGTGGTCCAGGTCGATTTATTTTTCTCTGTGTGTAGAAGTGAGCATCGCAAGAGGGGCGAGAGCGGCTCATTTCGAAACATCAAAACGAGCAGAGGGGCAGAGTGACGGACAAGTCGAACGGGGACTGCAACGCGAATAGGAAGTGACCGGTCGGTTAATGAAAGAGCAAAAGCCAATTGGAGTAGGTTCTCGTCGACGTTCTCTTTTATTAATACCAGCACTGACCCCCACACGAGAGAGAGGCTCATAAGCGACTGGCGAAGTTTAATTAAGTGACGGTCGACCGCGATTGAGCGAAACGGCACTCGTGCGTGGCGTTTCGGGCGAGT
Organism: Goniozus legneri; assembly: GCA_003055095.1. Lineage (NCBI taxonomy): Eukaryota > Metazoa > Arthropoda > Insecta > Hymenoptera > Bethylidae > Goniozus > Goniozus legneri. Next base: position 280,478 of record NCVS01000104.1, read on the forward strand.
GGG
>NCVS01000104.1:324834-335212 GCA_003055095.1 Goniozus legneri
ATATACTTCACTGTCAAAATAGTGACTTTTCACTATTTCAATTAATTAATATTTCACTATTTAGCAGTGGTATGCTTTTAACTATTTTAAATAGTGAATATTCATTACTAGTTAGCTATTTTTCACTATTTTAATTTTAGAGAGTACCAGAAAATTGATTGAAAATCGTGAAAAATATGTAGAAGGATAACTCGAACGCAATTAGTTCTACCATAACTCGAGGAAAATTCCGATCGAAACGACGAAAGAAACAAATCGCTACCGAAAAAAAAACTTCCACTCATTTCTCGGTCTCGCCAAGTTGGACGAAAGACAGGCACGAGTTCGAAATCGCGAACGTCGAACCGCGTAACTCGAGCGGACGTGAAATTATTTGCGCTGGGTAAAAAAAGGGCGATGCCGGAGAAAAGAGAAAGGGGCGGAAGAGGGCGAGGAGAAGAGAGACAAGAGAGAACGAGAGAGAGACGCGGAATTTATATTCACCGCGCAAAGGGACGTTAAAAATAAAATCGATCGCTGCGGTACTCTCGTTATATACGGCGCGTGTTCGTAAAACGCGACTGATTTATATTTCGCGCCAACGGAGAGAGAAAGAGAAAGAGAGAGAGTGAGAGAGAGAGAGAGAGAATCGGAGAGGAACGAAAAAAAGGAACGAAGAACGAGGGGAAAAACAAGAAAGAGGACAGCGAAGGGGGGGGGGGGAAATAACCACGCGCGTGAGCGAATAACGTGCAGTAAATTCGCATACGGCGGAGCAACTTTATAAAGGATCCGTGCGCGACAAAAGTTCGCATAAAACTTTATTAAAACCGCGAGGGGCCGAGCGAAGTGTGGAAAAATGGAATAGAGGTGGGGCCGAAAGGATGGCGAAAACTCGGATTATTAAGCATACGAAGATTAATCTCTTCCTGGCGCGAATGTAACAGAGAAAATGCGATCAGGGGCTGCTCGAAAATGAAAAAAAAAAAGAAGATTTTTTGCGTACATCTTTGCATATTTTTCAATTTCTACAAACCATCGCTGCTCTCTAATCCCTGCTGGTGCTTTTTATTCTGTTAGTCGCTCTTTTCAACGAACAAGGAATGACCAAGACTGGTTTTAAAAACAGTGCCATATAAAACTGTGTATTACTCCTAATTGGTAATAGCTATGGGTCGATTACTACGAACGAGACACGATCTCGCCGCACGTACACGTGTTACTCGCCGCGAGCCGCGAAACAAGAGCAAATCGCGAACAAGGGAACGTTCTTTCCTCTTTAATTGAGTGTTATATCGAGGCCGATAATTCGCGTCGACTCTCGTCGGAAAAAATGAGCGCCAATTTGCATTCGCCGAGTCCGCAACGCGAACTCGTTCTCGGCTACGATTATCGGCTACCTCTCCCCTTACATTCTCCTTCCCCGCTTTCGCCGAACAACGCAGATTTCGATCCCGATAGCGAGTTAATACTCGCGTACTCGAAACCTAATCGTTGCTTCGGGTCCTTCGAGGGGATCTCGTTTTCTTTTTTCTTTTTTTTTAGTGCGAACAGGACAAAAACCCGGAGAATTCCGAGAAAAGGGAATCGAAGTTCGCGGTGTTTACGGGAGGCCTCGTTCGAGCATTCAACAAGTATCGTTCTCGCGAGCTCGCGAGCCAAGTCAAACCGAAGGGAGCCGAAGAAAAGGAACGAGAGTCAGAATTCTCCCAGCGGGGAAAATGAAAGAGAGAGAGAGAGAGAGAGAGAGAGAGTTCGCGCACGGGAGCAAATATTTGCCGATTTTATTGAAACGCTCGTCAACGCGTCTAACGAAGCGATAACGACATTCGCCGCGCGTCTCAGGGATATCTTGATTGGCCGAGGTGAATAAAATATGAAATTTAACGGCGATATTATATATGAACGGGGTGGGAGAACGCCGATAATTAGGACTCGACTCTACTCAACACGTACAGGGTATCCTAAATTAACTCTGGAATTTTCAACACGGTCACAAAACACTATTATATATGTACGCTATGTTTCATTGTACAGTATATTTTCCCTAGTAGAAATGAAATCGAGTTCTTAGCCAGTAACTGGCCAGTTTAACTAGACTTAAACTAGGAACTGGCTAGTGTACTATCGAGTAACCGTTTAGTAACTGGCCAGTTTTACTAGATATCAACAAAAACATGGCGAGTTTGAATAAAATTGACAGCTTTCAGGCTATCGAAATTGTGATTGTAATAATTGTGATAGTTGTGATTGTGTTATTGTGATTGCGTTACTGGATACGCTTATTGCCTAGTTACTAGATTTGATTGCTGGCCAGTTTCTAGACTCAATCAAGTAAAACTTAGTGTTATTTATTATAATAACTAGTGTTATTGTGATTGTGATTATTGTGATAACTGTGATTGTGATTATGTTACTGGATAAGCCTACTGCCTAGTTACTAGTTACTATATTTCATTGCTGGCCAGTTCCTAGACTGAATCAAGTGAAACTTGGTTAATTTCTACTAGAGTTAACAAATTCTTTTAAAAAAATGATTTTAAAAAAATATTGACAGTTTACAGCATTGAGTGCTGTTCATCATTGAATGAAGTGAAAAAAAGTGTCGAAATTTCGAAATTCTTGCAGCACGCTGTATAATTATTGGCTCGGGAGGACCCGATACGCCGGACCCAGCGCGATATACGGTTACACGTACGCGGGGCTTAATTAGCGCGCTAGCGAGTCGAGCGTGGCGGTAGGAAACGACGATAATAAGCGATTTCGCATCGGCCGTTTCGAGAATAAAGAGGATCGATTCACCGCGATAGCACGAAACCAGTTCTCGAGATAAATCAGTTTCTCCAGTTCCTATAAATTTTTCTTGCTCCCCTTTTACCCAGACTTTTTTCGCCGTGTTGGTTTTTTTTTCGTCCTGAGAAGTACAAAAATACCCATTGGTCATCAATACGGATTAAAGTCGAACGTCTCCTGGATAATTGAATCCACGATGAGGTCGACTCCGGAACCGTGATTATCGAACCCTCGTTGTTCTGTTTTTTTCCCATCGCGACTGATATTACCTGGATTAAATATACAGAGTCGGAGTGGCAACCGAATGACCGAGAATGGAAATACCTGTTCCGAAACATTTTTTAAATTCTCGTCCGTGGTTCAAAAAAAAAAGAGTAATTTAACGTGTAATTAAAAATAAAATTTTATCGACTTTTGTAGTTTCGCGTTGGGAGCGAAATTAAATGTAATTACACAAATAACTGCTGCCGTCGATTAAAATTTAATTACAGCGAATCACAAGCGAGTATTCTTGCGACTCGAAAATACGAATTCGGTTCGAATGGGGATATCACTTTCGATTTTCGACGTGCAATGTTCTACGCTGATGATAATACGCTCGTCAACAGACGCGCCGGATTGATAGAGCCGTTCGATTCTATCTCGCGCGAGAATGAATCGCGATGTAATTAAAATGAATTCGTGAAACCTCGAGTACTCGTTAGGGACTGACGTATCGTACCGACGGTTTTGAATTATTCATCGCGCGTTTCGAAGCGGTATTTCTACGCTGAAAAAAAAAAGAGCGAGAATCGATCGATATCGAAAGTTGACGAGGTTGCGATCCTAATTATTGTCCTTTAATCTCGGAGCGTCCGCAGAGAAATTAGGCAAAAGCGTGAGAGCGAGAAGCACGAAATTCGTGGCAAATCCGGCGATCCAAGCCGAGAAATTTCATCGGGAAGCGTCGAACGAATAAAGTTAGCCTGGGTGACTGGAAATCAAGGAGAGGGATAGAAGAGGACGGGAGAGGAGGGGGGGGGGGGGTAGAGGTCTCGATATCAGAAACTCTTGGGACAACTATTTTGGAACGAATTCCGAAACTGTCGGATTAACCGGAAGTACGTGCCGGAAGTGCATTTCTGATGGGATAGCCGGAGGGGGACCGACGATGCAACGATCGTAACACAGCGCAAGGGTGTGTACCCCTGGCATTCGTTTTCTGGTTCGGAGGAAGGGAGAGAGAGGCGCGAGAAACTATCCCGTAACTATCGCGTGGCCCGTTGCGAACGAAATGGCAGTTGCGGAGCGAGAAACAGAAGGGGAGGTGGGATTGGTGGCCGAGAGGAGAGAGAGGGAGAGGGATGTGTAGGGAGGCTACGAGCAAAACTGTCAATTTGCCCGGAAAGAGCCAGTCTACCGTCAAAAATTGATTGAGCGCAAAAGTCCGAAGCCGTTTGCGGTTTCATTTCGTTTCGTTGGGCTTTTTACTCTCTCTCCCTCTCTCTCTCTCTCTCTCTTCCTTCTGCCCCTTTGCCAGTCCAATTCCTGCTCCTCGTCGGGCTGAAAATTCACGTCGACCGTCAGCGCTTTGATTCGGCGACAAAGTAAAAGGCGTGAGTTTGGAACGAGCAAGGGGTCAGGATGTCGGGATGAACCAGTAATTTCGAGAGATAGAGGGAGAGAGGAGACACTTCCAACCACAAAGTTAGGACAGAATCTCGGAATCGTTGAGATACCTGAATAACGATTGCGGATGTCTGAGGTCGACGGGAGTGTATTGGAGAGCGGAGAATTTGGATTTTGATGGATCTATGGGAGCTTGAGCTGCGCTGCGTCTTGATAACGTTTCAGACGAATTCAATGTTTTTCGAGAAAGACTATGAATTAAATTTCGTACACTGAGAAAAAAATGTTGTTGAACCAATTGAACATGCAATCATACAGTGCCAAGAAGATATCTTGTTGAGTGAAATATTTATTGGTTGATTCAACAATTATTTAATCGAACTGACAAAATATCCTCTTGGCACTATACGATTGCATATTCAATTGGTTCAACATTTTTCTGTGTACAAAATACAGTGCATATTTACCAGAACAATAAAAAACATCGTAGTCAGCTAGCTACACTCGTCGAGAGTCAAACGACTCAAGGGAGCCTCGAATTCATATCCCGAAAGACCTTGAACGATGTCGCCAGTCTTGTATCGTCTTAATCAGCCAACGGTGGGGAGAGGAGCCGAGACAGGTCGATTTCCCAAAAAGTCTCAGGGGTAGGGACAAAGCGAGAGGCTCGTTTCCACCCTCCGTCGCAGTCGGATCCCCTTAAAAATGGCGGGGGTTGAAACGCGGGGGGCATCAATTCTCGCGGCGCATCGCACGGGGAGACGTCGACGGAGGCCACTTATCGCAATGGCGGCGAGATCTCCGATAGATTTTTGCCAGCCCGGAGATCCAGCGTCTTTCTCGCTTCTCTGCTTTGCCTCTCGCGCGCGCGCACACACACACGTACAAAATGGTTTATACGAACGCATTTTTCATTTCGCGTCGCCGCGACGACCGTCCGACGAAATTTATTCGCTCGTGCTCGCGCGATAAAGCTCTTCCTTCTTCCTATTTTTTTTGTCCACCCTCCCCTCTCTTCCCCTCCGCGCTCACTCTCTCTTTTTGTCTCGCGAAATTCCCGCGGTTAATAAAGCCGAGAGGGTGGGGAGGGAAATTCGGCCTTCTCATTACCATTTAATTTCCATCGACTCGTCCCCGCTCGCGAAATTTAATAATCGCGATATTATTGTCAACGTCGGATTTCGACCGATCGGAAATTGGCCTCGATGTTACAACGCGCGTTCTCTACTTCTATTTCTCGTTTTTCGGAACGAGCGACGGGGACGAATTGAATTTCGGAATTGGAAAAACAAGAAGATACACAGAAAAACAGGATCACTTGAATCAAGAAATATATACTTGACTCAAGAGAGTTATGCGGAAGAAAGAAAAATTCCGTCATCAAGAAAATAATTTCTCCATATTAGTAGAAAATTAAATTCTTGAATTGAGAATTTTTTCTCTTGAATCAAGTATTGCCATACTTGAACCAAATCTATTTTGTTTTATCCTAAGATAATTATTTCTCAAATAAAAAACATAGTTTAAAAATAATAATAATAAATAATAGTTTCTTGAATGAAGAATATATTGACTTATTCAAGGACACACGTTATTGGATCAAGAAATTCACAACTATTGTTTTTAAAATTTATTTCTTCATGTAAGAAAGAAATAAAGACTTGATATTGGAAAGTATATTTCTTCCGCATAACTTTCTTGATTCAAGTAATCCTTTTTTTCTGTGTACGCGAAATCCAGGGTAACGAGCCCTGGTTAAATAGGGAAAATTAAAGGATGTACTGCGAGTGAGTTCAAAGAGGGCGAGGGTGAAAAAGGAGGGACAGGCGAATACTGATCAATAGCGTGAAAAAAAAAAATAATAATGCAGGCATGGAATAGCAGAGCGAACGAATGTTCCGGACGAACCTATTATTTCGCGTTTCACCGGTAATCGAACGGCTGCAATCGGCATTGAAAAAGCACGACTGCGAACGAGGGCGAGAGAGAGCAGATAATCATTTGGCAATCGCAGACGTAACGACGCTGCTCGCGTTTGTATTTCGAACCTTTTTTCACTCAGCGAGCGAGAATTCAAAAGAGAAAGAGAAAAACTCGTTCCTTGCCTCCGGCGAATCTTCGAACGAAAAGATAAACGCACCGGGCATTCTCGTTCTATCGAATGAACATTCGCGAAGTATCGAAGACTCCAGTCTAATCCTGTTCCTAAAAAATCGTTCCTAACGAATATACTTTATCTCTCAACTTCAACTTTATGAATTGCAAAAGCGAGGAGAAAAGTTGGAGGCGTGTAAAGATTTTTACGACGCGATATAATACGCGACACGTGGAATGAGCAGTGCATTGTGTGTATTTGTACATTTTTTTTTTCTACGCGACGTTGAAAAAGCCGAAACGCTGTGCCTCGGGAGAGCTTGCGGAGGCCGAACGAGGCTAGAAAGAGAGGGAGAGAGGAAGAGAAAATCAAGCAGTAGTTTGTATTTAAATTTATATAACCCGAGAGACTCGTTCATTTCGCGCGAGAGCTTAACATTTCCAAGCGGTATTCTCTCTATCGCTCTCTTTCTTTCCCTCTGATGCTACGTCAAATTCCGTTCGAATAAAAAACGATCCTACTGTGTGGGAGCCGAAAAAACGATCGACAGAAGTCGATTTTTTGGGGGAACGAGCGAATTAAACGAGGTCAGGTATTTCGAAAAAATTCGTATCATTACACAATTTTATAATCGAGAATAACTTGTTATCGCTAAAATATTCTATTTGAATTTTTCAGAAAACGCGTTTTAATCATAATAATCTACTTTACCAATAATTCTGATAGCTCTCGGAGTTATCGCATCCTTACCTGAAACAAAATAAAAAAACTGTAAGCAAAAATTCTTGTTGATAAAACTTGGAGTACTATCCGGTTTTATCATTACTTTTCAAAGAAATTCAACTATTCTCTACGGCAGGATCCCATTTTATCGAGAAAAATAACGCGGACGGTAAATCCGGCTAAAAATTTCCGAGCGTAGTTACGAATGTTTTGAATAATCCAAGCTCCAAGAATTCCCACGGGAATGTCTCGTAAAGTCGGCGAGATTTTTTTTCCAGCTTCAATTCGGGAGTACGAGAACGGGCGATAGGACTCGTCTGCGTAAGCGCGAGGAGTAACATTGTCGTATAAGCGTCCCGTGGCCCGACGCGTTCGCAAGGCCTTGGGAAATAAGCCGGGGCGAGAAATGAAATTGCCTCGACGATCGGTCGACGTGAACAAAAGACGGGCTCAAAGAGAAAGAGCGAGCGAGTGGGGAGAACGTGGAGAAATACGTAGAGAAAGAGAGCTGGTGAAGAAAAAAAAACGAACAAGTCTCTCTCGTCTTTTTCGAGAGTACAGAAAAAGGTAGCAAAGGGATGAGAGAGAGAGAGAGAGAGAGAGAGTAAAAGCCAATGAGTGGCCCTATCTGCGTTCCGTTTAAACGTCTCCCGAGCGCGTGTTCCGTCGGTTCTTACACGTACCGATGAGCTTTCCCCAGTCGCTCTCGCCGTTCTCCCTGACAATAATGGCGAGATTAGCGTTCGACGGCACGTTCGCGCGTGCTGCTTGCTCATGAGAGAGAGCACGACCAGGAGAGAGAGAGAGAGAGAGATGGGGCACGGAAAAAATCCATAATCATGAGAGAGGCTTTTTGCCTTCGCCCGAGAATGGAAGAAAAGAGGAAAAGTCAGTGGCCTTTTCGCAAGACGAAAAATGCTCCCGCTCCATTTGAGCTAACTCGTAGCCTGGCCTATGCCGCCATCGATCCCGTCCCGAGTCATTTTTTCCGATCTCTCCTTCTCACTCTCTCTACCTTCTTATATTACCGACCAATTTTTTCCCCTTTTGCCCCATTTTTCGATTCCACCATCTCTTTTTTTTTGCAATTCTTCTTCCGAGCCTGGCTCACCCGCACGATTCGTTCCATTCGTGCGGATTGCATACAGTTGTCGGCTATTCGAGGATATTTCGAATAATCGCGGTAATAACGGGAATGTTAATGAAAGCTATTACGGTGAAAAGATTGAAAATAAAATTCGGACGTGAAACCGGAAGAGTACACGATTCTGATTAGAACGTCGCGACCAGCCGAGCGGTCGTATTAATTTTCCACGAAAGCGACGCAAAAAATTTACCGAGAGCTTCTTTTCTCCCCTCGCTTTCTCGGATGAGAACGAATTTGTTATGTACGTTCGCGTGTTTCCTTTTTGCTCTGTACCGGCCAGTCTCATTAAGCTCCCAGGAATACAGTATATACATAAAAAAAAAAAAATTGAGGCAAAGTAAAATTCCACTGTAGGAAGTACAAGCAATTCGCGCGGTCAAGCGAAGCCATCACAACCATGCAAATCTTCTTTTTGTGCCTTCGTTCGCTCATTTTTTATGCTTCATCCAAGGCTAGGAAGAGCTCTCGACAAAGGCTGCCCGGCTCCCGCTGGATTAATTGGAATACGAAATTATTTATCGACATCTCATCTTTAGAACCACGATAAGGGTATTTATACATTAAGGAGGTCCGAGCTCCATGGGATAAAATGAGGTTAAAATTTGTCTTCTTTATTCTCCCAATTACCGCGAGAATACAAAATGTGAATTTTTAAATGTATCTGAAGTTTGCATCGTTGGGGTCCAACGAAAATTCGACAAAATTTTTTTTTTTTTTATTATTTTTGGCCAAGTTGGTCATTTTTGTCCAACTTTTTTGAATTTTCGTTGGACTCCAACGACGCAAACTTCAGATACATATTTTTAATAACTCCACGCTAATAATCGATTCGAAATATTTTTCTATGAAGTTCTGCGAGGGTGAAAAAATTTGTCTCAAATATTGAAATAAAAATATAGCAATTGCGAGTACCGTTCAAGAAGAACCCGTTCTTTATTTCAGTGCGTCAAGACGACGGGAGATTTTCTCGAGGAAAGAGCCGAAGGAGAACCGAGCGAGATGAGGAAATACGAAACCAGAGTTCTCTTTTCAAAGCAAGAGGGCGGCCTCGCGCTCACGTAGGATTTCAAAAGCGTATAACTACTGTGTTGCAAAAAGGAAAAAAAAAACGAGGAAACGCAAGAGAACGACCCTTTTGATTACTCGCGATTTCTCAAGCGCTGAAGACACTAAAAAGAAAAATAAAGAGAGAGAAGGGGGATGAAACAAGACAATTACCCGAGCGTCATAACGAAACAATTAACTCGCGCTCGAACGATTAACCTACCCTCACCCTTCTCTCTCTCTCTCTCTCTCTCTTTCTCTTAATCAGTTTCGCAAACTTTTTACAGCGGCGCTACTCCCTTGGAATAAAGAGGTGTCCATTTTCGGACGGTAAGTGCATCCGTTCTCGAGATTCCGAGACGTGGGTGCAAACGAGAGCGAGAAAGATGAATAGGAAGATGCAAAAGGAGCGAGAGAGGAAGAGAAAATGGAGTCCCATGTAGGAAATGACGATGGGCCTAGCATTGGCCCAAGCCTGCGCCAATCCTTTCCAAGCTTGGCCAAAGCCTACATGCCCGCGTTGGCCCAACCTTGGTTAAAGGCTGGGATGATAACTAAGGCCCAGGCTTGGCATACAGTACTGGGCCAAGGCTAGCAGTAGACGTTGCCCCAGGCTTGGTATACAGGCATTGGGCATTGGGCTCGGCTGTTCAAGGCTGGTCCAAGCTTGGGCCAGCGTCGAATATCCGAGGCTCAGTTGCCCAAGATTGGCCCAAGCTTGGCCCTATCATTCAAGACTGGGAGTTCCTACATGGGGTGACTCGAAATATGCGAGCTCGCAGTCATTTCAGGACACCCTGTATTGCGACTGGAGAGCAGACGATTTTCGCGAGCCGAAAAAGATCGTCGCTCGTGTTTCTTGCCCTGGCTTTGCAAGCCACACACTCGCGGAGCGGGCTGCCCCCTCGCCATTTATTTCGCGCGTTCGAAGAGTACAAACCGCAAACGGCCTTCGCTCGTGGCCTCTCCTCTCGCTCTGTTTCACTCCC
>NCVS01000105.1:0-81186 GCA_003055095.1 Goniozus legneri
AGGTATCGGTATTATCCAGAGACGTAATTATACGATTATTTTAAATAACACAAATTCAATTTAGTTCTGCCTCGGATTCATTGATGAACATCCAATCGATATCATGGCGCGTAAAAGTTTCTTGAAATTAAGTTCACCATGTCTAATTGAATTAATCGAGAGAGATTCATTTGGTGCCCCTGAGATTGATATTTTCTTAGCAATAAGTTCATGGATTCGAGCCAATCCTGACATCGATGTAAAAGAAGCGTTAATAAGTATACTATGTTACTCAAATGTCTAAAACAATCCAAGTAAACTCTATACATAAATGTCAGAAATAAATACGCATTTCTAACATTTTAGGTAAAATAAAAATAAGCTTGATATCGGAGGACGATTTATTAAACTTGGTCAAACCGACTGGTTTATTGTCATTAGAAGTAATTTTTGACGTAATTGCTGAAAAACGTCAAAAAGGGAATCTCAAATTTGTTCCACGCGGATGTCTCGTAATGGATGAAAATGTATTTTCTATAAAGCTTGGTGCCGAAATTTTATATGGCAAAATCAGAAATTGGCAAAGTTCCAGTTCGGAACAATCAATAATGTAAGTATGTAATATTTTCCAACAGTTGTACTATAACTGTTTATATTATTTATGCTATAACTAATCGATTTTTTTTTCAAACAAGGTTTCGAGATACCAAATTGACTGGATCAGTGTTATTGATTATTCACATTACCTCTGTTCTAACTGGCAGGATTTATATTTTGAGCCACAGGCAATGCAATATCTTTGGATTACCGGTATAACGGACACAAAGAGAGCTTTTCGTATCAATAAATTTGAAAGTTATTACAAAAGCAGTGTTGAAAACTTATACACAGGAATAATTGTACCTACACGCAGTGTTATTATAAATAACAGTAAATAAAAATTCTGGTTCGTGAGAAAGAGGAAGCCAAGGAGTAAGATAGGTACCAAGAAAATAAAAACCGAGAGTCTCACGTTTGGTGTGACGGATGGAAATTGTAAGGTAAAGGTAACCTAGGTGTTTGCAAGGAAAGAACCGTGTAAGAATCCAGAAAAATAGAGAGAAACCGAAGTATAAATAATTCGAGAATCAATCGACTCTCAAGTAATAAAATCCGAAGGGATTTAAAACCGAAATAAGAGACCAATAGTGGAACAATCCGAAAATAGAAATTAAGTAGCGTAAGCCAAGAAAGCACGTCCGTCCGATAAGGAGTTCAGCGAAAAGTGCGCTAATTTCGAGGAAACATTGTTATGTTTGTTTGTTTGTTGTTTTGTTTATTGTTATGTTTTAATTTCGTAGCGTTAAAAATTCATATATCGAAAACCGTAAGTTTACCGATAAAATCCCAAGACAGAAAATAGTCTTAGAATAATTTTTCGCATCATATGATACGTGAAAATCCAACGATTGCTGTGAAAAACAAGCGTACAATGTTCGGCTGTAACCAAGGCCGAACATTGACCCGCACCGAGCTTGTACCGAGCGCGCGTACCGAGCGTGCTAGAGAGAGAGCAATACAACATTCGCTCTCAACCGTTCGGTCCTAGAGTTTGAACCGACCAAAATAACAGCTGATCGGAGGAACAGGGATAGAGAATATATTCCGAACTTAAAATAATTCTCTGTCCGATAAAACCAAACTAACATAGTTCATTTTTTTGAACACGCAGTGTTGCTGACATAGAAGTGATCTCCTATCTTACGTTAGGAAACAGATTTGTTTTCAAGTATACAGAGTTTCAGTTTCAAGTTATCAAAAATTTGTCTACAGATTTTTAGGAGGGAAATTTACATATTAAAATTGTTATATGTATATTTCTAATGTATAACCATTGAAACAATGTTTTGAATGAACATAAATCGAAATGTATGCAGCGTACCATACTCACAAATTACCCTGAGATATATATATCATCATAAGCTTCATATCACGATTCGATCAACCATTTATGATAAATTCAATGCGGTTAGTTATAATTACCAAAAACTAAAATTTTTGATGATCTTTTCAACTATGAATAATTGATACTATATTTATATATATATAGTATATAATTTTTATACGTTTTGTTTGCACACGAAGTTCGGACCAACAAGTAATACTTTATGAAAATATATTATTTTCAAAACTTATTTAAATGTATTCATTTTGCAGGAGTTTCATATTCTACACTTTGAATGTCCAATCAAAGCTGAAAAACTGGAATCTGAAGCAAGTCATGAGTGAAGAGTTACAGTATCGGAGCTTTCTGTGGCTTTCTCGAGAATGAAAGTGAGAATTGTTATTAATGAAGCAATAACCAATAAAACTATTAATAATAACAAATATTGAATTTCATTCAGTACATTTACTTGCTAAATATCGTGATTCCTCCTATAACATGTGTGATTTCCTTTCCTTCAATACAAGCTTTCCAATCTTTCAACAATTCTACCAATCTGTAGTATTCAGAGAGAAATATTGTAATTCAAGAATTTCTTACCGGGTACTCAACTAGATAAATCAAAGATATTTAAATGTACTACCTGCGACGTCACTCCATTACAAAACTCATTCTCTATAACTGAAGAGACGTAAAACTGATCATACCTCTCAAAGAAAAATATACCATCAAGTAAATGTGAACCTTTTTTTAGTCGTAAATGTAAGTATATTATGCAGCATGTAAACAGGTGTGTTTACAAACGACATGAATTATCAATTTTCGGCTATGTCGCCTCACAATCAATAGAGTAGGACTATTGTGAGTCTGTAGGTCGTGATAGCCACAAACGTGACAGATTTCTGTTTCGCGAGTGGGTTTTGCTCATCGTCACGTTTTTCGAAAATTCTTTGTTTCAACACCTGAGAAATTTGTGTGATTTTTTCGAGTTTATCTCTGTGTGAAGTGATTAAATTAGAATTAAAATTAAAGATGGATTCGAGTCCTCCGAGACGTGATTCGACTGCTTTGCCTAATAAGGTTGATCATATCCGTACATTATCCGAAGATATTGGATCGCTTTTCATGTCAGATGAATATTCGGATGTCACGTTAGTAGTGCAAGGACGAAAATTTAATGTTCACAAACTGATATTAGCAGTCCGCAGTGAATATTTTAGAGCTCTATTTTATGGAGGCCTTCAAGAATCTACCCAAAATGAAATAGAACTCCAAGACCTTTCTTCGTCGATATTTGAACTATTATTGAAATACATATACACGGGATGCTTGGCTCTAACTGAAATACCGGATAACGTAAGTTTACAATCGTTCAATCGAGCTATCATCCAAAATTAAAGACCATTACAAAAAAGTTTTGTTTAGGATATTATTGAAATTCTGAGTGTAGCTCACCGGTTTGGATTTGAAAAACTAGAAGAAACCATTGCAACTTATTCACGAAAATTAATCGATGTCACGAATGCTTGTACGATATTCGAATCAACGAGATTAAATAGACTCGAGTCATTGGCAAAGGTATTATCCATAGACGTAATTATACGATTATTTTAAATAACACAAATTCAATTTAGTTCTGCCTTGGATTCATTGACGATCATGCAACTGAAATCATGAGGCATGAAAGTTTCTTGGAATTAAGTTCAACAAATCTAATTGAATTAATCGAGAGAGATTCTTTTGGTGCCCCTGAGATTGATATTTTCTTAGCAATAAGTTCATGGGTTCGAGCCAATCCTGACATCGATGTAAAAGAAGCGTTAATAAGTATACTATGTTACTCAAATGTCTAAAACAATCCAAGTAAACTCTATACATAAATGCCAGAAGTAAATACGCATTTCTATTATTTTAGGTAAAATAAAAATAAGCTTGATATCGGAGGACGATTTATTAACCTTGGTCAAACCAACTGGTTTAATATCATCAGAAGTGATTCTTGACGCAATTGCTGACAAACGTCGAAAGGGCAATTCCAAGCAATTTCCACGCGGATGTCTTGTAAAAATAAATGAAAACGTTTTTACTGAAGAGCTTAATGCAGAAATTTTATATGGCGGAATCGGTGATTGGATCAGTTTATCTTCGGAACTACGACAATTGTAAATATGTAATATCCTATAATTTTCATGTCTTTAACATCTCTCAATTTGTATTCAGGCAATCTCTCATAGGCAGCGCCCCCGAGACTGTAAATAATGTTATTGTCATAAAACTGGGAAAACTGTATGTCCTGAATCATTTCAAAATTCAGCTACCGGATTTCCATCAATCTTATTATATTGAAGTAGTCCTTTGATTTCTCTCTTGTTTCCTAAAATTTTGCACAGTTATATCATAACTAATCGGTTTTCTCTTCTTTCAAACAAGGTTTCGAGAGAACAGGTCGACTGGGTCAAAGTTATTGATTATTCACATTACCCCTGCTCTAACTGGCAGCATTTATATTTCGAGCCAGAGGCAATACGATATATCAAAATTTTCGGTAGGACGGAAAAGGGTAAAACTTTTAGTATCAATAAATTCGAATGTTATTACAAACGCGATGTTGAAAAATTATACGACGGATTAATTGTACCTACACGTAGTGTTGCTAAAATAGAATTGGGCTCCTATTTTAAAGTAGGAGACACATTTAATTTCAAGTATGAATTATTCTACAATTCTTTCGGGGTGAAATTTACTTATTAAAATCGGTATATGTTTATAATGTACGAATTCATTTTAGCCAGGAAAATGAACTTTGGAATGAACATAGATCGAATTATATTCAGAGTACCATTTCTGTACATCATGCATTGGGACGTAATGATGGCATTTTAATAGATTTTGGTCAACCATTTATGATAAATTCAATGCGGTTAGTTAAAATTACCAAAAACAAAAATTTTTAATTATCGTTCCTACTGTGAATAATTGTTACTATATCTTTTATAGATTTTTAATGTCGGAAGAAGATGATCCATGGTATTCGTACTATATCGAGATATCAAGCAATTACATTACGTGGGAACGTATTTCTGATGAGAGACATAAACAGTGTAAATCGTGGCAAACGATTATTCTCGATCGCGCACGGCCTACAATTTTTATACGTATTGTTGGCACAGATAGTTGGGACCAACAAGTGATACTTTACGAAAATATATTATTTTCAAAACTTATTAAAATGTATTCATTTTGCAGGAATTTCGTATTCGGAAATTTGAGTGTCCAATCGAAGCTGAAACACTGGAGTCTGAAGCAAGTCATGAGTGAAGAGTTACAATATCGAAGCCACCTGTAGCTTTCTCGAGAAAGAAAAGGAAAACTATTATAACGAAATAATAATTAGTGTGATGATTAATAATAAAAAGTATTGAGTACATTTACTTGCTAATTCTGACAATTCTCTCAATGTTATGCATGATTTTCTTTTCCATGTACATCAATCTTCATTATCCTCGATCTTTGAATGTAACGTTAGAACATACTTCTTTGATATATAATACCATTTTAGAAAATAAATGGAGAAATATACTTTTATTACTAAATCCATAATATTTTAAAACTTTTGAGATGAAATTTTGTACATGGAAATTATATGGCAATATGTAGAGAGGCTTTTAGTAGAAATATGTCGTTTATGTCTAAAAAATTTTCGTTTTAATCTAACGTCAAATTTTCATAAGTTCCTGAGAAACGATTGAATTGTAAGGAAGATAAATGTACTTTATCTAACAAATTGTTTGCAGTTCATATTACATACTCCATTTTAATCGCTCTCCAATAACATTATACCACTTCAACCTCGTCACGTCAGCCTTTTCGGCATCGTCGACGGATGCTGGTACCGTTTTATACTTTACCAGCTTCTGACGGAGTGAATTATCAATTTTGTGCAATATATAATTTCTTTCCTATAAAATAATTCTCTCTTATTACAATTCAAAAATTTAACTGATTTTATAGCGATTATTTATTCGTGGAGTAATAAAATTTAATATTATCATTACAGTGAAAAGAAGACCTTTCATCAAGTTCCATAATTGTGGATTTATATAAAATCCCAGAATTCAAAATTAAAGATGGACGATTCAACTCGTACGTCTAAAAAGGTTGAACATACTGATACACTAATCGACGAGATTGGATCGCTTTTCATGGCAGATGAATATACGTTAGTAGTGGAAGGACGACAATTTAATGTTCACAAACTGATATTAGCAGTTCGCACTGAATATTTTAGAGCTCTATTTTATGGAGGTCTTCGAGAATCTACTGAAAAAAAATAGTACCGAAAGACCTTTCTTCATCAATATTTGAACTATTATTGAAATACATATATATACGGGATGATTGTCTTTCACTGACATACCGGATAAAGTAAGAATATGATCACAATCCAACTATCATCCAACATTAAAGACCATTACAAAAGAGCTTTTTTTAGGATATTATTAGAGTTATCAGTGTAGCTCGTCAATTTGGATTTTGGAAACTAGTACAGTTTTCAGTTCGATGCCCTTGATTCCCATAGCATTACATCGACCAACTTCCATCAACTATCAAAGAACAAGTATAATGATCATTTTCTTTATGATTAGATTCTTCGGCTATTTTGCGCTCTTCCTCACCAGCTTTTTTTATTTCACTCAACTTTAAATATTTTATTATACATATTACAATTAAAGGAATAAGTTTTTCTAAAGCCATGACCCGGGGAAAAAATATTATATATTATTATAAAAAAATATACATATATAATTCCTCATATAAAATTATATATGAGTTTTGGCCATATATAATTATGTATAATTATGTATAATTATACATCTTTATTTAATGTTCACAAACTGATATTAGCAGTTCGCAGTGAATATTTTAAAGCTCTATTTTATGGAGGTCATCGAGAATCTACCCAATAAAAAACAGAACTTAAACACCTTTTTTCGTCGATATTTGAACTTATTATTGAAATAAATAAGGGAGGGTGGGTCAAAATGGGCACCCTTCCAAATCTTATGGGTGCCCATTTTGCCCCACGGTGCCCATTTTGACCCACTCTCCCTTATATGTATATACTGGATGCATGTCTTCAACTAACATGCCGGAAAAGTAAGTATAAGACAATGAAATTAAATTATCATCTAACATTAATAACCATCTCAAGACAGTTTTATCTATACGATATTGTAGAAATCATCAGTGCAGCTCGTCATAAACACAAAAACGCACACATGAAATTTGATATAAATTATCGCTTTCCGGCAGTGTCGTCTCACTATCGGTAGGGAAAGAGTCATTGCATGTCTGTTGGTCAAGATAGCCACGAACGCGACGGGCTTCTTTTTCGCAAGTGAGAACAAAGTTGATACACGGTGGTGTTTTTGATTCTCATCGTAATATTTCTTAAAATTAAAGCCAAATTTCGTCTACCACATTATTATCGGTGTGTAATAAATTGTCATTAGAGTGAAAAAAATACATTTGATCAAATTCTATATTTATGCTTTGATATAAAATTTCATAATTCAAAATTGAAAATGGATTCACGTGATTGCTCAATTCCTTCATCTTATAAAGTTGAACATGATAGTTCATTAACCGAAGATATTGAATCGCTTTACTCACGGAAAAAATATTCGGATGTCACGTTAGTAGTGGACGGACGAAAATTTAATGTTTACAAACCGATATTAGCCGTTCGCAGTAAATATTTTAAAGCTCTATTTTATGGCGGTCTTCGAGAATCTACCCAAAAAGAAATAGAACTTACAGACCTTTCTTCGTCGATATTTGAACTATTATTGAAATACATATACACGGGATGCTTGGCTCTAACTGAAATATCGGATAAAGTAAGTATGCAATTGTTGAATCCAGCTGTCATGCAACATTGATGACCATCACAAACGAAATTTTTTAAGGATATTATTGGAATTTTGGAGGCAGCTCATCGGCTTGGATTCCCAAAACTAAAAGAAGCCATCGAAATCAACCGGTGGTAATATTATATTACTAATCAAAGCGAAGTTTAAGTTCGTCGTTTCGGTATCGTCGATGAATACAGCTACTGTATTATATTTTTTGTAATAACCGCAGTGAAAGTTAAGGTGTGTCGCTTTGCGCATTCGCTTCTGTTTATGATGCAATAACATTAGTACTCGTGTGAATTAATACACAAAATGAAAAATGTGTGCACTTGTGTACTCACACTCGCTCTTATGTGAATACACCTATTAGCTCATGCACTATTTTCCCGTCGTCAAGAAATTCCTCATTTTGGGAGCGGTCGAAATATCGACCAGTTTGATTTTTTCCTGTATCTTCTCAATTTTATAGTGTTATTATAATCCACAATAATAATTATGGCGGAAAATGATGTTTGGCGCAGTGGCGAGTCTGAGCCCGTGGTGCAAGACCCAGAGTGCTAAAATAGAGAATATAATTTTAGATGAAATTGATTATAATACAAGTCATCTTCGAAAGAAATGATTGGCAAATTTCGAACATCATGAATTTTCATATTACGGACAGAATAATATCCTCCTCTATCCATTTTGAGTCAAGTATAATCATTTAAACCATCCAAAAAAATTTTCCAAATTATCGTGTACCTTAGTGCCGGGACTGGTCGATATATCGACTACCTACGAAGTTGGCGATACAATGGGTCATATTAGATATATGTATTACAAAATTTTGTATAAAAAAAGAGGTTGATTACTGAGGGAAATTTTCCGGTCTCTACAGGTCAAAGATGGACGATTCAACTCCTTCATCTTATAAAGTTGAACATGTTAGTACATTAAACGAAGAGATTGGATCGCTTTTCATGTCAGATGAATATTCGGATGTCACGTTAGTAGTGCAAGGACGAAAATTTAGTGTTCACAAACCGATACTAGCAGTTCGCAGTAAATACTTTGAAGATCTATTTTATGCACGTCTTCAACAACCTACCGAAAACGAAATAGAACTTAAAGACCTTTCTTCGTCGATATTTGAACTATTATTGAAATACATATACACGGGATGCTTGTCTTTAACTGATATACCGGAAAAAGTAAGTATACAACCATTGAATCCAGATATGAACTAACATTAATGACCATTACACAAGCGTTTTCTTTAGGATATTGTTGGAATTCTGAGTGTACCTCATCAACTTGGATTTCAAAAATTGAAAGAAGCCATTTCAGATTATTTACGAAAAATAATCAGTGTCATGAATGCTTGTACTATATTCGAAGCATCGAGATTACATAAACTTGAGTTATTGGCAAAGGTATCGCTACTTTCCATAGACGTAATCATACGATTAATTGAAATAACACGAATTTAATTTAGTTCTGCCTCGGGTTCATTGACGAACATGCAACAGAAATCATGGAGCATACAACAGAAATTACGGAGGATGCAATAAATATCAGGGGGAAAAAAAGTTTCTTTGAATTAAGTTCGCCATGTCTAATTGAAATAATCGAGAGGGATTCTTTTTGTGCTTCTGAGATTAATATTGTCTTAGCGATAAATTCATGGATTGAAGTCAATTCTGTCATTGATGTAAAAGAAGCAATTATAAGTATACTATGTTACTCAAATTTCTAAAACAATCCAAGTAAACTCTATACATAAATGTCAGAAGTAAATACGTATTTTTAACATTTTCAGGTAAAATAAGACTAAGCTTGATATCGGAAGACGATTTATTAACCTTGGTCAAACCAACTGGCTTAATATCATCAGAAGTAATTCTTGACGTAATTGCTGACAAACGTCTAAAGAGTATTCCCAAGCATTTTCCACGCGGATGTCTCGTAATGAATGAAAACGTATTTTCTAAAGAGCTTGGTGCAGAAGTTCTCCATGGTGAAATTAGTAATTGGCAAAGTTCCAATTTTGAATTATCAATATTGTAAGTATCTAATATTCTGTAATTTCCATATCTTCGCCATCTCTCAATTTGTATTCATACAATTTAGTGACGACGACATCAAAAGTAATATTATTATTATAAAACTTGGAAAGGTTTATGTACTGAATCATTTCAAAATGCAGCTGTTCTATCCTTATGGGTCCTATTATATTGAGGTAGTCATTAAACTTACATCTCATTCTACAATTTTGTAAAGTTATGCTATAACTAATCGATTTTCTCTTTTTTCAAACAAGGTTTCGAGAGACGAAAACGACTGGGTCAAAATTATTGATCATTCACATTACCTCTGCTCTAACTGGCAGCATTTATATTTCGAGCCAAAGGCAGTGCAATATATCCGAATTTTCTGTATGACGGAAAAAGAAAGAGCTCTTAGAATCCATCAATTCGAATGTTGTTACGACTGCAGTGTTGGAAATTTATACAGAGGAATATGTGTGTGTGAACCTCCACATAGGTTTCATCAATCAATGTTACAGTAAAATTTTTATCGAAATGAAACTTATCTATTAAAATTATGTTATGTAATTAATAAATTCATTCCAGCAAGAGAAATAGATTTTCAAGCAGACATACATTGAATTATGCACATGGCGAATTTGAATACTATGATGATGATTTTTACATACACCATGATTTAATATGGTTAGTCAAAATTTTCAATGAAAATTTTTTAATCATCGTTTCCACTATGAATTATTACTAAATTAGAATTATAATATAATTATTTCGGAATGAAATTTATTAAAATTAAGTAATGTAATGCATAAATTCGTTCCAGCAAGAGACTTGAACTTTTAGAAAGATGTTCATTGCAGTATGCCAAGCATCTCATGACTCCATATGAAAAATTGGAATATAATAATTCTGTCTCCATAAAATTTTGTCAACCATATATTATAGATTCAATACGGTTAGTCAAAATCTCCAATACAAATTTTCTAATCATCGTTTCGACTATGAATTGGAACTATATCTTTCACAGATTTTTACTGAAAGAACAGAGTGACCAATGGTATTCGTATTATATCGAGACATCGTGTAATAATAGTATGTGGGAACGTATTGTTGACAAGACACAAGAAAAGTCTATGTCATGGCAAGCGATTATTCTCACTTACGCACGA
The DNA here is from genome assembly GCA_003055095.1 of Goniozus legneri. NCBI lineage: Eukaryota > Metazoa > Arthropoda > Insecta > Hymenoptera > Bethylidae > Goniozus > Goniozus legneri. The sequence goes on from NCVS01000105.1 coordinate 11,015, forward strand.
CCAGTAATTTTTATACGTATAGTTCGCACACAAAGTTCGCATAAACAAGTAATATTTTGAGTAAAATATACGTTCGATTTCTAAAAGTAATTGAAATGTATTCATTTTGCAGGAATTTCGTATTGAAGAATTTGAGTGTCCAATGGAACCTGACAACTGAAACACCCTGATCTTTGGTATATAGTTTGAATGAAGAATTACAGTATCGGAACCTTGTGCGGGTGCCTCAAGAATAAAAGAAAGAATTAACAAATTAGAATAAAAGAAGATTAACAAAAATATATCAATTATATAATATTCATTTTTTTAATTTGTGAAAAACCGTTTTATAAAAAATGAAATGAAATGAATCGGTTTTTTTTCATTCCTTGGTAACAGAGAAAAATTTCTGTTACGTATGAACATCGAAAAAAATCGTCGAAAATTTAAGTAATTAATGAAATATTAAAAAAGTATTAATGTAGTTTCATTTTGCAATAGTTTTTTTTTTTCATTAAAATACACGAATTATTTTTAAATTGTAATAGTATAATAATAATTATAATAATAATGATATTAAAAAGTTATCATATTCACTCTCCTTTATTTTTTTTAATAAAATTCAGTAAATCAATCTTCGTTGCATGAATAAAATTTAACTTTTAAAATTTTGTGTTTGGAGAAAACATTTATTCTATACTTCCTTTTTGGTGTCATAAAGTATAGTAAAAATTTGAAACTATAATTATGTTTCCTTCTGGCATTCATAAACATTAAAATCTATGCAGAAACAAATTTCTTTCTTCTCCAATAGCCAGTTGCCAACGGATTGACGTCAAACTGCAAGTCAACTTGACGGTAATCTGTCAACGCAGATTGGTGTCAGATTGGCTCCAAAATATGCAATGCAGAAATTGTTGTCGACCTGTAGCGATTTTCACACATTTTTACCGCCATCTAGCAATAAAAAATGCTAACGCCAACCAGTATCTAACTATGATACTAAAAGTTGACACCAATCTGACCATCAATCTGCGGTGCAGATTAATAATAAACTGCGTCTATGATGTCAATGTGACAGCAAAGTCTGAAAAACCATGTTTTGCAGTAAACTTGACTGCAATTTGACAGCATTCTCTGCGTAGCAGATTTTGTATTGCAAGCATGCGGTTATTGGGGTTGTTTCTAAATTTATTCCACAGTAGGTAACTCTGTTGTAACGACCGAGCTCCAACTGTTCGTTAATACTTACCTACACGCAGTCACAGAGGGCGCATCGATATTATCGAATGGCTCGTGTACGTATAACCCAACTTATGTAAAATAAGTAACGTGTTGGATTTATTATTTTCCGAAATAAGTAAGTAAAATTAACATAAACGTCATTAGTTCATATCAATTACGAAAGAACGGTTCATTCGTCTCTGTAATAACTAAGCAATTAACGCTACAATATTCAGCATAAAATTACAGTCACGAAACCACAATTCCAAATCAAAACCGTAATAGATTAGCTTTACACGAGAAAAAATTACGAATAATAAAACAATATTATAATTCAATTCAGTATTGCGCAACAGCACGAACATCGTACAAAGTTGGTCGAACAGTAGATAATAACGATTAACGGGATTGAAGTGTCGCTGTAATTGAATGGCAGATATGATAGCGCAAGAGGAAAGGAAAAATCTATAATCGATGGAAAAAAAGTAGGTAATGTTTAACGCGTAGTTGTTAAAAATGATGTACGATTGCAGATAAGTCCAATAACGTATCGTTTATCATACGTTTGAACTTATCACGCTATTCGAGTGTCAATAGAAAAGACATTATGTGAATTTTTGTCTCAATGCCAGCTGTGTACAGCCGTCTTGACGTTGACGGCATGTTTGAAGGAGGTAGTATTACTTTGCGCTCGATCGCATTTCACACGCCCGTTAGGTATTTCGACGACTATCGCTGTTTCGCTTATTGCGCGCAACTCTTGACCACCGTTTTCCATGTTCGAATTTTTTTGGCCTTCGATTGCGCTAGTTTAACATTTTGTGTTTTCTCACTTACTCTTTATACACACGTGTATATATGTATTATGTATATACGAACTTGAAGCTCCTCGCAGCCTTCGCTTTTATATAACCACAATTCGTCGACTTACTTCTATATGTGTTCACATAGATATTCTCCTCTCATTTTACTCGTTCTCCTCAAAGGTCTCCATAGAACTTTGTTCTTACGACTGCCCTTTGTCTCTCCAGTACTCCTTTGCGCAACTTCGTCATCTCAAATCTTTTATTTGTCCTCTTTCCATTTCTCTCTTTCTCTCTCCATCCTCCCGTAAAGCTCCTCTGTTCTTTTCGTCTTTATTCTCCTGTTCATATTTTCTTTCCAGATTATTTCTATCCTTTTTTTCCCTTTTTCACTCGTCACTTCTCTCTCTCTCTCTCTCTCTCTTCCCCTCTCCTCCCTCTTTTCTGTCTACGCATCTCATGGTTGGTGCCTCAACAGAGTTTTACGTGATATGTTTCGTAAGATTAAAGTAGTGGAGAGGAGAGAAAAGTCGCGGTGATCGCGTTCCGTCCTTCTTCAACGCGCTTCTCTGTAGGAGTTTGAATGGGTGAACAAGCGAGGAAGGTAATAGAGAGAGAAAGAGAGAAGAAGGATAGGGTGTTTCCTAGCAACCCGTCAAACCACCGCGGGGGATAGGAAGCTTCCAGTGGCGTAGCCACAGGGACCTCTCGCTTCACCCCACCGGCACCCGTATTTTCAATAAAAATGTCATTTTTGATCAAAAAGGGGACTCGCTCGTCACAGATTATTTGTTCCTGCGTTTACGCGCCTCAACGCTCTAATTAAAGATTCCTCCTGACGCGTAATAAGGATAAGGGTCGATCGGAATTTTATCGAGACGAGAATCGTCATCGATGCGCGTCCAATTCGTCCGAATGCCGAAGGGTGCGTGTTTTTACCGTTAACTATCGATTTCAAAAACGAGAATATACACTCAACACTTAAAAAACGGGCCCCGTAGATTTACGTTTTTCGATTTCAGCCTCATAGGACGTAGATCTACATTTTTGCATGAATTTTTAGTATGTTACATCAGGGGTTTTCTTTTTTTGAAGGGGTTTTAAATCCATACATTCATGTTTGTTTAATTCCCCTAAAACATGCCCGGAAAGCAGGAAAAACAGAGCAGATTCGACCCGTCCGTTAAGTGTTAAAATGAAAATTTGTTCAAGCTACTTGCTATTTTGGTCAAATTACATAGTTTAAACAAATATTTCATTGAATTCACTTGATATTTATTTACATACGAATAAATATCAGGTAAATTTTTATTTTCAGCGTCAGCTTTTCGGACAAAATGTTTCTCTCGATTCTTGGTTGGGGATACGCGTGTGCGTGGGCGTGTATTTTGCGCTTGAAGCGTGTCGGGCACAGACGAAATTATATGTTGTGCGTGAATGGGTCTACATTTCCTCCTTCCAGGACATTTCTGCGACAGCTTATCTCTCTCCCTCGCACTCGCACTTTGTACGACCGCTCGGGTGTTATCTCCCATTGGACGGCGAGCATTCTCCTGCCTCGCGTCCACTGCAAACTGCCATCTAGAGGGTCGAGCATACGACGAGCGCTCTCGAGTCCCTCGCGAGTACCTTGGAGCCAATCAATATTAATGACATATCAATTCATACAGTACAATGTAGCCAATTACAGCGGTCGCATTAAGGGATCGTTTCTCTCTCTCCGTCTCTCCCTCTCTCCCTCGCTTCGGTGCTTGAGTTTCTTCGTTTGCGTATCTCATTGTCGGCTCCATTCAAGAATGAGAAAAAAAGAGAAACCTAGTATGGGCGCGACAGGTGAATACGCTATCCCGTTCAACGATACAACAATTCCGATTAGAATTTCCTCGAGCGTGCAACAAAGTGAAAACCTCCTGACATATATCGTTTCATCGATTCTCTTCTCGAACCCGTTTTGAACTCGTGTATCGATTCGGTAACTGGATTGTTCGTAACGTTATATATTCTATGTTATATATTTTTGAGTTGTGAAGTCAAAGAATATGGTATTTTTATTAACGCCCAGGGCACATAAAAGTCTTTAACCGGCACTAATCGTGGTATCATCGATGAAAAGGATTCTTTTCATTACGTTATAATTTCTCAAACATTGTATGTCTTTGAATCGAGAAAGTTTGAGTAGAGTCGAGTAAAGTTCTGGGTATTTTGATTAACACCCAAGGCACATAAAACTCCTTAGCCGATACTGATCGCGGCATCAGAAGCGAGTACATGTATACCAACGATTGAGCGAAACGACACCCACCTTCATCGACTTCAATTCGAGGGTCATTTGAGAGAACTGGAGTTCGAAGTTGGTAGACGACCAAGACTAATTTCCACTCGCTCGTGAAATTCAGTGGGAGAGAATTTAACAATGCCCACGGGACGCTAAATGAATGAAAGCACATTGAACGATTTTTGAACATCTTAGAAATTTATGACGAGTAAGGAAATTCGCCTAGCGGGAGTCGCAGAACGGGAAAAGATTAAAAGGGTCGTTCGTTTACGCGTCGACGGGAAACAATTCGAGAATTCGCGGAGGCTTTGTGTTATTCTCTTCTAAATTTTCTGTAACAAGAGAAGCTTGTTATTTGTCCTCTCGTTGAAGTTTTATTTGCATTCAGTAGGGATTCACCGTTCGTTCGACCTGCTTTATCGACGGACGCGCACTCGCATCGCGAGCCAATGAATAATCGTTCGCGGTGAAATTTTACAACGCCTCTTTTCGCGGCGTACCCTCATAACAACGTGGTTTATTTACGAGAATTTAACGGTCCATTCTTCGCGAATCGCGGGGTCTCCTCTCGAAACGATTACGGTTTAATGCCCGATCGCGTTACAAAATTACACGGCGCTGCCGCCGCGGTGGTCGCCAGAGGATGTAAAACACTTTCCATTATGGGTTAATTATATTCATCGACCGGAATTCGCTCTTTGCCTGTCTCTAACTGCATTTGCTTTCACCTTCCCGTATGGACGATAATCTACGTGGGAGCGAATTTCGAACGACACGACTCGAATCAAAAAATTTCATCGGCTTTTTCTTCGAATTTGAAGTTTCTCAATCTTGTCCGATATTTGTACTGAAATTTTGTATTTATGTAAAGAAATCGGTCTTGTGAAAATTCCGACTGAAAACCGATCAAAGGCAACGATTGAGTATCTATTTTTGTAATTGAACAAAATTTTCAACCCAAGATACATCGGGATGAACCAGATCGTTCTCATCAGTTTACCGATAAAAAGTCCAGCTACATTTATAAATATAAAAATCGGTTTCCTGTCATATTTTTTAAAGTCACGAATGATAACAAGAAGTATAAACTATTAAATACGAACAAAAAACGATCGAATTTTTGGAGCAACGGACGAGAAACTGGATTTCGTTTCGAAGTTCCTCGAGAGAACAGAGGTTTATCCCAAATATGTATTTTTATCGATGTGTATACATCTACTGGAGAACTCGTCACTTTGCCGTATCGAATCTCGTGCCTTCGGTCGGATATTTCACAAACCTGTCGCTTCGGATGGCCCGAGTTTATGGTGCACACTCAATAGATAAAGAGCGTGAATGCCCCGTCGTCGTGGACGGAACGGAAATGAAGGAGAAGCTCTGGGTGGAGCGCAAGAGCGAGCGAGCGAGAGAGAGAGAGAGAGAGAGAGAGAGAGAGAGAGAGCAGGGCTGAGTCTGGCGAGGAAGGAGAGAAGAGGAAAGGGAGTAGAGGGTAGAAAACGGCAAAGTGGCGGAAGAGACTCCGCGCGAGTATAGGAAGACACTGGAGCGAGACGAGGCTTGGCTCGCGATGTAGGTGAGAGAGAAACGGGGAAGGAGGATGAGAGAGAGAGAGAAAGGAGAAGCGTAGCAAGAAAGCGACCGAGACGAGGAAAATCTAGTAGCAGGTAGTCGAAACGAGACGGAGACAAACAGAAGTCACGAACGAGCGGAGATGAAGGCGGTGGCTGCACGTGGAAGGGGAAGAACCGATGTATTCGTGCACCGTTCGGAGAAAACGTCCATGAACGTAGTTCTACCCATACAGCTAGGGGAGAGAAAGAGAAGAGAGAGCGAGAGGGTGGGAAGGACGGAAACAACGTAATTTTTCAGGAGTGTGGCGCTCAGAATTTTAATGGGCCCGACGGCTGTTAGATGGTATGAGTCGAAGAGGTGCCCCATTCCGCGGTACACGCACGAACGATATAATACCGATTTACGAACGAGTCAGCGTGAGCGAAATAAACTCGAACCATCTGCTTTATTATTGACAGTTCTTTGCTAGAACCCGTTTTCTCGAATGTAGATTAAAAATTTTTGATAAAAATTGACTGTAACGTGATTGTTTAATATTTTATATATACCACTAAAAAAATTAAGGGGGTACTATTCATTTTAAAACGAATATAATTTGGCTAAAAACAATTTAATCGAATCTAGATGATCATTTTGAAGAAACTCGTCTTTCGAAATGATTATTTGATTCGATTCGATTCGATTATTTTGGGCCATGATACTACCGGTTGCAAAAGATAATTATCCCTCTAATAATTTCGAAAATTTATAATCCGATTTTTGCCAAGACTAGATATTTTTAAATCGAGGGATAACTAGTTCGATCTACAATTTTTCCCTATTTGAATATTTACGGAATTACATCGCGAATGACGTTAATAAAAATTATGTACTCGTATATTATCTCGATCGGTCTTTTATGTTTGCATCCTCGCGCGTAAGTACGTGCATACTCGATGTTAGTACGCACTAGGTTCGTGCGGAGCGCGTATTCGGTAGGAAACTCGAGCGAGTTTTTCGAGCGAATGACGATCATCGACGCGACTGAGTAGGTACTCATACGGGCGGTCCGGCAAAGGGAAAACCTCGTCGAAAAGAGGTTATAGGCGCGACGCGAATGTTTTGCCGGATATATACGTTCGCGAAGCTCAAGATGCACGCGCTGGAAGAGGGGACTGAAATTTCGCGCAATATTCCGTCTTGGAGGGTCGAGGGGTGGCCACGCCCATCCCAGATATCGATTCGTTGACAGCGTTGCTCTCTTCCACTTTGGCTCTCTCGCTCTCGACTCGGTACGCCACTACGAATTCCCGTATTCGCGAGGGTGAGAGAGAGAGAGAGAGGCTGAGAAGGAGAGGGAGAGAGGTTGAGGGTGCTCCAGGTGGGGGAAAAAAGCCCATACACACGAGCGCGCAACGCGAATATGGAATTTCTCGCGCCAGCGGGTAATAAATCCCGGATAACGGCTCGTACAACCCCTAGACCTCGTGTCGCAATGCCAAATTCTATATAAACTCTCTCGTTGAGTTACCGAAAAAAAATAACATCATTTTTATAATGCTTCTTCGTGCCACGATTTTCTCCACGATTATTTTGATGACAGACCCGAATTTTGTTGCAGGTAGCTGTGCGAAAGAACTCAAGTCGTTACTTTGTACTTGATGAAGTTAGGAAAGGGAAGAGAGTCGATAATTTAGGCGCTAAGTGGCTGTTTATTGAGTAGGAGAATCTGGTGCGGATGAGATGAAACATAAAACAAGGTTAGTGTGGATAATCGCAACAAGTAATAAGAGAATTAAAATTTAGAAAAATCAATTGCTAAAATTCTGTCGAAGAGTGAATTCCCAGAGAATAATAACGCGTAATGTCATCGAATCAATGTCAACAATCCATGCGAATAATTTGACGATCTATAGTCGAAATAGTCCGTCCCCCCTCCCATTCCCCGTAGCCACGCGCGATGAACCGCATCAACATCGCGAAGATAAGTCGCGTAATTTTCTCGCTCGAATGCTGCCAAAAATAGGGGAAGAAAGGAAAACACGATGTACAAAAAATAGACGCTCGGATGCGCATGCGTCTCGCATCTGCCCTATGGCGGGATCATTGCTTTCGAGTGTACGTCGTGCCTAGGTTATGACGGATTACGTCGCATAAGTCCCTCCTATAGGTATATACTCATTCAAGTTTTGAGTGTGTAACGGCATGGGTAAGTAAGCGAGAACGGGAGAGAAAGAGGAATAGATGATTGCGGCTTCACCGGAATAAGGAGAAAGGAGGGAGGTAGGGGGAGGGGGATGGGGTGGTGGTGGAGAGGAGGGCGAGGCGAGGGGTTGGAGTAGGCGGAGTAGAGAGAACACGACAAGGGTCGCGTAGGGGTGAAACCAGGTTGGGAAGGGGTTGTTTCATTGAGGGGTGCCTCGTATCGACCACCGCTTGGCTCCACCCACATAGCGGCTACCTTCGCCGCTCGTCTCGCTCTTTCCAACAGGTTCTCTCGCTCCTAAACGCCAACGAACGCGGAATGCAAACGGCTACCGGTTTCATGGTACATGTCCGCTAATCTCTACTCGATAACAATGATAACGCACGTTGCATTGCAGTTCGGCTTACCCCCTCCCCCCCCTCCCTCTCCCTCTCCCTCTCTCTCTCTCTCTCTCCCCCAGCGGGGTAACAAATGTGTGCGTAAGCGCACCAACTCACACATAACGTTCCGATAGGGTGAGTTCAACTGTTGATACCCGTCGAGATTATATAAGCGAGAGAACGGCGCGAATTTGGCCGAATATTTCACGCGAGTATTGTACTCGGCTGATAAATCGTTTAAATTACGAACCTCTTGTTTTCCGCTACTCGTTTTCTCTCGATTCCGGTTCTCGCCCTCCGGCCTAAATGCCCGGCGTTAGGCTCATTAGTGGAATTTCGATTAATCGGTTATCGTTATTGACCCTTTGTGCTCGGCGGGTACGAAACGGCGAGCATCCTGCTAATCAAAAACTGGTGTACTCTGCATCTACACCTAATAGATTTCTGGATAAACCGAGGCTCTGCTTAAAATACCGTTATCCGATAACAAATTAGATAATCATCGACTAGAAACGTTTTCTCGATGTAACTAATTGGATGCTTTACCGTACACATTCTTTGTAAAAACTATGCACATCTAAGTAGAATCAGTAAAAAAAAAATGAGGTAGCGAAAGAAAAGAAGTACGGCTAACCAGTCATCGCCCTTTTGAGTGGCAAAAGGATTTAGATGTTTGAATATATTATCGGTTACCCGATAACGATTAGATAATCAACTAGAAACGCTTTCTCGATGGAACTAATTGGTTACGTTATTGTACAGCTTGTACAAATTTTTGAAAAACTATGCACAATGCGCAAAATCAACAGAAAAAATGAGATAGCGAAAGAAAAAGAGATACGGCCAACCAGTCATCGCCCTTTTCTTAAGCGGCAAAAGGATTAATAAATGTTTGAAAAGGTTTGGTGGCTGTCGAAAATACTCTTTTCGCGCTTCTCTCGTGCTGTGTTTACAAAGTCACCGGGTGCGGCTGGCCATAAATATACAACCGCGATCTCTTCCGAAAATCCCCTCGATGTAATACCCGAGAGAGAGAGAAAGAGAGAGAAAGAGAGATAGTAAAGACGGGTCTCTTTAGTTCCACGAGGAAACTTTGATCCCTACTCGAGGTCTCTGTTTACCGGCGCTCGGTACATTTAACGATTTCCATACGGCTCGTGTAACACGGCAGGGCCTAGGTTTCACGAATGCGGCTAGTGTGCGGCAATACACGTACATACACACACGCGAGTTCCACGCAGGAACACCGTGACTTCGGTGTACGACTTTCCAATTTCACGATGGCATATACCATCTGTCGCGAGTGACGAAACTGCAAGCCATCCGGTTAACGTCCGAGGCCGATAGGCCAGTTTATTTTAATCCCTCTGTTTCCTCCTCTTCGCATTTTTTGCCTCCATCTTCTGCGTGAAATTGTGGAAGAGAGGAGAGAGAGGGAGAGGGAGGGAGGGGATGTAGGAGAGACGAGGCGTTACGGTCGTATCGTATTACCCCCCGCCTCCGTCTACCAAACCCCTGATCGATTATTATCTTTACGAGCGGAAGCATTGCCTCGCGCGCTTTGACACGTGAGAATCGTCCAACTCTATGAGCTATGTAGTTTTTCCACGAGAACGAAAAATTCGATATTTGGAATTAGGGCGTCTTTTGTTTTATGGTGAAAATTGCCTGTGACATTAAATGAAACTTTATAAAAATTTGGATATGCAAATCCCGATAGTTTACTCTTTCACGCGCATAACTCTTCAACATCGGATAAGACAAAATGAAATACACATTTACACCGGAAATTTATCAACCCTCTCGAGTGTTGACTCGTATCACCCTGCCGCATATTCATTATATTTATCGGTAATTTTCATCAGGTAGATCTAATTATCGAGGAGATGCGAAAATTCGATATCTAATTCTAGTTATTACGGCCTATCTTTTAATTCGAGAGAGAGAGGAAAAATTGTAGGGGAAATAATGTGGTATAGGCAAGGGGTTGAGTTACGAACCCCCGGAAGTTGGCTCGCTCGACCAAAATATCGATCGAGAACCTCGCGTAACCGGCCACGTCAACGTCGTGATTTTCCAGCGTTTCGAGCAACGGACTCTCTTCTTGGTATCGCTAATAAAAAACGCATGCGATGATTCAATTGCCATTTATGCACTCGCGCGAATGTTGATTTTTGGACTGTTGCCATTCGTAATTTAAATTTGACATTTATATTTTTTCGATATTTTTTTTTCATATTTATTTAAATATGTGCAAATTTAAATGTTGGAACGATTTACCGAAGATTCAAATAAATGAATACATCGCCGATATGACGCGAATAACGAAAATCGAAACACTTAGGCGCACAAAATAACTGTTGGACGCGAATTTCCGAATCGCAATTTATTTTAAAAGAGAAAAACATAGGCAGAGAGAAAGAGAGAATTGCGAAAATTGGCAATTTTTCGTTCTCGCGATATCGTATCAGTTTTTTTAAGTTCGCGAGGTGGTTTTTCCAGCTTTTCTCTCCCTTCAATTTTTTTTCATTCCGGCTCTTTTTATCTCGTCGATGAATGACGTGCAATACGCGCCATACGGGCTTGTGAATGCAAAATGAACGATTATAGGAGGGCGTTTGGCGGGGAAGGGGGGTAGAATTTTCCCCCCTCGACCATTGCCACACACAGTGGGATTTAAACGACGGCTTTGGCTAAACGCTGACCGCGCTTTATTTCCTGTCTCCTTCCTTCTCGCTCTCTTGCCTCGTTTTCCCTCCTGCTTCTATACGGCCACTATATCCCGACGACAATCCGCTAACTTGTCCTCGTCTCTCTCTCTCTCTCTCTCTCTCTCTCTCTCTCTCTCTCTCTCTCTCTCTCTCTCTTGCTCACTCGCTCCAGCTCTTTCTCCTCGCCCATCTTTGTCCTTTTCAGTTTCTGCCGTTCTTGCCGATTGGTCACGGGTGCAGCTGCATCCTCTCTCTCTCGCTCTCTTCCTCCCTACGTCGAGTTCCCCTTTACAAACTCACAAACGACCAACGGCTGTATACATGAGCCGTGGCAGAATGTTGTGAGCACACAACATCGGACCTTTTTTTCTCCTTCTCGCTCGTTTCGCTGGGTTTATATAATTCCGTTCTCCGGATCCTCTTTGTCTGTTTTCTCCTCCCCCTGCTCATCCTTCCTCTCTAATATAACCGCAGATGACAAGTATAATTTGGATATCCACTATCGTGTTTCGCGCCATTACAAATATTCTTGCATACGTTTGCCTTCTTCGTGTTCCCTCGCTACATGCGTGAAACGCGTAAAACCTTCCATCTCTTTTCACTTTTTCGAGTCATTCGATCGATGAGTATTGTCCTTTCCCGCCTTCGTGCTTTTTTTTCGTTACGGTATTGTTCTCCACGCAGTTACACGAGTTGTGTTACTACGGCTTTTTTCTCTCACTTTTTTCACTTGGAATTAAATTTCCCCAAAATATGCGTCGATAATGATTCTTATACGATAATTACAAAGATGTTAAAACATAATTGACATCTAGTCATCGAATTCTCTCTCGTGAGAAATTTCTATGCATTTTGACGAACAACCTGTTGATAATTTAATTTTCGACGCCCGAAGACAAAGAAAAAGTGCGAAGGAGAGAAACAGGGGAGAGAGGAGGGATACGTAAATCGTCGTACAGCGCAGCTGTTCGACGATGAATGGGAGACCGGTGGTCGGAGAATATCGTGAATTTCACGCATATTTGCCCGTACAATTTTCACTGGTTTGAAACAAGAAATATAAATAGAGGGGAGAGGAATAGAAATAGAGAAAGAGAGAGAAAGTAAATAAATTCAGTCGAAAAGTCTGAAAAATGCTTATGACCAATTAAACAATTAGCACTCTGATTAACCCAGCCAATTCCAGCGCCACTCTCGAATTCTCATTTACAGCTCCCCGTTTCGCTTTATCCTCCCGCCCTTCGTTCGTTCATTATTAAGCGTGGGCGTGCTGCGTGAACTCTCCTCTGCTTATTAACCGAGAGAGGATGCCCCACGACGACGTTAGCAGTCGGTATCGCCGATGAATATGTTGATTTCATCGTCAATTCACTCTATCTCTCGGCCCCTTTTGCGCTTCCCACTTCGAAACATGAGCACGTGTCCCGAGAGCGTATGCGTGTGCCTAGTGAACGAGGGAGAACGAGGGAGAAAGAGAGAGAGAGAGAGAGGGAGAGGTCGCAAAGAGGGACGGGCAACCCCCCGGTGCGAACTTTGATCGCGATAGTAACTAACCGGAACGTTTCATTGTGACCCCCGATCCTGTTGAATATCGTAATTAATGTATTTACGGATCAAATGAGAACGACACGGAAAAATCGATAAACTTTCTGTGAGCATTAACATAGTTTTCATTCTCGTGTCTACTATTGAGAAAAGAATTTTGTTGGACCATCAAGATGTACCTACATTCGTATATGTACTGAGAGAAAAATGTTATTGAACCGATTAAATATCCAATCCTATACTGCTATGAGAATATTTTGTTGACTCAAATAAAAATCTTTTAAGTGAAAAATTTATTGGTTTTCTTGTCAGACTGAACAATTATTTCATCGACCTGTCAAAACATCCTCTTGGCAGTAAATGAATGCATATTTAATTGGTTCAACATTTTTTTTCCAGTGTATATTGCTAAAATGACATTTCAACTATTCGATAAAACAATCGTTCAGTCCTACAAAATATTTGTTCATCTTACAAAATATAGTTTTAGTAGTAGGGGAAAGTCGGGCAGCCCCGGACAACGGGTAGCGTCGGACGTTACGTTATTTGAAAGAATAAACATGATCTAAAAACCATAAAATACTGTACAGTTTCCCTCTTCATGTTAGAAACAAAATAAAACTCCGTAGGTATGATTATTCTGAATTTGATACATATAATTGGTCGTTGTCCGGCGCTTCCCGCCGTCCGAAGCTACCCGACTTTCCCCTATACCAAAACCAACTAACTAGTTTTCTCAGTGTACCTTCATATTTGAATATCATTTTTACAAACTTTTTTACGAAATTGCATAAACATTGAATGAAAATTAACGCGCAAAAGATTTTCCGATAATCCGAGTAATCTCATAAAGATTGATTCTTTCAAATTATTCATTCGTGTTGTCACGGTAGTCTAACCCCTCGTTAATGACTCTCAGCGATAAGCACCGCGCCGAAGACTTTGCATAGGCGGAGGTTAACGATAAAACACGAATTACTCAACAGAATACACTATACGTAAATATGTTTGGAGAAACTCAATCGTGCATGATCGGTTTGGATTAATGTAACCGATGGTGGAACTCCAGTTACCCTACGTCTCGGCGCGATTGTTAAAAAGTCAAGAATCTCTAAAGCCATTATTAATGGGTGGGAATCGGTGGTAAGCTGAGAGAGTAAGAGGAGAGTACTCCATGCATGCGAACGTGTATATAGATATAGAGGGTTGGGTTTTGCCGCTTGCACGAGCCTCTGTCGTGTAATTCATTGTGGGGTCGACTCGAGAGAACGGAGGAAGAATAGAGTAAGAGGGAGAGCGGTGAGTCGAGAAGGGATACGGATACGAAACGAGAGAGAAATTCGGGTGGGGGCGTTACGAGGGTACAAAATCTCCGACGACGAAATTGGCCAGAGAAAGAAGGATAGAGAATCAAACTCACTTTATATAATAGAACGAGTGCGCGGTAGTACACCACGACGGATAATTAACTCGCAATTTCTTGTCTACCGTCCGTAACTAATTCTGAATATGTTGTCCACGAGTGATAAAAAACGGAGAGATAAAACAATATAAGAAAACAAACTTTTGACTTCGTTCTAAAAGGAAAAAAAACGCTAACTAGGTATTTTCATGTCATAGTCGCAATCTTCATTAAGGTAAGAGAGAAAAAAGAACAAACAACGATGGTAATTGGTGAGGAACGTAGAAATGTCAGGAGCAGAAGGAACTCATTTGTCTTTTCTGTCCCTTCGTTCTAAAGGAGTAAAATATACAGCTAGAAGTTACTTTTAACGCGATCCCTGTCCTCTTCTTGTTTGAGAAAATTAGTTTGAAATTTAGCTTCACTGGCCAATCCACGCTACATTATTCGTCGGTGTAGCTCTTTAGCTAACGCATACTATTCTGAGAATTTTTTAGATATATCTCTCGTGCATGTCTCGAATTTTATGGTTTAATAAAATGCAAAGTAAACGTCAAAGGAAAAGTATGAAATGCGAAAAAGATATTTCTTGATTTCCGATTAAAAACAGTACCCAGGCTATATGAAAAAATATACTTAGTAGGTATTTTCTTTGATTTGAACAAAGAATTAGTGAAAATGTTAATGGTGTACTCAAAGTTCAGAACATTTTTACATAGTTTACTTGTCCTATCGACTCCTTTGCTCTTCAACCGCTCGATATCACAAAGAAATTACGATGCTCTGTTCGTAAACATCGACAAAAATTACGGCAGATTATATCGCTGGGCAAAAAAGGCAAAAAAGTCGTCGAGTGACATTATACGCATCATACAGCTGAGTTTACGAGTCGCCTTATCACGTATTAATTACGGCTGTCCCTCTGATAAGTTCCCCCCTCCTCTCCCACCTCGCGCTCACGTTCGCGCTTGCGATGTTTCTATTATGTCTCGCTATTATCGTCGGCGGATCGCGTCGTGTCGCGCGAACTCGACGATCAGCTCCCAATTAATCAATCACGTCGCCTTGAATTAGCGAGTGAAATCCGAATTTGTCTCGAGATATACGCTTTTTGTTCTATTAAAGTACCTTTCGCAAGCTAATCACGTTAATTACTATGAAGGTATATTAATAGAGGAATTCATCGACCTTTCGACGTACCGTGGACATTTACAAAAAGCGGTTCCTTCCCATAAAAAAGTTTTTCGTCCAATAAGATTCTTGGAAAAAACATTTCGAGTTGGACATTTCTTTTTCTCTCATTTTCCGATTTTACAACTATAGATTTGTGTTTTACATGTTGAGCGTAGTCGATAGAACAATTTTTTGGTCGAAAAAGAAATTTTAAAGACGCGGAAAAAATTTTTTATCGATGAACGGGCGACGATGAAATCGGGTACGGCCCTGGCGCCGAATCGAGTCGAGCGCGCCCGAGCGTCACCGATCGTCACGTAGGTACGGCCATGCGTAACGGTTTGCTCGTGTGGACTTGTGGAGTTGCTCCGTGTGATAAGACGAAACGGCATTCGTGATCGGACTTTTTTTTTATTTTCACTCCCTCGCCCGTCTTTACCTCGGGACGGAGATCGAGGTACGGGAAAGAGAGGGAAAATAAGTAGCGAGGTAAAGCCACGCCGCGGAAACGAAACCTCCGACAGCATTCTCTCGGCAGGTTCGAATCGAGCCGAGAGAAGCCGAGAGAATCTCGCGAGTTTTCGGGTGGTGGCCCCGACGCGCGAGCGAGAAAGCGATATAGAGAGAAAGGTAGAGGGGAGGCTGAGAGAGAGAGAGAGAGTAAGAGTAAGAGAATCGAACGCGACCCGGACAAAGTGCGTACACGTTTTTCATCGGCCTTTAAGGACCAGCGTTCGATTGATTATCGCGGTTTCGAGGTTCGAGATAGAGGAAGAAAGGATAGGCCAAGTTGAAGTCGAAACGTGTTGGAGTCGCGCGAGGGAGAGAACGAGAGGTACTCGCGTTACTTCGTTTATAGTTGCTCGGTGGGACGCGAGGAGAAGCGCGAATGGTGGGGGTGAGGGGGTGGGGGAAGGTACAGTGTGTCCGAGAAGGACAAGCGCACAATCGTGTGTGTTTGTGTCTGTGCGTGCGAGGAAAGAGAGAGAGAGAGAGAGAGAGAGAGAATAGGTGTGTAAACGGTAGGGACGAGCAGGGCGTTGCGAGGCTCGTGTGTTTACGCTCGTGTGCGTGTGTTTTTGTGTGTGAGCACGGCACGCGATAGTGTATGTCCCAGCCTCCTCTTTCCTACCTTCTCTGCGCTTTTCGTAAATCGAACGAGCCGATTCCTCGTAAGACTCGAAAAACGAAAACAACGGGATCCCTATTGGACGTTTTTACGTCCCCGCGTTCCCAAGTTTTCGCGAATAACCGCGAGTGTCAGGGGGATAAAGAAATGTGAAAGGTTTGTGTGAACTTGCAGGTGACGAAACGAGCGGATTGTTTTGCGAAAAAAGGAGCACCGACGGAGACTCGTCATGACGATATAGCGAGTGGTGAGTTTCTCTGAAATTTTTGCAAAAATGGGAATACAACAAATCGGCGAAACGCGATTGCGAATCGATCGGCAATGGTTACGTTCCGTTTGCCCATCGGTCGGCAATATCCGAACCGGTAATTGAGCTCCGTAAACATGTTGATACACGGCACAATACACTTGGCAGTCTATTTATGGGGAGAATTTGCACGACGGTAAGCCACCACCCAGCGAAATTCATTCTCCCTTGTTCGCGGCGCGCTTTTATGTGTGCACGCGCGCATAAAGGATACGCGTGCGTATAGGTGAACGAGACTCGCAGGTAACGACCTCTGTATTCAACGTCGGGCATCTGTCTCTCTTTCGACCAAAAATTATTTACTCCGTATGAGGAATAATTCCAAAACTAACGCGTCAGTCATTGTGACAATTTCTCATCGGGAACTTCTCGTTTTCTCGCACCCTCGCGAATCCTTTTATCGTCGAATATCAGCCCTCGTTCCTCGTGCCAAGAATCTCGTTCCACGCGAGTCAAGCTCACGCCCCTCTTTCCCCCTTCTCTTCCGCTCCTAATTGCCCCATCTCGTTCCCTTAATTATTACGCTGCGGGAAGAGACGCGCTCCGATATTTTCGCTCTTCCTTCGCGTCTAATTCTTTCACTCTCTTATTGTCAAAGATAAAATTAAATAGAGTAAGCCGATTAGTTAATAAACTCCGTCCAATAGGACGACAAATTTTAATTTCATCTCCAATTATTTTCATCGTGAAGCAATTTTTTTCAAATTAAAATAAATAACGCTATAGCTACCGGGGTCAATTAACCCCTATTTGATCTTAAATGAATGATCAAATTGGGATTGTGGTTTATAAGAGAAATTATTAATTATTCATAAAATTATATTAAATCCTATATTTTTCATCGGACATATAGTTATTTGAAAAGATGGAAACAGGAACATTAAACACAATTGATATACATGAAGCATTGGTTGGCTTAGTTTGGCTTCCACTACATGGTGTTTTTGATAAAAAGCATCAAACATTGTTCTCACGTTTTCCTAATTGAAAAATTGAAACACTACTTATCATTTTTGGTTATTTATTGTTTAAATTAAAATTCATCTGCCTACCGAGTGATTTAATCGGTCGAGTCAGTAGGAATTCATATCATGAATCGAATTTTTTCCGCTCCTCTTTCCATTTGTCGAGCAAAGATCAGGGAATCGACTTTTTTTGAGTATTTTGTCGAATAGAGAGGAAATTGTGTCGACACTCGTAGCTTGTACATTGCGCAAACGAGGTTTACATTGATAAACGCGCGCGATTCGAGCAACAAGGCCATGAGATTTCTCTTTTCGCGGTCTCGTCGTTTGCTATGCTTAGATCAAAGAAAAAGAAACGAATTGAAAACCGATGTAAGCGTGTTTAGTGAGTTCTTCGCTTTCCGGGTTTCATCGCAACGTGTGTGTGTGTGTGTGTGTTGTATTTTATCACAATTTGCATCGATGAGAATAAAGAGCTAGTTTGAAATTCGCGGTCAAACCCCACTCGATTTTATTCCCGCTTAAAATGAACATTCTTTCGCTTTTTATTCATTATTTATACGCCTGCAAGAAGGTAAGAAAACTTTTTAACAACTCGACTTTTCACTTATATACAAAACCACTTTCGCTCTATCGGTAACGCGCGCGCGAATTTATCGACGTAATTAAGTGTTAATTGTACCTGGCGTTGGCATTACCGAACTAAACACTAATCAGGTACGTTCACGGTAATTAAATATGTATTACGCCTGGATTACACGCATGAATAAATTAATCCGTCTTGTGTAAGCTCGCCGACTGGCCGCCTTATTTGTTGATCCTTTTCGTGTGCGATCTCGCGTACACTTCCACCGATAATGTCTTAAATTGACTCTCTTTAGTTTCCTCCTATCTCTCAGGCGTAAGTTTTAAAGGAGAGTAAATATATTTCCTGTAAAAATGTATCCGAAAAGTTCCTCTAGACCGGAATCTCCTATCTAAAGAAAATCTTCCGGGCGTGTATACGATCGCGCAATTGGGAAGTATCCGAATACAATTTTTTTTCATTAAACTAAGTGACTTTGGCTCCTACGCACCGGAATAATCTCCTTAATTGCTCCATGCGAATTACGCTCTTGCTTTCTCTCTCCCTCTCTAGAATTACACGTCCGTGAATCTAAAAGACGCGATAGAGTCGAAAGGAAAGACGGAACGAGGGAAAAAGAGAGGAGCGTACGAACCGGTTCGAAGATTTAGCATCGCCAGTCAAATTGTTCCGGTTTCGAGCGACTCGTAAAAATCCCGAACCGAAACGGCAATAGTAAACGATCGGAATCGATCGCGAGAATAATTATGCCAGGAAGTTGTGCCTCTTCGGTCTAAGAACGTAATCGACGTCCGGTCTAATTGCTTGTCAAAGAAGCCGTGAGGGGAGGGCTTCGACGTTGATTAACCGCGCGCGAAATAACCCGAAACGATCGGCGGACGACACAAAGCCTAGGCACGCCGTTTATGTTCATTACGTGGTTTCATTACAAGCTGATAGTTCGTGTCGTAATTGTTGAATCGAGGAGACATATTGCGATGGTCTCTTAGCGAAACATCTTGTAATGACCTTTTTTTTCCTCCTAGTGAGAAGAATAAAATTGTAGAATCGAGTAAACCTTTATTCGGACTGGAACAAACAAATATCACGTTGTATTCGAATGTGCATTGGAAACGTCAAATTTTCCAAATGCAATAGGGAAAGTTATTCGGAACTAGACCTTTGGGCGGTGATGGCGAATGTGATATGGAGCACATACAAACTCGTGTTTAGTTTTATTTGAGTTGCTCAAAGTTGGTCTAATATTACATATATGTATAATGGACTTATACTAAAAAAAATTACTATTTAATTTACCGAAAAGCCAGTTTACAAGTGCTATAGCACCTACTCTCAAAAATTAAAATAGTGAAAACCTCACTTTTTGAGACAGTGACACCTCAATTCACTAACAATTAGTGAGAATTTCACTATTTCACTACCGAAATAGTGAAATGTGAAATATACTTCACTGTCAAAATAGTGACTTTTCACTATTTCAATTAATTAATAGTCACTATTTAGCAGTGGTATACTTTTAACTATTTTAAATAGTGAATATTTACTACTAAATAGTTATTTTTCACTATTTTAATTTTAGAGAGTATAGACAGTTTTCACAGCTAAACTGTTAATTACATTATTGTTTCAATCTTAATCCCCGATGAGACGAAAAAATTCACTCGATCGCTTTGAATTTCATTTCCTGTGCAAAAAGCGTAATTAAGCGCATTCCAGCCGGTTTCGTTCGGATCTTCGACGACTATCGTCGCCCTAAAACGGTAACGGACGTGTTCTCGGAAAAGCACGAGGCCGAGAGGATTTGTTCGACAAGATGAAACGCTTCTTTTATACGCCCCTTCGATGTACATTTCTCTCGTTTCACGTACAGCCTCGTGCGAGATAAGAGAATTGAGGGAAAAGACGAATCTCGAGTTTTGCCGTAATTTCGAAATTCGATAAGCAGTTTCATACGCGAGAAGACATTAGATATCGCGTATCAGGGGTTTGCTTCCGCGTACTAATCCTGCCTCCGCGGCTCGAAAGAGAGAGAGAGAGAGAGAGAGGACGCCGAGTAGTTTTATTCCCCCGGCGTATCGCACGTGCCCCACTCCTCCCACTCACGGAAATCAATTTCCATCGTACGCTCGTGGTTTCCCCCTGCTGCGCGCATCCTCGGAAATTACAAAGCCCCGCTTCGCCCCCCCTCCCTCCCCTCCCCTCCACCGATCTTTCATCGACATTTCACGCCTATGTAACGAACCGTGCTCGGAGTTATCCGGAGCAATCGCTAAAAAAAACAACTTCTTGCTTATCGGGTTCTCTTTCGGCAAGTGTAACGTCCTACGTTTTACATCCTACGGGCAAACATTTTCTCCTAATTCAATTCGAAAAGCTTCCTGGATCGCGTCCAAAAGGCCATCCCGGCATTCATGCTTGGGCAAAATGGCACTCGTAACTCATGGAACGAGAGTACAATCCCCCCTTCGGGCCGTATAATCGCCATTTCCTAACGGTTGACTCGTCGCGACCATACAATTTGCGGCCTATCGCGTCAATTTGTTGCGAAAACTCGAAAATTAGACGAATGGAATCTCGAAGATGAAAAAGCACCTCGTACTCGTCATTCTTACCTTTCAGAACGTATCTCTCAGAAAAATGCTTCAAGCTGATACGTTCAAGTACGAAGATGTGATTTAAGAAAAAAATATTACATTAATAATAGTATCTGTAGATATAACAACGATATCATTATCGTTTTTTATAATTTCATATTACTCTCTATATTGAACTAGTTTGAATATCGAAATAGTTTTGTGGTTCGTTCTATTAAGACAAAGTTGACAAAAAATTCCGAGGTGAATCTTTTACATGAGAATCGATAGGTTTTTTTCCGTCACGACAAATATGTTCTTATCTCTCTAGTCTGAATACTCAATTGACTATAACGAGCGTGGCCAGTTTCGTTTAGTTCTGTAGAACGAAATTCTACGGCACATATTATGAGTTTTTGCAACTTTAATAAAGGAAGCGTACAGGCCGAGTTTAGTTACCGCGACTGTAAGTATAGAGACGGTGGCTGAACCCAGTACTTCCTCGAGCGACTGTACACGAGCGAGGCGGCGAGAGGGGAAGAGAGAGAGAGAGCCGAGAGTGCTGGAACGAATTGTCCCAGCCGTGGCTACGCTCGAGCCTCGACTCGCTCGCGTTTCGACGCCTTCGAACCCGTTTCAGGACATTCCTCGAACGACATTTCCCCAGAAACGATTTTCAGCCCATTCGATTCTCGCCGTTTCGCGAAAAACGTTTCCCAGCGTGCGAGACGCGAGTCTCGCGCGTAGTCAATATTTTCCCGGCGTTGAAAATGCCTGCCTGGGTTTCTCTCCCTCACTCTGGCAAGCACAAAATGGCTGCCAGGCAGGACCGATCGACCGTATGTACGCGCGCGCGCTGCGAAGTCTCTCTCTATCTCTCTCTTTCTCTCTAGCCGGAGAGTGAGCCGGCAAAACCATACCCAGGCACGATTATACGAACTCTCGTCTCTTTTTCTCGCTTTTCCTGCTCGGATATCAACTTCTCTCCTCGCCCCACTCTACCTTTTCGCTCGTACTTTGTGCTTGTAGATATGAACGTGCGTCTTGTATCCAGAGATTCTCTCTCTTTCTCTCTCTTTCTCCCTCTTTCTTTTCCATCGGACTCGTCAAGACCACCTCGCCCTCGGAGCTCCACGTCAACGACGTCAACTTCCGTCGCGACCCGTATCAGAGCGTTACACGCTCGTTTACGATATATATTCCAGGAGAATTAAAGTGTCACCGACGATTCACTCGATAAGTATCGAATGGAAGACACGCGAGATATGTATATTTAGTGCTTTTTGCGGGCCGCTGGGGGGAAGAACGGGGACGGTCGGCCTTTTCATGTTTACGCTCGGTGAGCACATTTAACGTTTTTTGCCTCTCTATTCTTTTTTCCATGTGAGCTCATTGGGGAAAAACGGCAGCTAATGCAATATTATTATCGCGAGGTATAATGACATTGTATTAATCTTTTCCCACCAGCTGGTTCGGTTCGTACCTCTCTTGGCATGAGGCTGCCTCTCTCTCTCTCTCTCTCTCTCTCTCTCTCTTCTCGCTCGCTCGCTCTTTCTCTTTCGAGGACTCGGCTCGCTCTACGGGTTGGCGCAGCCGCCGTCTGTATTAAAACGCGTTTCTCGCTCGCTCTGCCTCCTTCTCTTATGAGTTCGTCTCTCTCTCTCTCTCTCTCTCTTCGCATCGCTCACTCGCAAACACGAAGCCATCTGTCGCTCTCCCGTGTGCGCCCATTCGCGAACCGTATCGGTTGTTCCTTCTCAATCTCTCTGCCCGTCTCTCTCGCTCTTTCCTCGCTTCGCCACACCACATATCTCGACGATTCCATCTCGTTCCGTCTACCATATTCCCACTCCGTTATCTATACATCGACTCGTTTCTAGCTCTGTTTCTTCTCTTTTTTTGTGTGTTATTTCGTCTGTTGTACTTACTTCGTTGATCGTTAGAGGCTCGCGCATAAAGCAGAATGAGAATTAAGCACGCGGCAAAGCCGGTAGCCATCCATGTATATGCGCCAGTCAATGCACGCCGACACGTTGCATCAAACCGGTAGATTCGAATATAGGCGTTGGCAGCCACACGCCTCTATGTATTCCTCTCTTCGTCCTCTCTTCGTCCTCTCTCTCTCTCTCTCTCTCTCTCTCTATCAGTCTGCGCGCGCGCACGCTAATTGTGCGGCGTACCCAACCGAGTTACATTGTCTCGCATTATGCATACACGATATTGCGCGAGTCCATATCGTCAAAGTGTTCTCGTCTACCCCTCCTCCCGCGTTCTATTGAACGCTACTCATTCCGTAACGCGCACTTTGGCGGAAACGCGCGCACCGAATAAACACACGCAGAATGCTATTATGGAGTAGAATATGTTAATATATTTTGTATATCTAATCAATGCACCGTATTTGCGATCGGCGTTAGGATAAACTGATCAGTGGATTGACATTGACCGATAGATCAATTTTTTAATTTATTTATTTGTCAAGCTACCAAAATTGCCAAAATTTTTCATAGTTGTGATCTATTTATTGCAATAGAGGCAATCTATTTTTTGTATGATACATTTCAACTAAACATTTTGTCGTTGAATAACGGAAATTTTAAGATTCTGTTTATGTTAAAATTATTACATATATAACATGATAATTTATGCATTAATTTCATTGCGGTGATGATTATACGCCCCTATTTATCATGCTGTAAGTGACATGCAAATTTCTCTTAACGGCCGTACCCATATTATGCAACATACATTTTTAATAAATTTATATTTTTGTATTTAACGATATTAAATTGTTAGTATTCGCGTTTGCGTATTTTAAAAAGTTACCCTGCATAAATCTCTGGGTTATTTATAATTGAACATTGAATTAGAACGTGTCTATTTTCTTTCTGCTCTTTTTGTTTATCGTCATAGCGAATTTAACAGCGGAAAAAAAGCTGGAGACTCATTCAGAGTCATTAGTCAAACTTCTAACTGGAAAAATTTTCGTTCGCGGAAACAATGTAATCTGCGTAACAATGTTTGCAATTTTCGCTCGTTTCTTCGTCAAATCTTCTTTTTAGTCCCGTTTTAACAATAGCTCGATTCTTTCGCGTCCAAATGTCTCCTAATCGTGTCGCTTTTTCCTCTTTCTCTTTTGTATAATTTCCTCGAGGCTCATGCCCGGGAATTGTACGCGTGTATATGCTCTCGCACGTAAACTGCTCATCCAACCGAGCCCGGAATACGCATTATCGATTACGCGAGTCGATTCGAGAATCGACTTCAAAATCTTGATTCGCGTGACATGAAAACTCGATGTACCAATTTAGGATATCGTTCGATCACTAACCGGAATAAAAAAATACGAAATTAGGATCGTGACGAATGATTAAAACGTAAGAAGATACAGATGAATAATAGGTACAATGAACTTATTTATATAATTTTCTGTGCTTAGGTCATCGTCAACGTTGAAGTTTAGGCTGTCGTTTAATAGTAGGAATTATAATTCCCTTAACTTTTTCAGTTAGTCGGTTATTTTCGGCAGCCATGATTATAGCTGTCGCACGTGTCTATCTACACGCTAGACTATTGAACGGTGTCGCGATAGTCAGCCAGCCCTTACCCTCTATCGTGTTATTCATTATCTCGGTCATCCGATTCCCCTATCGACTTCATAATCCATACCATTTTCTTATATTCGCACGTGGATCGTCTCGCTTTTTATCTCGTTCACAATGCGCACAAAGTGCACCGGTAATTAATCTCGCCGGTGTTCGCTCGTAAGCCTTTCTCAATACGTCACATGACTCTCCGGGCCCCGCTATACTTCTCGGCTGTAGAGTCTTGCACGGTGCACAAGCGTACGTACAAAGACGCTTATGGAATACAAACACGCGTGTACAGCGTTACGTGTAAGTGGAACATTAACCGACACTTTTGCAAATTACGTGTATATGCACGTAGACGGAAGAGTGGATCTCTTCGGATTGCGTGCCACTTCGTAACAGCGAGTTCACGCAATGGCGTGTGAACTTTTTTTTCTTCGCCTATTCTTCTCTCTACTGGTCTCTTTAAAGAACCCAATTCGTCTCTGACTATCCGATTCGAGTAGGGCTGTCGTATCAAGGGCCTGACAGTTCGAGAACTGGATCGTTAATTGAAATAAATATTGATACACCAAGTATCGCGTTACTGAGTTGGATATAGTGGAAGGTGTGCAGGAGTAGAAAGGGCAATCGATAAATTTTTTACTCGAGACTCCACAGTACGTAGTATCTCGTTTGACTCGGAGGCCAACAGGCCGACACTCGACAATCGAGTCAGACAGTCACCTGCCTATTAGGGAACAGTGGAGATTCCTGAGTGGCTTGTAGTACGCACGCGCTTCTTGCTTCATCTTTTCGTTCTCCTCCTCTCTTACTTGACTTTTCCTCGCCCCTCGTCGCCTCGTCCTTCTCGAGACTCGTCATGCCATTCCTATATACCGGTTGGCTCTCTCTCTCTCTCCCGTCCTGTCCTTCTCGCTCTAACGGTGTCGGTGCTTCACACGAGCTCAGCGGATTGTCGTCTCCTATCTCAATTCTTCCTTCTCTATCCCTCTCTTCGTTTACGCGTTAAGCTTGCGGGCCTTCGGAGAAACTGTTGAATCTAACACTTTAGAAGGACTGCTCTCTGCCCGAATAAGCAAAGCTTATTCGTCCTTTTTATCTTCTCAGTCATTCGTCCAAGAGACGAAAGAGAAACTAATACGTTGGACTACTCGCTGAAGAGATTTATTCC
Source organism: Goniozus legneri (assembly GCA_003055095.1). Lineage (NCBI taxonomy): Eukaryota > Metazoa > Arthropoda > Insecta > Hymenoptera > Bethylidae > Goniozus > Goniozus legneri. Next base: position 36,588 of record NCVS01000105.1, read on the forward strand.
ACTTTTAATTATAAATAAAGTGAACCTTTGATACAATGTTAACAATTAACAAATCGTTTTATCTAGGATTATTTATTATGGGAATAAAAATTTCTTTATCTACTTCTCTTTATTCGAGCAAATCGCTTTAGCGTTAAATACATTTCTATTCGAACAACAAGAGTTAATTAACTATGAAGAACGGAGAATGAAGTTTCTCTGTTATATTTTGTAATAACGAAGAAGAATTAAAAGTATCGAAATCGGTAATGGTATACGCATGAAGCAACATCAATATAATGAATTCATTTAGCTAATTGGCGAAGAGTATAAGAGCTCATCAAGATTCTTATTTTAAAGTTTATCTATTTAATAACGTCTTGTGGTAGGCCCACCAAGTAGTTAAAAACGTGATATATTATTTTAACTGTCTCGATCTTTTTCTAACGGCGCACGAGATTCGTTCACGGACGCGAGAGTCAGTGAGCGGCTAATTACGAACGAATCGGTATTGAGCGTGACGCTCAAGTCCGCACGCACACACCGGAAATACTCGTCCTCTCTCTGTCTCTCTCTCTCCCGTTTGCGAGTCTGTCAATTCCGTTTGTGTTAGCCATCGTGGTGAATTAATGATGCGTCGATTTGTCGATAATTGCGTTTTGTTTAAAAGTCAATTTTAACAAAGGAAATTAAGTATTGAATCGAATTGGATTTAAATTTCATAGAAATTTTTGCTCAAGTAAATTCAAAGACGTCCTTACTCGAGAGTTGAACGAGAGCCGATTAACCATTTTTATTATGAGGCCTATAAAACAGAGTATATCAATAAATTTACAATGGTCGTAAATTGGTTTGATTGATTTCTCGTTCGTAAAACATCTATTGCAGAGAGATAAGAATAAACGAGGAGATAATTTCACTCCATTTTCCGTGTATCAAACTCGGTTTCGATTACGCTGATTCGAATCGCAAATCATTCAATAGTCCGATAGTGAATTAAAAATAAATATCGCGCCTGATAGTAAGCGTAGCGTGAAAACATTAAACGAGTCCCCGGTTGAATTAGTCATAGGAAAGACGTGGATGTCGACGAGGAGGGAACAATTGTTCTCTATAGTCGTTACCATGCGATATAGGGGCTATACATATATATGTCGTTTGGGGTGTATCGACGTCGTCTGTACGCCGCCGCCACCGGCGCTCTATACTCCTCGGTGTGAATGCGGCAAATCGTCCGACAAACGAGATTACGTGTCGTCGACTACGAAGTGATCTCCTACCCCGAATACGGAAGCCAAACCGATATAACATATACATACGTATACGTATAGAATCCCCCTATAAAGAATCGCACAATTCCGAAGAAAGACTTTCTCGCTATGGAGGATATGAGATGATCGATTTCGAATGAAAACGACTTTGAGAAAAATAATAGTTTCGTGTTCGGCGTCCCTGTCGTTTTGTGGTATCTCATTATACGGTTTTCAATGGCACAAAGCTGCGGCTGTGCCTTTTATGTGCACCGAGGATAGAGAGGGAGTGAGAGAGAGAGAGAGAGAGAGAGCCAAAGGAATAAGGTAAACTAGTGGGAGAAAATGAGCGAGTAAAAAAATTGTCGAGCGCATTAAGTCGAGACACGAGATAAGCGGCTTGTCGAATCGCACCTTATTACCTCGGTTCGCTTTCGTGAATATATCGTGCCGTACATGTTGAGTTTACCCCCTCTTTATTATTCAATAAACCCGGGCGTTCGGCGATCGTACGAAGCGGAGAAAGATTACCTAGATCGAACGAACGTACTTAATTTATGCGCGCGCGTGAGAGAGAGAAGGAGTATACGCTCGATTTATTTGTTTTATACGCGGCCCTGTAATTGCCCACTGACAGCAGCTGTCTCGGACACGAGTCTACCATATTCGCAATATATTATTCATGTCGTGTTCTCCCTCTCTCTATCTCTCTCCCTCGTTCTCGTTCGATTCCGTGTTTCTTGTCTCCCTTGTCTCTTCTGTCCCTCTCCCTCGTTTCTCTTGTCTCTCTTTTCTCGCGCGATACGGCATACGGCAAACTGTGACGCGCCACACTCTCAGTCTCTCCACCGACCGTCTCATTGGTAAAACTCGTCGTCCCTGTGGGACCGAGAGGTTATCCCCCCTACTCATCCCTTTCTCCGCGCACTTCGAACGAATCTCTAGCCGAGCCAAAACTCTTTTCTTACTTCTAACTCGCAGATCTCGAGAAAATATTATTTGTAGTCCTCTCTAGAATTCCGATCGGTATCGAAACTCTCAGGGCATAGCTATTCAGAGGTGTGTAGTTGAGGATTTTGTGGTGAATTCAACACAAATCAGCTGCTACAAACGACCCGAAAAACTTTCAATGTAATTTAACTAATGTACGGTATTGATTATTGAAATTTCATTCGTTTTAATTATTTCAGTGTTAAATTTCATAAATAATGTGTCAGAATTACTCTTTTAATGAGTTATTAACAATACTATAATAAATACAGAATGAAGATTATGTAGTATCTATTCTAGCTGCCAATATTACGAATTCATTTACATATTCGTTGAATAATGTAAAATATACTATTTTATCGAAGGAATTCTTAATAAAAGTTCTCGAAAGACTTAAAAATGGTTTCAGAACAATTGTGTACTTATACAAAATTTGAATAGGGTGGTATCGATTACTCATTCCTGGAATGCGTTAAATTTCGACCCAGGTAGTTTCAAGGATTCTAAACTTTTAGCTTCTTTGAGAAGTCAAAGAGATTTCCTACCAGCAAAAAGCTATTAAAGACTTTGCTCGTACCCACTGCTTGAAAGAATGAAAATTGCAACGCACCCAAGGAAAAGTATGAGAGATTTAACGTAAGAAGAACAAGAGAAAAGATTGACGCTGTTTTTTTGACATTCTCTACACGTCTGAAAATTTTGACGTTCATTCGATCCGTATTGTAGATAATGGCGTTTGGAATCAGAGAACTCTTTTTTCGAGCTAGAATTGGAATAGCCAGATGTTGGGTCGTCGAAAAAGACCAGGTAGATAATTGCTGAGCTGACGGACAAAGACGTAACTGAACGTCGATGTAATCCAGAACGCCTCGAGTTTTATTCGTCGAGAAATGTCCACGTGAAAATGGCTTTTGCTCTTTCGAGTCCTGCAAGATTTTCATTTTCGGCTTCACGCTCGGAACCGCGATCGGGAGCGATCGGGTCCAATCGGGCTCGATCGAGTGTCCCCACGGGAGAGCATACTGGCCGTGTTTTCACGTATTATATACCAGTGTGCGCATATATTTACAGTCACACACGCATTGAGCAGTAAGGCTATAATACTATAAGGTAAAATGAAATATTCCTCTCTCTCTCTCCAACTCCCGCAGGTAGTAAATCCGAAGAGGTTCCCGGTGTGTTATAGCTTGTAAACCGAACAAAGACGTAAATACCGACACAGGCTGATATAATCCCCCCGGAGTCGTCTGCGGGGATGTCCCCCCCCCCCTTCTCTCTTCTACTCGCTATTTAGAAACCCAAAAGTGTCGTGAAAAGGCTTCATAAGGAAATTTGAAAATGAGAGATTGTGCCGTTTCGAGCACAATCGAAGATGGCATTTATGTCATTTGTATCACATTGTACTCGACATAACACGAATTGTAACAAGTTCGAATATTTTTTCAATACTCAAAAGTTTTCACACGTAACTACGTGCGCACACGTGGACAAGATTGCCTATCGAGGGAGCGGAAGGGGGAAGTACGATGCAGAGAACGAGGGAGAGAGAAAGAGGGGAGAAGTAGCGCAAAAAATGAGAGAATCAAGAGTATCCTAGATCGGGGAATCAGAGACGCTCTAGTAGAATTCCCAATGTGGCTTGCCCGAGTGAAAAAGAGAGAGAGAGAGAGAGAGAGAGAGAGAGAGAGAGAGAGAGAGAGAGAAAGGGAGATAGATGGATAGACAGGAAACGAATTTCACAGGAGACATATTGAGCGAGCACTCGAAACGCGGACGAGTGGAAAATCACCACGTGTTCGTATACCCTTCAGTTCTCTTACTTTTTTCTCTTTTCGAGGTTCAAAGAGTTCGCTAACATCAAAATCGTGATCGTCGGCAGAAAATTGACAGTCGGCAAGATCATAGGCGATAAGCTCGTGCGACAGAAAAGACACAGGGGTAAAACTATCGCGAAGGAGTCAGGGAACATCGGATAATCGATATTTCGTTTTTAATTCATCGCGTACTTCTACAATGACGACGACGACGACGACGACGGACGGACGGACGGACTAAAATCGAACTAATGGCGAGAGTTGTAAAACTCGAATAAAGAAACACGAATAAGCTCTCGTAGCAGCTCGTTTATTGAACCCAGAGGAAAGATTTGTCAGAATTTAATGAATTTGTAAGAAATTTAGTTCGACGTTGTATATGAATAGGAAAATTTGTTCCTAGCAAAGATCCTATTTAACTCGAATGAATTTTTTTTCCTGCCGTAGCTGTAGAATTTCCTTGTGATGATATGCTTTGGTTGGGAATATAAATTAATGCTCGATCGTTAATTTTTATTCCTTTCTGTTTTTTAATGCGATAGTCGTGAAAGTCCGGACGGCACGTAGAGGCATCGTTCGTCTCTCTTCTCCTCTCTCGTTCTCGCTCTCCGTTCGCTCCCCACTTACCCATCAACCGGTACCACGAGTGAGCTCTTCGCGGCCTGATACAGAGCCAGTGGCGTGAACGGCAGTGTGGAGCGTACCTACGCCACTGCTCCTACCCGGCGCAGTCTACAGAACGACTGTTTCGTGCCGCTTCGTAAATCCCGTGCAAAATAAACAAGTTAAAAGCCCCGGCCTATTGACTCCCCCGAAACCCGTTTTGTCGCAATAACATTTCGTTCCCTCGAATCATTCTATTCTCTTCTTTTCCTTTTTCTCTTCCTCTTTTTTTTTAATCGCCTGCTTTTCAATTTTCTCATACGCGCCGTTTACATTCGGATTTGAGAAAATTGATCGAACCGAGCGCGAATTAACACCGAAAAAGAGAACTGTAAATAAATGGTAATCGCCGTGTCGAGAGTGCGAATATTTACAGTTTATTTCTTACGAGTTGGAACGAACCGGAGGCAGCGAGAGAAAGAGAGAGTAATAGAGGTGGTTTTCGTGTTTAATCGAGGCTCGCCATCGAAACGATTCGTTTATCGTTCGCTCTCGGGCCATGATATTCCCGGCCGATAGACATCGGATACCCACGTAAAATATTTGCATTTCGGAGCAAACCGAACTCTGCATTTCGCGCTGATATCGCTGAAATCCGTACACCGGTATCGATCACACTGCCGAAGCGAGTGCGAGCGAGCGAAAGAAAGAGAGAGAGAGAGAGAGAGAGAAACCATTCTTGCGAAACGTTTGTTTTTCTTGAAATACCTATTGATTGCAATGCGATACGACGATGCCTTCCCTTTGGTGTCGCAGCATCTGGTCCGTGAAAAATCTCTCTAACAACTAAGAGATTCTCAAAGCCCGCAAACAAGACTAAACTATTGAGAAAGGATGATAGCAAAGCCGCCATTATACTCGACATGGAGTTACCCACTTATTATTAGCGTCTTTTTTTCTCATTTTTATTTTCGTACATCTTTTTTCTTTCCCTCAGTCTTTCGTCATCGACTTTATTTTACTCCCCACCTCCAGCTCTCTCTTGCCTTTTTCTCTTCCCTATATCTCTTTCGTTCTTTTCATTCCCACCCGAGGACTCCGTGGAGTCGCAGTTGTAGGCGCGAGGCGCCTCCTCGAGGGGCGAGGGCGCATGCGCACCGCGTGGACAACCTTTTTCCTTCCTCGTCGCTTTCCTGTCAACCAACGTTAGACAAAGAATACACGAGGAAAGCCTTCCGAGGAAGATTTTTTTCCATTCCTCAACCTCCACCACGTTATACGATTTTCGTCTTTATCTTTTTTACGCGTCCCGTGTGAATGATGGAGTACATCGTATCTGATAAAGTATCAGCGTATGGAGCTATAAAAGTCCTATAAGCGATACCATGTACTATATATTAATATGTATCTGACTATTTAATCGATTATAAACGGTATCAAATGCTTAAAATAGAGATGTATCTATATTGAGTCGAATAATTTTAAGTATTCAAGTGAGGTTCATCTAAGGCCACTTATTACATTGAACTTTGTTAATTTGTTAAAAAACAAACAACAAGTTTGCACTCGTATTCTAGACCATTTGAACGATCCATGACAATATGGAAGGACAATGCAAATGCGAGTAACTGTTGGAAATTTACTTTAACGGTGCGTTCTTCCTCCTTGAACAGCAATATGTGTTAACTCGAGGTTCACTATAGACCCTCGCGAGCTGTAATCGTCGCACCGTGTAATTACATCATGACATATCGTCGTACAACCGCAACTGGTTTCATTACATAAATGGAGTAACCTTAAAGTTTTCTTTTCATTTGTTTATCGTACATCGAGTAACACCTAACTCTCCCCTTTCTCTCTTTCTCTCCGTATATCTCTCTTTCTGCATCTCTACGCGTGTACATTCATCGACACGCCGATTCTAACACGGCTCAATCGGCGTAAACACCGTATCCCGTTACGCTCGATTTCACAAGCTCCCTCCCCTTCCCCTCCTGTAATTCAATTATGAGGAACGCCATACAGCGACCATTTTGTAATTAAAACCGCTTGCATTAAAGCGTTTTCTTTTTCTCATTCGACGGGGAATTGGACTCGAGACTGTCGTACGACGGTGGAGCTGTTATCATCGCACAACTTGCGCGAAAATGGAAACTTGGACGGAAAGTTGGAGGGAAAGGGAAAGTTCTATCTTGAGCACAATAACTTGTCTTTTTCTCTTTTCCACACTCCCCTTCGTGTGTTTCTTTGAAGGGAAGAATAGTGACGTAGTTAGAGCCGTAGGGGACGCGGCTTTTCCATGAGATCGATAGAAAAAGCCACGAGTGCGAGAGGGAGGGAGGGAGAGAGAGAGAGAGAGAGAGAGAGAGCGAGAGAGTAATAGACGCCATTGTTTGCGTGCAAGTTGATAACGTCTCGTCAGTCTTTTAACGCGGACGTTTTTTTTTAACGACAACTGAATTTTATCGCAAAAAATCTAGTTGTAAGGAAATTTCTCGTCTCAATACTGGACATTATTTATCGAACGCGATTGACTGTCATTTTTTTTCCAATCGTAATCGTAGAACTATTTCCATCTCCGGTTCATTAGTGACTCAACTGTGAAAACGACTAACTAAACGTATTCGATAATCATGCCCGCGAAACTCATATCTGGGAAAACTGTTCCCGAACTCGCGCGCGCCGCAACATTTCACTTATTAACGTCATAACACCCGTCCGACCATCGTCGTCGTCTCTCGCTTTCGAAACTCGTGACTTTCTACGAATTATCCGTACTCGGACTCGTAAATTTACAGAAATCGTAAATGCTCGTGTATTTACAATAATTATCGCGATATAATTACGATTATATCAAAAGAGTATACCTTGCATGTGATTAAAAGCAGTTTCTTTCGAAAGAAAGAAAAAAAGAGGGAAAAGGACAGAAGAGATGAAAAAAAATTGAATAGAATGGTCCTTTTCATTGAATACATAAACGTAAACACTTAACACTTGATATAGTACGACGTTTTCTATTTTAAAGTTCGAATTCTTATGTAGCGAGGGTTCCCCTTTATTACACGAGTATATTCTTCGACGTAAATTACGTTATCAATAGTCACGATCGCTCGACGAAATGATTTTTATCGAAAATCCAGTGGAAACTCTCACATCTGTCACTTATGCAAACGCGGGTGATTTCGCGGAAGAGAGAAATTCATAAGAGCGAAATAAAAGTGAAAAATTGATTTCATGAAAGAAACATCGGGGCTAAAAAAGTAATGTCAATTTTCGCCCCGAATATCTCATTCCGTCCCAGTTTCCTCGAATAACGTCACGTAACGCGCGAAATTGTAACAAATTTTTATGGCTCAGCGTAGCACGCTCGAAATCCCCACTGATGTACATAATGAAAGTTAAATTCTTATTAAACGCTCTCTTGAGCTCTCCCGCGTCGCTGCCATTGTTACGAAATCGATCGTTGTTTAATGAAGAACGGGATTTTAACGGAAGCTCGCGCGATCCTTCGATATGATATATCGTGTTTGGCTTGCGGCGTCTACGAATGGTTCCCCCTCTTTCTCCCTCTCTCTCACTCTTTCTCCAGGTGTTCCTTATGGCCCTAATATACGTAATTGTGTCGAGGTGTAGCGTGCACCGAAAAATCAACGGGAAGTCCGCTCAAACGGTTCGAATTTCGATTTTCATTGTCGCCTTTCCGGTTGAAAGGCTTTTATTACTATGAAACAGTTGTTTTTTTCAAATTTAAAATATATATCGAGTAGTCAGATTTATTAGATCGACAAATAGTCTTGACGATTTATGTAAGAATTACCCTTCTCGTGAGTATTTTCATATTAGAAAAAGAGAGAAAGAGAGGGAGCAAGGATTCAACCGCTCAAGACTTCGTGCAAGTTCGCCAATGTATTTTTCATTTCTCTCTTTTTCTCAGTTTCTCTCTCCCTCTCTCTCTCTCTCTCTCTCTCTCTCTCCTTATTCCACCAACTTGGATCAATAAGCGCCACAAGATTCGTAACGAGAGCAAAAACACCAGTTACGTTGTTACGAATATCCGAGAGTTTTACTCTCTTACCGAGCAATGAATGCTTTTAGAAAAGAATTTTAGCCGCGATAGCCGTGTTCTCAAAGTTTTTTCTTTCTCAGCGTCGACTTTTAGGCAGCTCTCTCCTTTCTTTCACGAAGAAAGCAAGGTAGGAAGAAACGGATATAAACGTTAAACGCGACGAGAGTAGTAGAACGAGCGAGGAATTTATATATTCACGGGACACGCTCTCCCGCGAGCGGCATGTTCGGTATATAGGAAAACGAATACGCTCACGAAGCATGCCACGACTCGCGGTTTCGCTTCCGCGCGCGTGATTACAAAGGCCCTCTGTATAGCGCGCGCGAGCGAACGCCGTAACCGACGGACGTAATATTATCGTGAACGTTTCCACCACCTACTACCTCTGCAATCGTTATTAAAATCCCTTTTTTGTCTCGGCGCTCGATACGTTTGTTTCTTCAGAGCCGATTGACTCTTGCGGTAGAATAACGCGCAAGAGCACGCACTTTAGCTTTCCCAGGCTATAAACAAGAAACAAATCAATTCGAGATTTAATTTCAATCTCATTCAACGATACGAATAATATCGAACGATTATTAATCAATTTCAGGTTCAAATGCAACATTTCATCAATGTTAACTTCGACTCTTCCCCGAGCTTCAAACGACTCGTTTTATTATTGAAATGAACTGAAAAATGACCAAACGTAATTAGCATAATTTGTTTCGACCGAAACTATTCTCATTTGACGTAAAGAAATTTCAGTTAGCGCGCATTTCAATTATCTCGTAGAGTCGAAAATTCCTAAAATCGAATTAGTTAAGGTAAAATAGGCTGGCTGGTTCTCGCATATATTTATATGCAACTACCCCAGCAATTCCTTTTAAACGAATCTCGTTTTCCATCTACGGCCATTTCCGAGTTCTCTTTCGTCCCAACGCTCCGCGCATAAGGCATTATATGCGCTACACCCTACTGTAAAATTCCCGCGCGACATTATCCTATGCGCCTATGACTCGCGCCGCAATGCAGTCGCGTATATAAGTCATACTCGGTACGTATAGGGTGAACAAGAATTATCTAAACAGCCGCTAATAGCTGGTATTGTAGTCAGATTGGATTGAGTGATGAAATTTTGAAATTCGTGGGTGGATTATGTAATGTCTTTTCTTTTAAAGGATCATCACTAATGAAAAATTAATGTACTATTCAACAAAATTAAGGGGGTATTTGTCATATAATTTGGCTAAAAATGATTTAATCGAGTAGGGGTGATCATTTTGAATGTTTAAATTTTAAAGCGATCACTCGACAGATTCGTTTTGATTATTCTCAGCTGAGTTATTGTCGCTTTAAAATGACTGGTGTCCCTTTAATTTTTTCAAGAAGTACAGTCGCGATGTAAATTTTGATCTACTAGTTTATCTAGCTCGTTATTCATTAAAATCTTTCTATATTAATGGAGGTTTTAAACGAATTTGAAACATTTTAGTTGTACACAAAGAATGGATGAATTCCAAAAAATATTGCGACATGAATAGAATAAAAAGTTTTCGTTTGCAAATTTTTCGACAGCACCTAATTCGAGTTACAAATACTAAGAGAATGAACACTCGTTAAACTCCGCAGGGTGACTCTATCTGTCTACTATATTACCGGATATAAGATTAACTCTATTATATCACCCTGCATACACGGGTAAATGGAGTTCCGTCGAGTATATATTTATCGCTGGTACCGATTCCGAAAATCTCGCTTTGTTTTCCCATACCGTCCCTTCATGTTTTTATATTCTCTAATAAGCAGATCCAACTCTGCCAGTTCGCTAAACCCGAGGGAAGCCTGACGTAATCTCATTGTTAGCGAGTATCGATGCTTTAGAGTATATAAGGTGCTCCGAAAAGATCGTAAATTCCCCGCTGCATAAAGGAATTGCAAAATTTTCATTGTCAATATGTTCCGTCGTTTCGACGTTCCATAAACCATTTTCATTCTCCCGAGTCGGGCGTTTTCTCGAAAAGAGCGGTAACAGTGCGCTTTTATTTCGTTATTACACTGCACTCAAACTAGATAAACATCTACAAACGCTCGGGCGTTCGTACACAACGATGAATCAACTACATCGTTTCGTAACGTCGTCGAACATCGATCGTAACGATTTCGAGACACCCTGTATGTACATAAACGCATATGCTACATGGGGAAGCACCTGAACGAACACGATGGAAAAAAAGAAGATCCCTAATAACACGCAGGATTAGCCAGAGAGACAGAAAATGAACTTAGTGGAAATCCGCGCGTGAATCTGGAAAATTCCGTTTTGCTACGTCTCCGTCTCTTTTTCTCGATCGCGAAGCTCGCAGAGAGGTCTTGTCAGTCCTTTATACCGCAACGCGCGTATACACACGAGTGCGAGAGCGTGGTCATTCGTTCGAGCCAATAATAGCACGTGCAATACCTCTCAACATTTAACCTTATATCTTCGTCTTTTTTTCCACTATTTTTCGCTATTATCGAGTTTGCTCCGTTATGAGCATGGATAAAAAATTGGTAAGACAAAAATTGAATAATCTTTTTTGTTTTTAACGTCAAAAAAAGATCTCGAGATTCGAAAAGTAGAATTTTATGTATTCGTTCTAAAATTGGACAAATTTACGAAGCCTAGATACCATTCTCCGTTAGCCAATATCAGAAACCGAACATTCAATCGAGCGGCGTGGGTCGTACGCAAAGTAGAGAAAAACTTACAATCCGTGAAATGGTTTATCGGATTGTTGTTGTGTTAGTGGTTCAGAAAATTTTGCGGCGCGTTTAATCACGCGACGAACTTTGGAAAGCATAGATTGCCCGGGACACTGCCCGTGAAATTGATCGTCGAAAAAGAGGAATAACGAGTGCGCGCGGAATAATTCGAAGTGAGTGCGTACGCGTGTAAGAGAGATTACTTCTCGCTCGGTCAGCTTGGAAGTACCCAAGAGAGACGGAAAGTATACACGTACGTGTACGAGAGTGTTGGTGGTGGAGTCGAGAGTTAGTTGCGAGCGAGATGGGCTGAGGAACGAACGACCGAGCAAGAGAGAGAGAGAGAGAGAGAGAGAGAGAGAGAGAGAGAGAGGGCGAACAGTAGTGGCGGTGCTCGCGAACCGAGCATAGGTGGGGGGAGTCGGCAGCTCAGTTAGCGCCAAGCGCTCGAGCCGGTGCGACGCGGGCTACTAATCTCGAGAACTTGGTACACGTTTCTTACCAGTGATAAAATACACAAGAGAAGCGGAGTAACGCAGAAACGAATGGATTAAATACGAAGCGAATTACCCAGCCCTCACCGGACAAATAGCACTCGCCGGGATCGAGTGAATGTGGAATACGGGTGTTTTGTGTGCGTGAAACACGACGTATGCGTTGCACAGGATATATATATATGTATAAATACGCATATATATGTACATACATATGTACATGAAAATAGTGAGTGTACATACATACATACGTACATGTGTATCAAGTGACGTCAGCAACAAATGCCAAGACGTAAATTAATTTTTAACGATCGGAGTACGTGAGTGTGAGAGAGAGAGAGAGAAAGAGATAGAGAGAGAGGGAGAGAGTGAGAGAGAGAGCGAGCTAGTGTCTTGGGGGCCTCGAGTTTCGAGTCGGGTACCGACACGACGAGGAGGAGACGAGGGCTCCTTTTTTTCTCTCTCGCTCCATCGCTCGCTCTTACTGTGGTTAGAGGAGAGCGAGTGAGAGAGAGCAGAAGAGTCCATGTTTTATCGAGTCGCGCGAGGCAAAGGTTTCTTTCCTCGCTACACGACGCCGCACGGCTTCGGCCGCGCTCGGTAATCTTCGCCGACGGGTAAAACCGAGCTATGCAGCCGGCCCCCTGATCGAGCCATTAAAGTGTGTTTCGTTTTCACGATGGAATAGAGTACAAGTGCTGTTTCTGTTCCTCCCATACGTGTATATATATATATATATATATATACATATTATCCGTATATATACGCACGTATAGTGGTCAAGTGATCGGTGCGAGTGAAATGTATCCGTGATTACGTATATACAGAAATTCCCGAAAGCCCCCCTTCTCTACCCCCCCCCCCTCCCCCACTCCCATTCTCAGCGACTCTACGAGACGGGTTTCCGTTGTATTTTTTCTACACGACCCTTTTTTTATAATTCAAAAAGTGCAAGAGTTCCTAACGAGAAAAAAAAAGAAACGTATATTCTACGAAGGAGGATTTTTTATCCAAGGATGTACATAGAAAGTCGAATCGATGCTCGGAGACACTAGTGGATACGAGTCCTCACGGTGAGTCTATATATATATGTACTCTATATATACATATATATATGCGTACATTTATCTCTCCCCTCTCTCTCTCTCTCTCTCTCTCTCTCTCTCTCTCCTTCGCCCTTTCATCCCTTTTCTCCCTTTCTCTTTCTCTCTCTCTTTCTCTCCTTTCGTCCTCGCCCTCGAACTGTCGGGATCACCGCGTGGGACAAAGGATACGCTCTCGTCGTGTGTTTGCGCGTGCGCGAGTGTACACATTCACGCGGCGGTACGCGCGAGAGCGAGCGAGAGGGGACCAGAGCGAGCGATAGAGAGAGACGGGGAATACTCTCTTGCACACACGTGCACCTCTCCGTGTTACACACTCGCACACATACACACGTATAAGCGAGTGTGTGTGTGTGTGTGGAATCGCGCGGGTGTACATATAAACGAGCCACCACTAGCGCGCGAGACACGGCGTCAGCGCCGGCAGCGCCGGCACCCGACGCGAGCCCCGGATTATTTATCGACCTGCACGAGGTATTGTGACTACGGCGGCGGCCCCGACGACTACGGCGATGGGCACACACAACGTTATGAACGTACATACGTATATATACGGGGTGTGCCGGAATTATCGCACTTTAAACGAGAGAGGCCTCATCTCTTTTAATGCCCAATGCCCCGTTCATCGGTTACTCGCCGTCTCCGATACCCAATCGCTACAGACTCGTAATGGACACAAAAAATACCATTAAACTTCGCTCCGATAAGAATTTCGTTTATAAAATTAGTTTTATGTACGTCCTACGTTGTTTCGGCGTTACGTATTGACGGCCAGGTCATTTAAACTCAAATTTGAAAAATTTTTTCTCTCTTCAACAGTGCTTCTCTCTTCAGCGCGATTGCATACTACGAAAAAGTTTTTACCGATAAAAATTCATTATATCCTAGTTATTGCGAATAGTAACGAAAAAATAAACTAATTGAACTTCTATGTTGTGAATTTTCGATAGTTTATCGTTTGTATACGAATGGAATGAGTCGTAACATACTCAAAAACAGATGCACGTATATCTTTATTAGTCATTACAATGATCACGCTAAATCACAAAGGGTTAACGATAGCTAGTATCGAAATCTAATCAATGTTTCTACCGTTGCTTTTTAATCGTTGGTCGAATCGAACGAATTTTGATAATGCGATAAAAAAGAGCCACGCCCTCTCACCAAGTAGCTCGCAATGACTGTCTGAAATTTTGCATCATCTCCTGCATGCGAAGAGAGTGAATTCAGTTTGGGATATCCTGTATGCCAAATCGTATAGAACCCCTTTTTTACGCGACTAATCAAATTCCATCCCAACGCGCAATTCCATTTCCCCTTTTCTTCTTTCTCGCTCGTTCTCATTACGAAGAGATTCTCCTCCGTTTTTATCGCATCGATCTCACCCGTTTCTGGTATTTCCCTGTTTCTCTTATAAAAATCAAATTCAAGAGGTCAGACGGTCGAATGCAAAGCGCTGTAATTGAATAAACGCATCCGTCGGTACCTCTCCTCTATTTCTCTGTCTCTCGGTTTTGTTTTAAACACCAAATTGCCGGTCAAATTGGTCAATTACAGTTCCGTGGTCCGCGTTTTGTCCCTCTACCGGTCCCTCGGTTCTCTGTCTCCTTCTCTCCTTCTTCCTACCTCGCTCGGGCTTGTCGTTCCTTATTCCACGAAACTCTTAGGCCCCACGGGTCGAAAAAATAGAGTGAGAGAAAGAGAGAGAGAGAGAGAGAGAGAGAGAGAGATAGGGGAGGTGGAGAGCCTCGGTAGGTGGGGAATAAATAGCAGAAGGAAGGTAAAACTCTCGTGGGAACGATTAAAAACACGTAGACGAGGACGGGTGCGTAGAACTCGAGAAATATTTGCGGTGAGTACCCAATGCAAAACAAAAGGTTCTCGTGCGAGTATGGAATGTTTTCCATGCCACTGCTCCTCCCACTCGTTTTTCCTCTCCTTCGTTTCTCCGCAAGGCAGCTGCGTTAATTCGCTATTTAGTGCTAACGCAAATGTATTTTTTTTTTTCTCTCGAATCCCGCATCGATTCTCGAAAGTTTCGTTTTCGCTACTCTATTCACGCGTGTAACATACTGTGCGCACATGGGCATAACGGAGCGACCTCATACGAGCTCCACGTAGCATTCTCAGCGACATTCGATGAGGGGATTTCCAGTCTCGCTAGTTAAATGATTAATGACTCTAACCGATAAACAAAATAGGTAATACATCCAGCGAGAACAATTATTTAAATGGGATTTATCCACCGGTAATACATTTCACGATTTATGTTCGAACGTAATTGAATTTTATTTAAATTATAGAAACACAATTATTAAATTTAAATAAACAATGCTTATTTTCATTCAATTGATGTTTCACAAAAAAATATTTCTGGGACTATTAAAAAATTCTGTAAAAATGAACAAAAATATGTTAAACAACCATAAAATTCCATAAAACTTTTTATTTATTGGACTAATTTTTACAAAGTGAACTTTTTGCGTCTTCTCAGCGTAAATATAGTCGCATAACATCGATGCGCATATTGCATTCGATTCGCGCAACTTTACCGCAGTGGTAAATTTCCTCTCTCTCTCTCTCTCTCTCTTCGCATTCTCGTCGATCCTCAAAAGAGCCAACGCGCTCGCTGGGTCGGCTCGCGTTTCTCGGCTAGCTTTTACGTGCCTACTTAAAGAAGGGCCGATTTCCGACAGAGCACTTTATGCTCTCACAGCTCTTACATATGTATACCTATATATGTATATAGGTAATGTAGATGTAGTATATATCATATACGTACATATTTATCGCGCATTTTTCCGCGATATCGCCCACGTTCGGGCGGATTACGGTAACTCGACGATACACATCAAACTGAAAACGGGCGCGTGCGTGTGTGTAAATCGCATTCGCACACATAAAGTACGAAAAAAAGAAGGATATTTTTCGCGAAACGACAGAGATTGCGAGTGTCACGCTAGCGTGCGTGTTAAACGCGGATGCATGTCTCAATTCGTGAACGGGATACGACGTTCCTCGCTATTTCGATAATATTTTTTTCTCCCTTCCTCTCGCTCTTTCTCTCTCTCTCTCTCTCTTTCCCTCTCTCGACCCGAGAAAATAATGTCTTGGCGCTCGGCAACGCACGATACAGCGCCGCGTTTTTATTATACCTAGTGGTAAATGGATAGGAAGAAAAAAAGTTTCGGGTTGTGCATTACCGTTCGTCATAACCCAGTGACCCTTTATATTCTCTTTCGGGCTTTCCGTATTGGAGTATAGACGGCTGTGGTAAAAGTCGGCGAGCGTGCACATAACCGTCGTATAAACCTGACCGTGTAACGATCCGCTTCGCGGAACGTAATTACGATTATTATCTCGCTTCTGGATCGTTTTGTATATAGACGCTACGTTCTCTCTCTCTCGCTCTCGCACGCGTTGCTATAAATGAATTGATCAAACTGAAATAGAACTTCATGTTAACGTCTTCCGAGATTCTCCAAAGAGCGTTCTTTCTCGTTGAAATGAGCAAGAGAGGAAGAAAAAGAAAACCGCATTCGTCATTCGCACTCGATTGCTGCTCGTGTCAGCGCTTCCGTGCTACTCGCATTGTCGCGTGTGCTTTCTCTCTCTCTCTCTTCCTCCCTCTTGTTCTCCCTCTTTCGTAACTTCTCATATCTGCGCGGAGAAACGTCGTCGTACGAACTCCACGGCTAATCATGAGTAACGGCCGTTCAACGATTACATTTTTTTTCTGTTCTTTTCTATTGCGAGGACCGCGACAGCAAAATTACAAAGAGAACGAGCGTACATGTAACGAGGAGTCTTTGTTGCGAGACTCGTGTTTTCTTCTTTCGTATGTTTTACGACTCCGAACGAGATAATACATGCCATCTCGTCGCTATAAGATTTTTTTTCCACCATGAACGATTTTTTATATTTTTAATCGTCGAACTTTAATGTTATTTGTAAATAAAACCAATATTACCGATAGCAATGATTCTCGAGTCTGTATTGTGCTATTTAAGATTTTCGTTAATCCAATAAAATGTTTCTAATAGCCTTCAAAAAATAATGGTTTTAAAACTGATTTTTCAAAATTATACAGTCTTCGTTTCCATATCTTCGTGATAATTGTATACGAACAATTTTATTGTGATATCGCACGCGTGAAATAATATATTCGAGATGGAAAGCAATTCCGTTCGTACTTAATTTGACTCAACTAGGGTGTGAATCTCATTGGCGTTGTCTTACGCTCGCCATTTTCATTTTTATATTCGTTTCCTTCCTCTCGGCAGAAAAAAAGACGGAGCATAAAGAACGACGGGAGAATAACGAGACGTTTAATCAGCGTCAGTAAGAGGGAGAATAATGGCTAGCAAGGAGAGGGAGATTCGCTGGTGCGATAATTCGCCCAATTAATGCACCGCGAAGGCGTATTACGCACGTACGGTCTGCGTTTACGCGCTAATTTCGTCGCTCTTTCTCCAATATACACACCGGAAAAGTCTAATTAAAATAGTTGATTATTGACGAAAGTTCTGGTGTCGTCATGGACCTAATATGTGAAACAGCCAACGATTATGCTTTGATTCCAAACGTGTAAACAAATGGTCGTTATAGAATGAACGAATAATGAATTATTTCCATGACGATGATAAAATCAGAGTAAGAAAATTTCCTGTTTTTTCAATTTTGTTGATAACCCTACGACAGCATTTGTGCGAGATACCAACGAGTGTGTTTAATTTAACACAAACGGTTAATCCAGTCGCACAAGTTACATGCGACCTAATTTATCGGAACTCGAATTGCTGAGACCTTCCTAATTGGATCGTCTGCGGGTTCAATAATCATCCCACAAATTGACAAATAATCCATCTAGCTAGTCGGTATCACGATACTTTGAATCTTGCCACAAGATTTCATATTGCATAACGATATTCGCTGTCCACATGAACCACTATTTTTTTTAAAAAGGTAAAGTAAACTGTAGGAATAGAATCGGTGCGAGAAAAAAACGGACGTACTATAGATAGCACCGTCATTTTCTAAAGTGGGTAGACACGAGAAAACCGTAGAAGGTTGCGCTCAGGTAGAAGACATACAACACCCCTTTTTCTCACTCTGAGCTTTATTTTTACCAATTTAGATTCGAGTCAGGTGGCTTTTATCGCCTTTCGATAAAGCGATTACATTTTTCTAACGATTTGGATATTCGTAAAAGAAGATCAAAATTTCGCATGCAGATTATTTGACACAGAACGCAGACAATTGAGTAGAATTACGAGGTAGGGTAACGGTTAAGCAAGGTCGATGCGTCTTTCTTCGAAGGGCAGATGTCATCTGCGGGGGCTGATTACGACCATATTTAGGAGCTACCCTTACTCCCACTATTCCCTTGCTAAAATTCCAGGTATATAAATTTTCTTCTTCTCGAGGAAACCTCGCTCTGTGTGAACATTCTTGTTCAGTTGGCGTAGCGTCGCCTTCCGACTACCACGCGTTCCGTCGAACCTCTAGTCTAGGTTCCACGTGCAGTGAATGAGTTTTGGGTTACTTTCTCTATTTTTAGTACTTCTTAAGTGACTTTGTGTGTCGTATGTGGATTGGTTCTCTTTGTTTCTAAATTGGATATTTTATCGATTAAAGGGAAATCATGGAAATGTTTACTAAGCCCTTTTCAGGTAAGCGATAGTTTGACGCAATAGAAATTTGAGAATTAGAAGTCTCGTAGACTGGGAAGAATTTTTAGCACGAAACTGTTTTCTTTCGAGCGTCACGATAACGAGCGGCTGGAATTCTCTTTTTTACGTATCTCTTATCGGCTCTCGAACGTTTACTCGAGCGTACATGGATGTGTGTGCGCGTGCGCGAACTCGTGTGTGGGTGGGTGCGTCGTGTGTCAGTTCCCAGCGTGCGCGGTAAAACCGATGACTTCACGGACGATTATTCGTTGGCCGTTTGTCATTCGCCTTCATGATCGTTCCTCCTCTTCCCTTTCAACGCTCCTCATTTGCGTTTCTCGAGTTTATTGTCGCCTAAGTATGAACATAAAAAACAACAATAAGTTATGAAATTAACTGTTTGTATGTACTCTGTATTCTGGTTATTAGTGCCCATCCTGGATGTAATTCAGTTAGTTAATCCGGTCAATTTTATCGAAATAATTTTTGCAAGATTGTTCTACTTCATTCTTTGAAAATTGAATAACATTTATTCTATTCATTCTACTGTAAGATAAGAATAACAGGAATTTCATAACTATGCAATACACAGTGTAGACCCTGCTGTGAGGTAAAAGTATTAGACGCGCATTTCAGCTTTCAAATTTCAGGTAGCTGTACCGTGACCGCACACCCTCTAAAATTTTTTTTTAAAACCGTTATTTTTTGTTCTATGCAAAAGGTGGTCTATTGAGTTGTTCGAATTATGGTATAAATTATAAACTAGTCAAGATTTTCCATATTGCGTATGTTGTTTCAAAAGAATACTTCAAAATGCGTTTATTTTCGGAAAAAATTTGCAGAAGTATTTAGCAGGCAAGTTGGGTAAAACGTCTTCTTCCCACGATCTTTACCAATTCTATTTTTAAGCTAGCTATTGATGAACATAAATACGTTAACCTTACAAGTATTTTGCTACGAAATCCAACATTTTTAGTTCATCTAATCTGAATTATTTGTTCTTTCACTTCCTTGCGTGCAATTGAAGCGACTCTTCCTTAGTAACTCCTGATAATATTAATATCGTTTCAGGTTGGTTCACAATTGAACTTTTTGTGTTAACTGGTGAATTTTTCGTTCCTTCTTTTAGCGTTAAGAGGATTTATTCATTCGGTCGTTTTGTCTCGTTTATCGGTCGAATCTATACTTGGTGTCGATTGGATCTTCCTCTTTCGGCACTGCTTTTATCTTTCGTATACATACAGAGAAGAACGGAAAGAGGGAGAGCGGGGTCCGATCGATATCGAGTGTTGATTATATTGAATGTAGATATATATGTGTGGATATATATGTGTAGATATATTTGAGCTCTTTCTTCTTGGTATTGATATACTCGACGTTCTTTCGAGAATGAAAAAGAAAAACATAAATTCGATAACATAATCTGTCAACGATAATGGACGCGTGCTATTCATCAAATAAATGAGCAATGGCAAAATCAATTGTCACGAGATTTGTTCTCTTTCTTGTTAGTATTTCATTCTTTAAAAAGAAAATTCCCGAAATATTATTCTTAAGAGAGCCTTAAACGACACTCCATAATAAAATATCGAGCGAATGAGCCAATGAAAACTCGAGAGAAGAAAAATAATTAGAATAATATATATAAAAGGCGATTACGTAACGCGGGAATGAAACGATATCAATGGAAAGACTGTGCGGGTAATCGGTTCTCGTTGACGAAAGACAGAAAAAACTCGACACTCGAAAAAGTTTTTGTCGTTCAATAGAGAGGGATGGGATTGTGTCATACATCGAGTTTGAAACTAGAATTTGTTAAGGCCAGATGCTAAGAGTCTCTTTATGAACGTTTTAAAGAGAAATAAAGTGAGAAGAACAGAGAAAGAGCGATACGGAAGTACGTTAGGTAGAGGGCTGGGTTGTTAGCATCGTGGTTATGGTGTCACTTCTCTTTATTTCCCTTTCTCTTTCCCTTTAACGCACTCCAAGGCGTGTATTTTAACGTTAAGTGGGTCTGCTTTTCTAAACGTTTGTCGATTTGTTTCGGTGACGTCGACGAGACCATGTATACAACAAAAAGAGACGCTCAGTGGTAGAAAAGTAAGTAGAGTCAAGGCCATTGTATGTGTCATTCGTTTGTCGTTCATTTGGAAACATCCCTGGCTGTGTAAAAAATTTCTATTCTCCATGGGAGATCTGAAATCGTGGGAGTCATCGTCTCTAGTGATTATTTAATTATCATTTATCTATAATATATTTCTCTCTTGTAACTATTTCAATTTGTACGTAAACGCGATGTCACGTCGGATATCGTACTGCAGACAGTAGGCGTTTTCCAGCGTCTTTATAAATCAGAGTTAAATACGCTAATTAGATTGTCGCGTGTTTGCTCTATCTACACAAATCACCGAATGGAAAAAAGTGGAAGAAAAAATTGAAATTGAAACTATAAATGAAACTGTGGTGTGCATAAAAAACGACATATTACGTAACTACTATACTGTAATATAAAACTGTGAACAGTTACTTCTCGCTTCATTGATTTAATTCGCAGTTGGAATCCAAATTGAGCCAAATGACGTATTTGGAAATTAATCGACGTTTGTCCCCCGTATCTTGAATGAATGTGAGAAGAGGTCGAAGGACAGGGAAGGAGGTAGAGTTCCGGTCGGTGGATTGTCGGCACGATGAATGAGAACC
The DNA here is from genome assembly GCA_003055095.1 of Goniozus legneri. Taxonomy (NCBI): domain Eukaryota; kingdom Metazoa; phylum Arthropoda; class Insecta; order Hymenoptera; family Bethylidae; genus Goniozus; species Goniozus legneri. The sequence continues at coordinate 57,983 of NCVS01000105.1, forward strand.
CTTCGCAGTCCATTGCGAGGCGTTCTGGCAAGAATGGATCTCGAAAGGCGGCGTGGGTTGAGGTGCTGATCTGCCATTAGATAACAAGAGAGAGAGAGAGAGAAAGAGAAAGAAGGGGTAAGGGAAGAGAAGGGGGAGAAAGAAGAGTAGAAGGGACGAGATAACGAGTTACCGGTGAGGTATAACACGACCGTCGGTGCGTTTCGACGCATTCGTATTCGCGCCTGTGTGTACGTGTTTATCTTTTCGAGCTAAGAAACGCAAGACGAGCAAAACTTTTCTCTGAATAGAAAAATTCCTGCTTTTATTACTCATTTATTATGACGCGTTGTCTCTACTTTACTACAGACAGTTGAAGGATAAATAAATTAATATAAACTGGTGTTATTCTCGTTCTGCTATGAATCTTTCGCTCGCTGTCGGTCATGCTACGCTGAATCTTTTCTCGGCTCGAAATACTCCGCGTCGAGGATGAACCGTCAAGGGTAGAGGCAGGGATAACTTCTTGCTCTTCCCTAAGAGAATTCGATAAGCAAGAAGGGAACAAGAAAGAGTAGAGGATAGCGGGCGTTAACTGTTTCCTTGGGTTGTGGGAAAATTCAACTGGCTAATGCACGTGTTGCTACCACTTTTCTTTCTTCTATTTTTTTTTTCGTGAATTTCTCCTCATAAAGATTATGAGAACAAAAAGCTGCTTAGACCGTTGAACGAACAAAAATGTTGAAAATAATATTGCGAAGAATTAAACAAATACATTTTTTCTCACTTCTACAATGGCAGAATAATAAATGTCATAATTTCTCGAAACAACGAGTGTAAGCGTATCAATGAGATTGTTAAATGCCATTATTCATGCATGTTTCGTGAATATTCAAATACTATAATTTCCGACACTCGTGGAGTACTATTTTTCCTTAATTGTACACCAATGGGTTTAAAGAATAATATTTCCAACTCTCGCAACCGACACTCAACATTTTTCTTCGAATTTAAGATCGCTGTAACATTCGTGGCGTTTGATTTAACAACTCCGGTCAAAAGAGTAATTTTATACGGGGTTAAATTATTTATCCCGAAAAAAAAAACAAAATTTTTCTTCGAAGCAGTTTCGTATAAACATATATATTTAAGCGCGATGAGAACCGCTGATCATTATCCAACTGCGGCACTCTTTCTTGGCTCGGCTCCCATTCGTCTTCTTCTCTCTCTTTTGCGCTCGTAGACTCGTCTCGGTCGAAAAAGCAGGGATTCGAGCCGTATTTTCCACGCTACGTGAAACGTGCACGCGTGTCCTACTCGAAGCATCATCTCCAAATCGAATAGCTACGCCGAACGGTCAGGCTTTTTCACAGAATTTTATACGAGATATTCGTCTTTTTTTCTTTTCTTCTTTTGTCGCGCTCGGAGCGAAAATATCGTTCGCTAGAACGGAGCCTCTGGCTGAAATCCGTCGTCGTTCGACTCGCGAGTCTCTCTTTCTCGTCCGACGCTTGTAAACCGCGAGCATAAATATTTATACGGCTCACGCTCGCGCGCGCATAGTGCAAATTTGCGGGACGGCGTGCGTGTGCGCTCGAGCTGTGTCTATATAAAGTCGAAACAACGTAGTGTGTATACTCCTTGTCTTTTTATTTTTCTCCACGTAGTGCATTAATAATGGCAATAAGACGAGCAAACGAGAAACGTGACAAACAACGATTAACCTCGAGTCACTCTGGCCCATTATCAATTACTCGTCGTACCCTATCATCGGTATAATTTCGTCGTTGGGTGTGAACGCTCGGTAAAAAAATACTAATCTCTCTTCGCGAACATTACCCTCGACGTCTACTTTCGTTTATTAGTAATACGAGACTGAATTGTTTAATCGATTAATTCCCGATGATAGGAGAGCAGATAAAACTTGGAAAACCTCTAAATTGACGCCGATTCTCAGCGATAAAAGTCATAAATGAAATTTGCAGAATGCGAAAAATACATTATTTAGATACGTATTTGTCGTACGTTGTATAATTTTCGCATTCAACTTCTTTTTTGCAACTCGTAATCGCGGATATCGTAAAAATGGACAACGTATTCATCAAGCGGTTAAACTGTTCATTATTCATACTAATTCTCGCGAAAGACGAAAGAGGATATAGAAAAATCTATGAAACACGCACGGCATCGCGTATCTTTGAGCGAGAACCAGTCCCGGAGCGATCGATGATCGATCAACTACCTTTTACGAGCGCGTGTAACGTCGTCCTTTTCTGTCTCGTACCCGAGGACTGCAATCCGGTATGTTAATTGAGATCGATTCGAATCGTGCGGCGCGTTCGATTAAACCAAAAGAGCACTTATACTTTATACCAAGTTAACATTGTGTAGAACGATTATTGACCCTGAAAATTACGATTTTTTAAGCCGTTATGCAAAATTGACTTTTCGAACGATTTTCGACAAATTTTGCATATCTATTCTTCGCAATATTGTAGGAATATTCACTACATTCCTTCGAGGTTGACTCGAGGAATACATCCATGAAAAACAAGTCGACGTATATTCATAAAAAAATAACTACACGTTTGATTATTTTGGACATTGGCTCGATAGTTTTTAGAACTATTCTTTTTTATTTGTATACCGTGAATGATTTTTTCTTGTACAGCACTTTGATGTTACGTCTCAATTCTGGGACGCCTTTTACGTAGCCGGTATCGACGATTTGTATAACCAGGTGAAATTGTGTATCGGTCCTCTTTTTTTCCCTCTTTTTCCCCTCTCCCTCTTTCCCTCATAATCCTGGCTCTCTGGCAGCACTCGACAACGCTCAATTAAGCGAAATGAGTTCTCGTTTCACGGCTTAACACTGTCGTCTACCTCCTCACCATTCCGACCACCTCTCGACAGATAAATCGAGGGATTTTTCGCTCTCGCGTTTTATCTTTTTCGTAAATCAAAACCGCCGTCGTGTCGTAAATCAAAGCCGAGTAAACGCTACCAGCTAGCGCGCGAGGCAACGGTAGAAGGGATGAATAACGGCGCGTGTAGCGTAACGCGTTCTCACGCTTCGGCAGCGGGCCCACGCCCGATGCTCGCGATTATATATACGTATATATTATTTTCGGACTCGTTAAATATTCTCGAATGAGTTGCGAGCGGGGGATGGCTTTTGGCACGAGTCTCTCCCTCTCTCTCTCGCTCTCTCATCCGTACATTTACCGCCGGTTAATTTTAGAAAACGGCCATTTATCGTTGCGAGGTTTGGCCAACTCATTGACGCAGTCTCTCTCCCGCGAGAGATGATACACGGGCTAACGTCTTTTGTACGAGAAAGAAACGGAGAATAAACAATAGAGCGATCCTTTGACATTTTACGGAGGCGCACTTTGATCTCCCGCGGGGTTTACATTCCCGGCGAGCGTAAACTATCCCATTCCGAAGTCCTCTCGTTCGATAATACGTATTTGGCACGGGCGCAAACTCGCCGATACAATATTATAATTTTTCGCTCCTCGTTTCATTCCCGAACGCGGATCGTGATCTCACCGGTGAAAGAGATCGCTTCATTAATTCCACAAACGGTGCCAGAAATAAAATTCGTGTTTTCTCAACCCCGTTCCAAGTCCGCGCACGTCCGATTAGAAGAATGAGGAGAATTTGTCAGGGTTTAGAGTATTTGTAATTCAACTGGACCATTTAGGAACGATAAAATTTGAATTGATGCGACGGAGGAAAATATTTTAATCTGCGAGATTTGTAACTCGCGCGAAGGGTATAGATATTCTTTTCCAACATATTGTTAACAATTATTCTTCTGTGTACGTATACCGTGAGAATCAAAACGCGAACGCAGAGTAGAATCGTTTTGGCTTATTTCAATCGACAAAAAATTGATACGACGTTGATCGATGAATCGATTTGTTCAACTTATTTTCTTGGAATTGTGAACACACGAAACGAATTATTCAAGAATTACACAGAAAACAAAAAACGTTAAAAAAGGCTTTGATGATAATGTTAATCTTTTTTTCGTTTCACTTTTTATGGGTTCAAGTTCCGATAATATCTCAGCGATGAAATCATTGAAACCCGAGGAGAATTTTGAAATTGTAAGAGTCATTCTCGATTGCTTCATACTTTTTTTACTCTGTTAAAAAATTCAAAATCATAAAAATGAAAAAACGTGAAAATTTATATTTGGTTTCATATTGAAAAACGAGATGTAATAAAAGAAGACGAGAGAAAGCGAGCAAAGATAATTTTGGCCGCACCTGACGCGTGTTGCTCCCATTCTTTAATCGTGTTACGAGCTCGTTACTTTTCCTTTATATCGAAAAATCATATCTGTTATCGCCAGCTTCGTGTCGCAAATTATAAAGCGACTTGTCGACACGGGCTTGGAATTCTTTTAAGCTCCGAAGAGAGAAGCGAGAAAACAATTTCAGGTGTCACCTACTAATTTCTCACGATGTTTTCCTCTTATTTCGTTTTGTTTAACCAATCAAGAAGAATCGAGCGGCTCTCGAGTGGCTCGAAATTTACGATACGATCGACAGACGATGTAATCGAGATAATTTCGCGCACGCGGCTCGAGAGACGACAAACGATTGCGCGAGGAGTGCGACTCCGGTGGGGATAATTACCGTTCCGTTAGGCGCATTCAATGTATCGAGTGCGTACGAGTTTAATGGGCCGTGGCTTCGTGAAAATTTCCCGAGGCCCGATTCTCTCGATAATCTCGTCGATATCGAAAGTCACGATAAGGCATTCGATCATCCACTTTAATACGCGTACGTGATTCGCGCTTATCGTTACACAAGAAACGTAAAAAACTCCTAACGCGACGCGCAACGCGCAACGTGCAACGCGTATTAATCGCTTATCGATCGCATTCGATACTTTAACCGCGATGAATATTTATCGTCCCGACTGCACTAAATAATATTCGATGAATGTATGGCTTCGCGAATACTAACGTATTAAATAACGATGCAAGCAAATAACATTTTACGATATTTTTGAATCTGAGAAGATATAATTTTCCTGATTTATGGATAAGGTTGAGTTGTGTACTTTAAATATACAATTAAAATTATGAATCAACGATGAATAATAACGGAATTAAAGATTGCCAATTGAAAAATGTCGCGATTCGTTTACCTTATACGAAAAATCACTTTGTTCTTCTTGTTATTATAGTTGCAGGGACTGTTTTGTATTTAGCGGAATAAATTTTGTCTATTATAACGAGACATGCGAGATGCGGTTTTCTATCTGCATAGGTTGGCAAATACGAGTACAGCCAAGGTAACGTTTTTATGCGACAACCTTTGTAGCCTCGTTGTCGGACCGCAAGTCCCTTGCCTAGAAAGGAAACAGGCTTTCGCTATTTCGCTTTCCATGATCGTTCAATTATTCAACAGCCATTTCTCTGTCTCGATCTTTACACTCGCGGTTCGTTACAGTATTTTCAGTATTCGATATTTCATGGGAAAGATACTTTTACAATTTTCAAAGAATGTTGGTATAACATTTGAAGATAAGTTATTAAAGTTTTAAAACTTAATGTTCCTGCGCGTTTTAACCTATGATCTTCTTCCAAAATGCGCGATGCAGTATAGAGTTCTCTGAGTTATTCGAACCAGTTTTCTCACAAAAAATAGTCGATTATTGGCAAAAAAATAGCTGGCGTAATAATTGTTGGAATAAGAGAAACCGTCGTTTCAAAAAACATATTTAACATTTTGAGAATATTTTTTGGCGGTACACAAGCAAACACTTCGTTAATTCGCGAAACTTTTTTCCCATCGTGCATATTTTCGATTTAACCAGTCTTTTTTCTCCAGACTGTGCGTAAATTATCCGTTGGAAACAGCGACGTAGATGTCCTCGCTTCGAGCTCGTACAGACCGTACCAGTCTATACATACAATGAAAGTTTCACTATTCGTGTCAATTTTCCTTCGTAACGAGCCTGCTCTACGTGGATGCGTACATATATCAATCGCGTCATTATCAATGCACGAGGCACGCGTTCAGCGCGAACACTCGAACAGGAAGAGAAGAACAGAGCTTCGATGGGAAATATGTTAATATGACGCGCGAGCGGCTCCAGTAATGGCTCGTTGATTATCACTCCGTGCGACTAGATGTTGCGACTAGATATTACCGATGAACATTTACAACGGGCAATTAAGATCACAATCTTTGACCCGTTTAACCAATGGCTCGGTGGAAAGAGAAGCTTGCTCGCGCGATACACTTGTACTGTTATTGTGGTGCCCTTTGCACCTTCGCCTTTTCTCGCAATTTTTTTAATATTGCTGTAATGCTCCAAAACTGTCACATTAACAGAATAGTATTCTAATTCTTTCTCCGGCTTTACTCTTCGCATTCTTCATTAGTCAGACTGATTTTATTAATATTTTTTAATTGATTAAATTCAATTTACACATGCTGTAAAATGTATTAAAAAAATTCAGAAACCGTCTACTTTAAAGCGAAGCCAAATTTTATCTTTTCATAATGCTACGTTATTTCTCAACTGCTTGTATTTGCTCAATAGATTAAAGTTCATTTTTCGTTATCATCGACAAATCAATGATAGCATAAAAGAGAGTGAAATATACACCGTTTTACTTTCACCTGTTCAAGTCAAAGAACTCTTTTTTGCAACTTTCGTGGTATTCGAATTGCTAGTCAACGAATTCGAACAATGAACGTTTTCGCATACTACACACTGGCGTGCTTGTCTCAATGTTCTACCGGAATATCTATTTTTATCGGAAAGTCGATTCTCGTCAACGCTGAATAGCGTAATTGCAAACGAGTTGATTATCGCGTGATCGCGATTCAACGACTCGTGTATATATATACATATAAACTTGCGTTGAACGTTTGTTGAGCTGTTCGCTTGTATAAATCAGATCTATAGATAAAGGAGAGAGAGAGAGAGAGAGAGAGAGGGGTGGGGGGCCTCGTAGTGTACTCGACAACTGATTGATGGCCTGGCTGGTTACGCGGATGTTGTCGCGTGCGCATACCTCGACTCCACATCTCGGTTGTGCGCGCGAGGGGCGCGTCTATAATCGCGAAAAGGATGGAGCCTTTCTCACGACGCTAGAGCTTGTCTATAGTCGAGCAATTCCGCGTACGTATGTATATATCCTCGGCTAAAGCTTTGGACAGACGCCAAGACGCCGCCGGTAAAATTAATCGTTCCCTGACACGAATTCCGTTTCTAAGTGGGAATACCAATTTGTAGATTCGCGTGGGTGGGAGGAAGCGGAGGGGAGGGGGGGGGGGAGAAAGATAGAGAGAGGAAAGAACGTACGAGGCTCCCTAAACACATTGTCATATCGAACGCGAGTCTAATAACCCCCGACGGTTAGCAGCCGGAAGCGGCCACGGATTGGCTAAAGAGAACTGTTCACCTGATATACTGGCCCCGGGCCAAACGGTAGTGAACTCACCTCACCGCTGGCCGCAATCCCTCTTCCCGTGCCATACGATAGCCGCGAAAATGTCTATTGCACTCTACGTTATAAGTTGAGCTAGTTGTTACCTACAGTCTATGCAGGAACGGAATAAATGGGCGCGTGAGAAGTTCCTAGAGATATAATTGAGAAATTTTCTATCCAGATTTCTTCCTCGATAGTCGAGGAAAGAGATAACTACACTGTATATAAAATATCGTTGAATGTGCTCAATATTTATTTTTTACAATTTATTTGCTAGACTAAATAATTGTTTTAATTACAGATATCATTTTAAATAACAATTATTATTATAAATTTTCATAATAAGTGTGCAAATGAATGATGAGTATAATACAACGTAAGAAAATAAGACGAATTGAAATTTCTCTAGTCATAAGCAATCGATCTTTAATATTCCAAAAGTCTGGAAATGAAAAAGTGTAATAACCAAGGTATTTCTTTTTGCTTGCAGATCGCACGAGGAAGTTATAACCGATGCGCGATTTCATCATCACAAGATAAGGCGCAAGGAGGGTGTGCAGTGATGACGCTGTAGTGAATACCAAAGTGCATAGTGATCATTGGATTCGAACGGCAAATGTTTGAATTTCCACCGAAATACAGTGGATACAGAATTGGCTGGTTATCTGGTGCAGTGTGTTCTTGTATATTATTTTGTTTGATTTTGTGATTATTTGTGTTCTATTGGCTGTGATCTTTCCGAAATTTGAGGATTGAGTGTGTGTTTCGCATGGTGTCCCTAAGTGGTGCTACGGATCTATAATATCGGTGTTATGGGGAGGGTGGATATAAGCAGGTGACACAACGAATCGCGGAAAGGTCGCAACGGATGGGAGTTTAAGAAAAAAGGATCTAGGATCTCGAGGAATAATTGTAATACGAGATCGGGAGTGCAACGAGAGGAGAGGAAGTAACGCGTATAATCGATATTGGATTAATTGAATTGGATTGGACGCGAATAGAGAGTGATGTGTTCGATGGACGTGGTGCGTCAGGCGGGCGGCGGTCGTCGGGCTCTACCGAACTTGACGTGCTACCCTCGGTGCCCACATAGTAATATTGCGTTATCAACGAGCGAAGCTGATTCAGTAGGTACAGGCGGGCAGTTGGTGATCAGGCTGGCGGGCGACGGGGAAACGTTTCCAAGGGCATGGCGACCACGCCACTAGGCGGTCGCCTCCCTAACGTTAACCGCAAAGGACCATCTTCGTGCGTAGCTGGGCCTGCCAGTAATAGTGTTAGTAGTAGTAGCAGTAGCAGCAGCAGCAGCAACTCCGGCAACAACGCCGCTACGAATAGCAATAGCGGTGGGGCGAGTAGCGTGAACGGAGACAAATCCTCCAGGAGACAAGATCGCGCTACCGTCGGTAGAGAGCACAGAGAGCACAGAGAGCACAGGCATCACCATCACCATCATCACCATCATCATCACAATCATCACGCCCATCACCATCACCATCATCAGACGCGGGACAAGCCCTCAACAGCGTCATCCACGTCGTCGTCAACGTTGTCGTCATCCTCGTCTGGGCAGCAGCAGCAGCAGCAACAACAACAGCAGCAGCAGCAACATCATCACCACCATCACTACCAACAGCAGCAACCAATTGAACCGAAAGCAAGCACGGTGGCTGCTAACGCCGGTGAACTGGATTCGGCCGCGACTAATGCGACCAACAACTTCGAATACGACGACAACGAATGGGACATCGGCATAGGTGACCTGATTATAGACCTGGATGCCGACATTGAGAAGACGAGGGACGAGAAATTGAGTTCGGGGACAGGCATGGCTTCTACGCCTGCCTCGGCATCAGCGGCCACGAATCAGAATCATCAAGGTAGCGGTAACGGTAGCAGCGGCAGCAGCAGCGGTAGCAACAGCAACAGCGCGAGCAGCGCCAGCGGTGCATCCTCAGCGATTGGTAACGCGAGCAACGGTCAAAGTACAGGGTCCTCGTCGTCGTCGTCGTCATCGTCGTCGTCATCCTCCTCGTCGCCAGGCAACTCATCCTCCGTCAATTCGTTGTGCGGACAGGTGAACTCGAGCGGTCGCTCCACGAGCCCCGCTAACGGCGCACCAGGCGGTGCGTCGAACGGCCAGACAGGCCAATCCGGCAACTCCGGGTCCGGGAACGCGATAGCCCCCGGCACCGGCACAAGCAAGCAGCAGCAGCAACAGCAGTCCTCCTCGAACGCGGTCGCTGTCGGCGTAAACTCGAACGCCGGCAATCCCGGCAAGATGGCCGTTGAACACTCGGCCACCGTCGACAAGGGCCTCAAAATGAAGATCAAGCGCACGAAACCGGGTACGAAGACGAGCGAGGCCAAACACGAGATCGTCAAGTCGAACGAGATCAACGGGACGGGCACGCTTCAGGACGGCACCAACGGCTCGTCCGGTAGCTCGAATTCGACTTCCGGGTCGGCTGCCTCGGCCTCGGTTTCGTCCGGTGGATCGGTAGCGCAAAATTCACAGAGCACGGAGTGCGGCGCACCGGGAAGCGGTAGCGCGTCCTCATCGTCCTCATCGAACAAATCCAAGCCGAGTCACGCGCCGGCGTCTCAGGGTGGTAACGGGACCAGCGCGTCCTCGACGGCAGGTTCGAAACGTGGATCGAGCGGTCACAGGCGCGATAAGGCGCGCGACAAGCACGAAAAGCCGCAGAGCAATCACGCGGTGCAGCAAACTAAGCCGGAAATGAACGGGACCGCTCGCCCGACCGGATCTCAAGGTCAGAATTCGTCGGGCGGTGCGAGTCAGTCGCAAGGCCCAACCCCAGCGGCCACGGCACCCCAACAGACCCAGGGTCCGCCACCCAGCTCGAGGACCGGCTTCTCGGTCTCGCAGGGTCCTGGACCACCCGCAACCAGCGCAGCAGCTCCCTGCCCGCCACCAAGTCCAGCGAGCGCGACCGCGGCCGGCTCGGCGGCCAAACCGGAACAAACCAAGGTCGCTGCCGTACCTGGACCGACGCTGTCCTCGCCAGCCGAAGAAGCTATGGACACCGCGGCGAGTCCTCCACCCGCAAAGAAACTCAAGACTTCGAATTCTGAAGCTAAGGTAAGATCTATTCCGATTAAAAGCTGCTGTTCAGCCTAGAATGTTAAATTTAGGATTAAAGGATTTAACTATATCATTAGTCACACTAGTTATTCAAAAAACTTTCGACTAAACAATCTCGTGGGCAGGAATTGCTAGGAAAAGAAGTTATTAGTAATTTTCACTATTTCGTTCGTAAATATTTTCCTCGGATAGAGAATTCCCGTCATATTCCTTCCGACAGATAATTTTTAATAAAACTCATTCAAAATCTCTTGATATGTATCTAGTGAAATTGAAACAATTCCCAGAGCGATATACATTAGGAAATCGACATAAACTAATAAAAATAGTAAATTCTACTGAGAATTTCTCTGTGTGTGTGTCTGAAAGCTTTCATTGGATGATTTAGAGTTCGAGTACGGATCAAATTCTTTCTGGTCGATTTTTGAAACGATTCTCGAGCATTTCTCTTCTTTCTGAAAGTTTACTCGTACAGAACTCGTTGGCATCGGCCTGCTTGTACACGTTATCGTATTTTACACTCGACCGGACGTGACGAGCCAACCGTGCGGTACACTCGGAAGGATGAGCGGTTGAGAGAAGAAAAAAGGGGTGATCGAGCTCATCGCGTACGAAATTTCAAGATCGAACGATCATACAAACGCGCAGGGCGAACGAATTCTCGTCAAAGGGTACCCCTCGAGGGCTTAAAGATCAAAGGGATAACCCAAAGTGTTTTTCGTAATTCTCCCTTTAGAGCGCGTGAGTGTTAAACGGACAAGATCGAATGTCGCGAAATTACGTGATTTCCATGACTCGAAATAAATGTGACGTCCTTGGCACAGATTGGCTCGTGCCTCACCGAACCGCAATTTATCAACATCGGCTGTACGATTCGAAACAGCTGTGACGCGTGCTCGTATCTGTTACCAGAAGAACTCGTTTTTTCACTTGGAAAAGAAAACATTGATAACAATACCGGCATTATTAGATAACTCGTGAAAAAACTAGATTGCATTTATCGGGCGGCGTTTGATCACCGGAATTGAAACGACAGGGGAACCCCCTCTGTGATCTCGATCAAAGATCATAGCGAGACGAATCGTTTTCAAGTTTGGTACGAATATACATTCCGCAATGGACGTATTTGTGTCTTACATATAAATTACATTCGAAAATTAAACGAAAAGAATGTCTTCCAATTTGATAACTATCGCCAACTACAATTTTTTTCGCTACAATTGACAATTCCAGTGAAATATGTTAATGCAATTGTACAACGGCGATTAACTTTCTGGTCACGAAGGGAGCGATGAAAAAAATGGTCAACATTAACGAGCAGTACGTGTGCGCTTGGATAGCGTCGAACGACGATTTCATTGTATAAAATTTCGTACGGTTCAATGTGCACGGGGGCACGGGCGAAAGCCTCTTAAATGAAAGCGAACTGCAACGCCAACGTAATTAGAGCGATGCGAGTCGAATGCAACTCGAACGTAGCCGACGGTACGTGTGGTGAACGAAAAACTCATCGGAATGATTTTTTGGCCAATATTTCATTCTCGCATTTTTTTACTTAATTCCGTATCGCGCTCGATGCGAAAAATATTTTCTCTCTTTCCCATTTTTATATCGATGGAAAAAAAGAGAACAGCGGAAAGAGAAAATAGTGGAAAACGTGAGAAAAAAGAGAAAAATAGCTACTCGTTTGATTTTTCCAATGACCGTTCGTGCTACGTGTAGGTTTGTTATTATATTTATCTCCGTGTTTGTGCGCGCTCGCAAATGACCGAGCGAACGATCGAAAGTGGGAGAGGGATAGAGAAAAGTTATTTTCAAATTCATTTTCGAGTTACTCGTATATCCGTATACCGTTAAATGTTATGTCGAAATATCTCGCGAAAAGAATGAAATTGTTGGTTTTTATTCGTATGGAAGGCGCGTTTCGCATTTTCCAGTGTTTCATTCCCCACAAAAGAAGCCTATTTATCATTTATGAATAAATTCTCGCGCCTCGATGGCCTCTTTCCTTCCCACATCTTTATTCATTTCACATTACGCGCCAGCCATCAATTTCGATACACGACTCATTATTAGCAATGATAATCTAATCGAAGGTGCCCGGAAGCAATGTTTAATGAATATCTGTACATTTATTCACGTGTGTCGTCCCAACGGTATCGAAGTTCATAAACCCGGGGATGTCTCGAAATTATCGGATTTTCGAATAATACCTCTTTTTAATTGCAATGTTCTTGGTATCATCGAATTAATCAGATTTCTCATTAGCTAATTAGAGATATTTTCTCGTTCGTCCTGCTATCCTATTTTTTCAGATGGAATTATAAATTACAACTTCGTTAAACGCAAGTTCTCTTATCGATCGATCGAAGCAATTCACACCTTCGGAACTGAATGTCACATCCGATCGATCAATGAAAAATTCGAATAACTAGAACCTTTCGTGTTGTGTAATGAATTGCATTGATTTTGAGATTGTCAATTCAGAGAAGAAAATGAAACATGAATGTTTGATTTAAATACACGAGCCGGATCATGTACAGATCTGAATGCGTTAACGGTCTATAAATATACGATGTTTTAAATACTTACGTGTATACCCATTGGCTCGCCAGATTCTGGTCTAGTCGTTCATCTCGAAATCTCAATAAAGCTTTCACGTTCAATTTGGCGAGTGAAATAATTTCTTCGGAGAATACTTAGCGATATTGCTCCACCAAAACTTTCAGGCCAATTGGATCTTCATTATGTCAAACGAGTACTGCCAAAAAAATTTACTACCTTTTTCTCAACGATTAAATTTTTGCGTTCGCGCTTTGGAATTGTCCTTTCGCACGCGATAAATTTCAACTTCGTCCTTTGGTTATTTTTCATCGGAATATTCCAAGTTTTTTCTCTTATTCCAGTGAGAGATATTCTGTTGATCTTTTTTCGACGAGACCAGGTGTTCGATATTTGCAATTTACAGGGAAAAAGAGTAAACGAGAAAGAAATGAAACGAGAGTCAATCGACGAATGAAGACTTTCAACGCAATAATTTTTTTCCGTCCCTCGCAATTCGATCGATTTCAATTTGGTGGATCGATGAATATGCAAATACAGTTCAACATGGACAGCAAAATTTTCGGAATGCACACTTTGTTCGAGTCGTACCAAAGGCCCGCGTGATTAAGGATCCAATTCGCAAGACATGGTTTCATTAAACCGAACAAGAGTCGCGTTTTCTCTTTTTCAACTGTGATAATCTGTGCCGATTTATACGTCTTCCAAATTAGAATTTTAATTTTTCAACATAAACTCATCACTTTTCTTAACCCATATAGAAGCCCAATTACTTTCCTAGCTTCACGAGTCCGTTGTTCGGCCCCTTTTAATTTACGCTTTCTCTTCAATTTTAGAGATTTCATCAATTTTCTGTATCACACATTACGAACAGACAGTAATATAATAGACAGATATATTAAATATTCGAGATAATATAATCCAGTTAGCCTGTTTTTGTAAAATACAAGAAATAGAAGTTCCCAAATTATAGTTTCGAGTGTTGAATCAGCTGGGAGTATCGATGAAACGTCAACGGTATAAGTAGAGCAGAAATACTTTGACCAAAAATAATGACCATAGGTCTCGACGATAGAAATTGACCACAGTATGCAGGGACGATCGGTCACGCAGATTGTAGACGTAAACCGAAAGATAGGGTTAAAGGGTTTGGGGGTAAATTCGCGATGGCAATCATCGTACGTCGTTGCGTGACAATATGTAGGCGAGGGTAGAGGTTGCCGCACGGGGAAATATTAGTATCGATGTTGAGTATACAGGCGAGGTAGTCGTGTCGAATCGAGCCAGGCGGCTAACTTCAAATTTGTGTGTGTGTGTGTTTATGGCGAGGAGAGGGGGGCGGAGGGGGAGGGGGGGGGTGAACACGTTGATAGATTAAATGGGAGGTTGGCGCGGCGTTGGGAATGGTCGAACAGGGAAGCTTATCGTCGCTCCAAGCAGAAATACACACCGCAGCTGCCAAAATACCGTTTGAGGATCCATTCGAGGTTTTTGCTCGAACGCTGTCGAAGAGAAACACAAGCAGAGAACGCGAGTGTCTAAAACGGAATGGAACTCTGGCGGAGTGAAATTGAGTAAAGGACGAGATTCGGTTCTAGATCTTTTGGGAAAAAATAAAAACCGGAGATGGAATGAGCGAGTACGGGGAGAAGTTGGCTGCTGGGTAGGTTGTTTCTAGCTAAGGGAGTGCTAGGCAGGAAGAGAAAGGGCAGATTTATACAGAGGTGGAAATATAAGCTACCCCATCGGTGTCGGTAGATCGCTCCGAGTTCTCGTTAAGTGTGTACGTGTGTGTTTGCGTGTGTACACTCGCAGTTCGCTGCCTCTTTGTGTTGAATCCAGAGAGAGAGAGAGAGAGAGAGAGAGAGAGAGAGAGAGAGAGAGAGAGCGAGAGAGAGAGTAAAGCGGGGGTGACGAGAATGTTGGAGGGGGTTCTGAAATCAATACTCTGCGGTCTCCGCCCTCGGGAGTACACGGATGAATACACGAAGAAACGCGAGGAGAGGAAGAGTGAGACGGCGGCTCTCTGTCGCCCTGGATTCCCCCGGCGTGTGTAAACGACGGCCTTTCGCTTCAATCTATCCTCACCCCAAACCCGCCAACTTTGTTCTCTCCTCCTCGATGGTATCATTTGACTCGACTTTTCTCTCCTTCCTTCGTACAACCCCCCTCGCTCACCCCCATGAATTTCCAAGTCCCCAAGGATATACTGCATAAACGCATCTTCGGCTTCCTCTCCCTCCATCTTCAATTTCAACCCAAGGAAGCACTCCGGAGCTCCATCATCTTGGCTCGTGTCGTCGTTAACGTTCTCTATTTTTCGATATTCCCTTCAAACTCTCCTCTCTTGATTCTTTCTTGAACGACGAGCGTCGTATTGGGTTCTCCCGGCGATTGTCAGAAACGATATTGTTCGAGCAGGTTTTGTGTCCTCCGGAACCAGTTGCGCCACCTACTGCCAACGAACGGTAATCTTTTAAGATTCTACCGTCATCAGGTCGTGATAAAGAGAAACGAATTAAAATTCTTTTTACTGACGTTAGACGGAATTTCATTGCCCGTTACGGACGTTCCTGATTTTACTGATGAGATTTTACTTAAGGCAGAGAGTTCTCCGCGTGTTTTAAATTGCATTAACTGAAGATAAAAATTTGTTGATTAGTATTTATTTTTATACGCCCGAATAAATATCAAGTACATTCGATAAAATATTTGTTTGGATTAAAGATGCTAATTTTATTCTAATAATTCACTTCATTGAACAAATTTTTATTTTCAATGTTGAAATATCGCTCTATGTCAAATATTTTAATCCCAAATGAGACGGGAACGCGTTTATCTATCTAAAATTCAAATTGGAATGTTAAGTTCTTTTTATTATGGTCTTAACTTTTGAAAAAAATCAGGCATGTATTTTTCCTTTATTCCCAAGCAGCTCGGTGACTTTTTATCCTTGCTGTCGGTTACGCATCGGTGATACGTCCCTCTCATTCTCTCTTTCTTTCTCGGCCACTGATTTTTCTTATCTTCAGGCCATTCTTACCGCGAGAGGGAATTACGGTCATTATCCACCAGGCGCGTTTACTACCGCCGCGCGCCGCTACGTCGTTATCATTATCTTTCCATCTGCTTTTTCGCGTACGTCGAGTACTCTGCCTCCCTCTTTTGTGTTAGAGAGGAACGAGCTCCGCCATTTCGACATTACGACTGCTCGTGCTCGCGCGAAAAAGCCCGACAAATGAAATACTCCTCGAGAAGAGAAGAGAGGAATCGCGAAATAAAAAAAGAGAGAGAGAGAATTTTATATAGGTTCAGGTGGCATACGTTGCCCTTTCATCTTCTATTCTCGCTTTTACGAGAATGCTCTCGGTTTTCCTGCCCCACCGGCGTCGATTATCGCTCTCGCGGTCAGCGTAAACCCGCCAAGATCTCCCGCTGCCGTCCAACAAAGCTCGTACTATCGTTTCGGACGCTAAAGTCGATTACGCACTCTCGATCGACTCGTTTTTACTCGTTCCCGATTTACAACTATGCACGCGAGAAAACTCTCTCTCTCTCTCTCTCTCTGGTGGATCGATCGAATGGGATAATCCAACTCGACCAGCCGATAGCTTCGTCCTGCTTTCCATATTACGCGGCTTCGATGAGCGGAGAGTGAAATTTATTACAGAAAAACTGGATTCGTCGATTTCCACTTGTTCCTTCTCTCTCCTCCTACCATCCGCAAGAAGAAAGGGACGCGGTATCCTTGATGCCACGCCCTTGGACAAACACTCCATGTTCTTCTTTCTCTCTCTCTCTCTCTCTCTCTCTCTCTCTCTCTTTCTCGTGCAGGCATACACACACATACGTATTCCCTTTCGCACATTCGAGAGCTCCCCTTTCGTGTAGCTGCAGCTCTCCACCGACACACGGCGAGTAAATAAACGAGCGAGACCCTCGTGTTCGCGTTTGAGCGTATAGAACGGGCACGTGCGAGCAACCTCAATTCGTCATCGAAACGAACCGATGAATAAATACTCGCTTCGTCTCGTACATTCGACCTGATTGTTACTCTATGTACGCTGCACCCCCTTATTTACTAATCCCAGATATCGAATTAAATTGCCAAGAGAACAATTTTCAAACTCATTCGTAACCCGATGTTAACAGTTTTTAAAAAATTGACTCGCGATAGCTCGGAATTTATCTCTCTCTGAAATGTTTCGATATTCCAAAAATGAATTATTGCGAAAAATGTTGAAGCAGGATACTCTTGTATTTGAATACAGCCCTGGCGAATGCCCCTTCCATTCCCTCTTTCCCTCTCTCGCGCGCGAACTCATCGACCTAAACGCCATCTCGCCCGGGCTTCACTTTCATGTACAAAAAAGTATTTCTGTGTGCAAGATTTCAAACGAGGGAATGAGAGAGAGAAAGAGAGAGAGAGAGAGAGAGAGATTTTGCACTTCTGAAGGTAGATGTTCGACCAGTTGAAGAGATGAAGTAGCTGAGAGCTTTCCCCTACCAACCCTAATTTTTTTTCTCGCTCTACCCTCATAAAAACGAAACGAAAAAGAAACATGCAACGATGGGAAACGAAACGTTAGGGTAAACTTCCGATAGATAAACCCAAATAATAGGCGATCAAATGTTCATCCAATCTGTAAGAAACAACAAAAACCTCATCTTAGTCAAAAGATTATAATAATAACCAATAATATGTTGCCTGGATATTTCATCAACTTTAATTGAAAACAGGAATTCATTTCTTCTCTCTATCGAGCAAAGGTTGATTAAATTGTTGAAAAAACGATAAAGGAACAGAGTGAGTTATAATGAAAAACAGACGAGGTGTGAAAAGAAGGAATCGGGAAATCCGTAGGGAATTGAATAGCGTTTGTAGAGCATCGGCAAAACTCCAAGTGACCCAATAACGGATGAAATACTTTATCGCGATAGGAAGAGAAGGCGCAAAGTAGGAATTGTCGATTACGTTTATTAAAAGTTTGCTTATTACTTTCTATCCTTTCCGACACCCGAATCGTCGAAAACTTTCGGAATTCTAGAAACGAATGCAACGCTTATCTCGCATAATTACAGTTAAATACGTACTCCGACTGAGTACATAGACTATAAATATATACATATATACAAGAGATTTGAGACGTCTGCCGTTTTCTCTGGATAGCGAATACAAAACGATTATCTCGTGTCAACATTATCTTTGGCTTTTGTCAGCGTGTGTTCTTCTTCGAACGGCAGGCCCATATTTGTTTGCACGAAATTACAGGAGACGATGTAGTAGATCCCCTGAAATTCTCAATATCGAGGAAATAAAAGTTTTAAATATCGGAATTTCAAAATAGAAAGATGACCGTGGTATTGGGTCTCGACGAATAGGAAAAGGAGTAAAATATTCCAGAGATTCGAATTATCGAGGCTTTATTACATTCACACGTGGCGTTTGTGGCGTGCTATTCATGTTACGAGAGTTATCGCTTCGAGTGACAAAACGAAATGGGAATTCACAAAAGACGAAGTAAAATATGCGACAGCTGTCGTAATATTGATCACCAGGCTGCGTTTCGACGACTGGATAAACACTTTATTCGCGCCTTTTAATCTTTGATATTCGTTTCGTCGTTTAAAACGCGATTGCATTTCAATATTATTCAAAAATTTTCTCTTTGTACCCAAAATTCACGAAACTGTTACGTAGCAACCAAAAAATTTTCTGTCTTCGCTTTTGTTAAATAGCTCGTCTCGTCTGATGAATCTCGTTCTTTATTTCGCTCGTTCGCTCATTTCGTATTATCTATGCGGGTAAAAATTAAAATGTAATGGGATTTTTCCACTGCGTTTTGTTTGCGCGCCTGCTACGTTCAACGGTATTGGTTTCAACTCCTGCAGGAGTTAATTATCATTTTGAAGCCGCGATAGAGAGTGAGATAGCGGAGGTGCACGCGCCGTTAGAAACGGGAAACATAATTACCGGACTGATTCGACCTCTCTCCCTCTCTCCTTTTCCAGACGAGGAATGTCATGTAAATCCAAAATTAATACCCAACTGCTCACTCGAATATTGATGTATTTTGTTGAATTAAAGCGAATAAAACTATTCGATTGCAACAGTCAAAATATATTTGTTTTGAAATACTGAAATACTTCAAAGAATTTTGATTGATAAAGAAGCAAAGGTAGATTTGATTTTTTTTAATGGAAAAAGTAAATAAAGGAGATCATTACAGAGTACTCGATATTCGAATATAAATGTGCATAATAAGAACTGTCCCCACATGCAAGTGTAAATCAAAAATCGTTTGTCAGCGATACCGTAAATTTCGTGCAATTAAACACGTGACTCTCTTTTCTCTCTCTTTCGCTCGAAATGGTCTTGCAGATATGTGGCGAAAGAGCTGCTCATTTGCCAAGATAATTACCAGCTTCCTTCAGGTATCGAGTTTCGTAATGGGAGCCGGAGACTGTACGTATGTGTTTCGAGTACTATCGACAAAAGAGAAGAGAAACCGACCAGGATTCTTATCTGATACTAAATTCTGGTTTGCGTCATCAATTTCTAATTCCACTCGTTTCTGTGTATATTACTACTCGGAAAAATTGAGAGAACACTCGTCATTTTCAAACGGTTGTATCATTTGAAAATAATAACTGTCTCTTTAACTTTTCTGGGGTGTATTTGAAAAATTCGCGATATGAAAACAGCAGAAGAGAGAGAGAAAGAAAGAGAGAGTTTCTTAATAAACTCGAGTAGTTCAATTGTAAAACGCGGTATTTCATTTTGGATGCGGTCTCGGTCTGAGAAGATATGTAGGTTAATTGCGCAGGGGAGACATACCACTCAATTCCTACCGATTAATTAAACCCGTACGGGGTAATTTCTCCATCCGGTGCGTGACCCAAGTATCGTCTTTTTCTCATCTTTCTCTCCCATCCAATGACGATGTCAATGATATTCCCAGTCTCTAGTAGCATATTTACATATGTTTTCCAATTTTACTAAATTATCGTCATGAAGTTTTCGTATTAAAGAAATTGACGTCGCGGAAAATCAATATGTTGGAATCGCAATCGGTCGATACGATAATGATTCTATTGAAATTCACTCAACATTATTGACATGACTGGTTGTATAAAATCTACGATAAATTAACAATTTTTCAATTACAATTGCTTGCTACTCTTCTTTCTCAAATTCAAAGAGATCTAAATTTTGAATTGCGCGATACCAAAATTATCGGCATTTGATTATTTGTTATTTCTCTCTTTACCGGTTTATTTCAAGAGAAACTAGCTCGTCAATCGTTTATTAGATTATATTAAGAGCACAGTCTAATCCTACCACTTATTGCACCAAACGTTCGTTTCAATTTACCTTCTTCGAACACGTAGCCTCGAAAACACGTGTTTCCATCACGATTTTCACATCGTGGCAAATAGAAATAGTTTAGTTTGGAGACGACAGCAATTAACGAGGAATGAAAATCGATTCTCTCGTAACGTCCGCGCTTGCGCTCTCTCAGCCGGGGAGCGAAACCGGCAGATGGAAGTAACGAGAGGGAGCGGCTGGTGTTAGAATTTTCTCGTTGATTCTTGTCCTCTTTTATCCGGAAAAATAATAAAAATTAGAAGAGAGAAGGTAAACCTACTTCGGACAAAAGAAAGAAGTGAGATCGCGCGAGAGGGGAATTTAACGAGATTAGGTGAGAGATGGCCGAGGGGAAAAGCAGAAGAGGGGAAGAGAGAGAGAGAGAGAGAGAGAGAGAGAGACAAAGGGGAGTCCAAAAGAGAGTCCATTGGGGGAAGCATAATAGGCTTATAATGACACGCTCTCGGCTTATACTCGGGGCGCCAGATATTCACCAGTTACGGTACTGCCAGTCTCTTCTTCTCGTGCGAGCGCAGCGAACGAGAGTTGAAAAGATTTCGTTTCGATGTGTCGCATTGATTTTCAGCTTGGCTGTAAAGTTAATCGGGTATATTTATCGATAGGCGAGTTAATCGTAAATGCATATTTTATCGCTAACGCAGACGGAAGTCGAAAATAGACTTTCAATCGCGTATCTCTCTAACGCGATGTATTCGAGTCATCGAATAGCAATCTTCCGGAGCGACCTCGTTTATCGATCCGTCTTACCTATACCGTTTATAACGCTATCTTATCAGATAACGAGTACTAAAGCCGGACGTATCTCTAATCGCCTAACCGTCTTTCGTATCGGTTCTTATATACCTCTCATCGTCGTTAAGCCGACACGTTAACGATTTCATTTCGACAATTTTTTTCTCTCTCGCCGCTAATTCCTCTTTGTACTCTCGACTTACTCGTGTACTCGCGGGACGATTTCCGGACTTTCAGGTTGATGGATTCGCTCGGAATGCTCCGAAATAACAGTAGGTCATAACATAGTGTGAAATTTCTTAACGAAGAAGTTTCTTTTTCCTTTTTCTACAATATACTATTCTTAAGTCGTTAAGCTTTTTCGCCAGCCAACGAGACCCGAATTTTAGGCCCGGAGGCGTGGCTCTCGTGAAACGACCAATAAAATTTACATTTGATGAATACATCTCTTAGCATATATATCTGACTTGATTATAATTTACAATTCCATTTAAAAAGAAATTAATGACAAAATCGGACACAGCCACGCCCACAAGTCCAAAAATTATCTCTCATTGGTTGGGAAGAAACTCGAATTATCCGAAAACGGTGTATCGAATTCCGAGATAAAGAACCATCTTTTTACATAATTCCAGAATCTATTGGTCATTTGTAAAACATATTGTGTATGTCTCGACAATATCAATATATCAAGTTCTCTCTCTCATTCTCTTTTTTTCACGAGCGAGAACATTTTTCGACGATATCGATTCACCAAGTCGTTCTCTTGTGAACTTTCCAGTCGGTAACTGCGAAATGCACTTCTCTCTACAGAGGGTTCGAGTCTCTGAATCTTCGACAGACAATATTGACTTTTTATTCATAGCCCTCTGCGGTCTGTGCATCCGAGGTAGTTCTGCGACATTGAGAACAATATTTCTCTCGGTTTTCTCTTGAAACGACCTGTTCGTGTAGAAATGCTTCAAGAATGTAAATTAGATTTTAAATTACAGCCTTCGAATTTTACATATAGTGTTCTCATTCGTACTTGTTATGAATTAGTAAAATTTTGTATGTGAATTGAAATAAGTTAAAAGTTACCATGACTTATATTTCATAGTAATAGCTATGATTCATATTTCGACTGAAACTTTTCATTTACTCTATTCGTAAATCTGTAAATATTTTTAAATTGAAGAATCACAATAATCTTATCTTCTAAAATTTTAGAGAAAATCCGACAAACTTCTCTTTGTTGCTTCCTGCGACTTGTTTGTTGTTCTTAGGCAGAAAAAAGAGGTGCGACTCGACGACGTTCACGAGAGTAGAACTTATCGCGACGTAGTCGAACAATGAGTCCGCGTTTTGTGGGCGGGAGGCGAGGAAAGAAGGTCTCCCGCGGTGATTTATACTCGCTCGTTTGTCGCTCTTTCCTTACGAACCTCCGCGATAAAAGAGGGGAGAAACGTGTGCATATATAGGACGTCCGAGAGATCGCGGCATTTATTTTCGTTTCGGTTCGCCCGTTCAGCTGTCGGATATTTTAAAATATTTATCAGAACCGATTGAAACGAGCTGCGATAGAGAAGTAAAAATGAGTCACGGATCTTTTATGTTTTTATTTAACTTCCCGAGTCGAAAAAGGTTAAAAAGAACTCGCAATTTTACGATACCCTGTTTCTACGTTCGAAAGAATCCGAGTCGTGAATTTTGCGATATAAACGTCGAGAGAGATCTGTTTTACATTTCGATTGGTTTTTTTTTTCATCGCGGTTCGACGTTGGCAAACGCGGAAAGAATTTTTGTTTCTCTAATAACAGTCGAGTGCCTAAAGGAGAGCCGGAGAGGTCCGAGGGGACGTTATATTTCGCTCGAAGAGTCGCGGAGAGCAGGAAAGGGAGAAAACTATAAGAGCGCACGGCACCTGCATTTTATCGCTTCCATTAAAGTTGATTGCCGTAATACGCTGACGGATAACAAAGGCGGACTCA
>NCVS01000105.1:81223-118076 GCA_003055095.1 Goniozus legneri
CTCCTTTTCTATCGATTCTCCGTGACTTTTTCTCTCTCTCTCTCTCTCTCTCTCTCTTCTTCTCTCGCTCAGCCGTCATTTGCCGGCAGTTACGCGCGTAAATGCTCACGGTACACCAAGTTACAGCTCGGATCTTTTATAATCGGAATAACGCGCCCGACTATCGCACTCGAATTAAAACGTCCTTTTTTCTACACCGAGCCTTTGAAATCATTCATTTTTCTTTGAAATGAATTCATTTTTTTCCTGTGTGAAGAAAAAATTAATGGGAAAATCGAATACAAATTTTTTCATTGAAAAAAACGTTTTGAATCTATTTTTTGTTACAAATTACAGTATTGCGTTACTTGAACTCTTTCGAACAAAAAATCGGTCGGGGAAAAATGAATTTTTATTCGAAATCAAAGCATTCTCACCTAGTTGAGTTTATATTGCGATATCGACTGGAGCAGTCTAATCCGTCGATACCCCCCTGTCAGCGATGAGAGAGGTTTGCATAAAACGCCAACAGCTGGCATTTCGAGCGCTCGCGCAGACAGCTGGCGTGGCTCACGCGCTTCCTCTACGTATTTAGCAGCGAGGGAACGAACTGTAAACCCAACGAACGAAATTCTAACGGCCAAGATCGTTGACCTCGCTTGTACAGTATAATCGAATAACCGATTGTCAGCGAGAGCGGTAGCCTAATGCCTGTAATTAATCGGGAGTCGTAGCCGATCGATACGACTCGTTAGTCTCTCTGTCTATTCCTCCATCGTGTGCACTCTCATCCATGAATATATTCATGAAGAGAGAAAAACATGGCGGAGCCTCCGAGCTCCTCCCATACTCGCACTCCCTTTTTCCTTCCATCCTTCTCACCTCCGACTTTCTCGGTTCCGTCTCTAACCGAGGAAATCGTTACGCCGAGGGAAAATTTTCGTCGGATCGAGTCAATATTTTGACGATTAGATAAGATAATTCACGGAGAGAGTCTTGATATATTAACAACTTTGAAAATTTTTTTCCTGCCTATAGAATACTTACTCGGAGCGATTAAAAGGGTATTTGTCATTTTCAAACGGTTATAACTCGAATAAAAAAATGATCGAATTGAAACGAGCAGACTATCATATTATAGAGGAAGAGATACAAGTCTTATGATGATCACTTGATCGATTGAATTCGATTTTTAGTCAAGTTGCAGCTGTTTGAATAAGGCAACTGTTCTTCTAATTTTTTTGAGGAGTGTAGTTCTTTTCTATTTTTAAAGATTCCGTCTTATTTCCGATAACTGTTCGCTAACTCGGAACCTATTCCGTTCGGTTCTACTCCAGTTCAATCGATGTAATCGGAGCAGAATTTCTTTCAATGTAGCTCGGAGATTTGGAGAAGCGATAAACAAGAAATCTCGAGGTCTGGAATTATCGATAAATGTATTTTTCCATCAAGGTCGCTCTCGAGGTGTGATTCTCGTAACACGCCGGCGTTCGTCTTCCTGCGGGAAGCTGACTCGAGCAGGGAGTAGAAATAAGAGAAGTGGCGAGTGAAGGATCAAGTGGCAAGATTGACTCGTGCCTTCGCTCGTTCACCTCGAAACCACCGTAAAACTATCGACCCTCGAGGCTTCGAGAAATGGCTCTTCCTCTCTTCTCTCCTCCTCGTCCTTCGGTTAAGCGCAGCCACAGGAATAATTAAAACGCGTCCATTGCGAATTTGGCGATCGAACCCACCAATTTCGTGATATTTCGAGAATCTAGATTAATTAAACCAATGATCGGAATGCAAAGCGAGACCTATCGTGTAACGTTCGACTAGATTTTATTTTACACCTTGGCCGGTCTTTCCCTTCCCTTTTTTTGTTTCCTTTCGTATCGCGCTTTGAAAGAGCCGACTACGAGGCCAACTCGAAACGGCAGTAAAGCCGACCCTTTTATGGTTCTCCATAAAATAGTTACAACCTTTCTCTCTCCTTTCGCGACACGTCCATTCTCATTCGCGTCACGCTTTCTTTATCCTCTCGAAATTGCCGCGTGATCCGTGATTCCCACTCGGCCGATATTGCTCTTTTCGTGCTCGATGGTGTCTTCTCTCGATAGAGCGGACGGGGGAATCGATATTGGAGGAAACATTAGTTGCAAAAGTCACTTTATCAGTTTGCGACCTGAAATTAAGGACTATCATTGTCGCACTTGTGTTTAATTTTAACTTTCTCAATAGAACTCATGTCACTGGCTCTAAACTTTTTGAATTTTTGTATTCGCGATATAACATGTTTATTTTTTTACACAAATTTTCGAAAAACTTCTATATTATAACTTTCTCTCGTTCTTCTTCATTCATTTCTTCCTCCATTCTTAAATGTATTCACACTCAAATGTTTATAAATATTAAACTTTATATATCAGCGTACTGTATACGATGAGACACGATGTGATATTGTTACCATGTGTTATGTACAATGTATAGTTATCTCAAGAGACTATTGTACGAAAAAGTATTCGCCTAAATAATAGTTTACAATAGTCTAGTGGCAATGACGGTGAAAATTTATGAATCTGTTATTCTTGTTTCAGGATATGTCAGACGTATGTGTGGGAACTAGCGTCGGGACCATCACAGAACCGGAATGCCTTGGGCCTTGCGAACCCGGCACATCCGTAACCCTCGAGGGTATCGTTTGGCATGAAACCGAAGGCGGTTAGTACTTTGAACCATTTTTTCTTTCCCTCTTATCGTACTACACACGAATATAAAAAAATTACAATTAATTATTCACTACTGGTACTAAATGACGAAAAAACAGTATATCTATCCTTTTAACGAACTAATAATTACAATCCTTATTTAATTATTTAATTATACAGCTTATTATTATTATTTAATTATACACGATATTTTATCTAATGAGGCGAATCGAAAATGATAATCAACTAAAATGAAAATAGATTGAAACTTTACGTGATTGAGATAATTAGATGGGCTTATATAGTCAAGCGGTTTAGTTCGCTCACGTGTATTGTAAAATTTTCTTGGAACACGCGAGTAGCGGTCTCTGCCCACGTATTTTCCAAGGTTGATTAAATGAAGAGAGTACGAGAGAGCTAGATAGAATCGCTGCAAAAAAGAGGATTCCTCTTTATCACAGTACCAAATCCAATAACGTCAAAACGTAAGCCGCATTTTCATTTTCCCAAAACTTTTTTCTCGGCTTTGTAGCGACGTGGAAATTCTCGCTAGGAGGCTAAGCTAAGACTGTCTTAAATTTCTCTCAGATAGCCGGAATGTTATCGGCCATTTCACCGAGCTTATACAACTAGCGTTTTTTACCAATTGAAAAATAAACTCAATGCGAATCTCTTACAACACAGCACTGGGTTAAACATTTTGAAAACTCATTATTGTATTATAAAATTTTACATTATTTACGATTTTTATGCGAGAATTACAATTTATAGTCGATAACGATATTCGATTTCTATAACATGTACGAGATTGAAATTAGCAGATAAATTCACTTGTTAATTCGCGAATCGAGGTAAAATCGGCGAGTCCATTATCTTCATTCCTCTCGTGAAAATTCACTCCACGACACTCGACCTCCGAAAGAATTTCAACGACGCGCGCCGCGAGATTAGCGCTCATTTTTACGACCCGATACGGAGAAAATGGATTTTATTCTTGATTGCGCTTCAACCTCGGCTCGAATTTCGCGAGCTAGGGAGAGCGAAAGAGAGAATCGTTGTTTCTCTCTCTCTCTCTCTCTCTCTCTCTCTCTATCTCTCTTCGAGAGTCTCGAGGTCGTTTCCGTCGCGTGGAATACCGTCGTAGCTAAATAATCGCAATTATCGCAATTGCCGGTGCGAAAGACTTTCGCGGGAAGTACGTACACGGCTAATTGCAAAACCGAAAAGACAATTCCGTGTCTTCGTGTTTTCATAGAGCGTAAATTCAATGGACCACGAAGACCGAAATTTTCTGTTAGATTTAACGCGTGCTAAACTCTTTTTCTTCCCAACTCGTATCGTGTTCGTAATTTTTTTATTCCCTTCCGAATTCACGAGAATAAGAAACCTCTGTTCCGTCGACAATTATCCGAGAAACCCGGAAAAATAAAACGTTGGTGAAAATTCACATTAGCGAGAAAGAGTTTACTGTACGAAAATGCTATAAACCGGAGCTTTTATGTATGTAAATATAGATACAAATATAAATATAACGCGTACGTACAAACGTGTGCACTTCTACGTGGAAGCGTTCGTGTGTGAGTTCGCGTCGTTAGTATAATTAGTATCGTTGCGCGCTTGAATAATTACCAGGCTAATGTTATTTATACAGACGACAAGACGCGAAGCCGCGCGATATAGCCGTGCTGATTAAAGCTAATTGCCAGCTTGCGGTGATGAGCGCGAACGCGATACATTTTCAACGTGTTTCTATCGGCGGCTGATCATTCGCAAACCGAAATGGAACGATGAATTGAACGAAAAAATTTCTTTCAAATGACAATCAAACTAGTTTTAATTAAATTGCTTCTACAGCGAATTTATCGTGCCACGAATTTTGGAATCGGAGGAGAAAATTTCTTTTCCCGCAGTTATGTAGGATAAAGGTGTCCAATTAAATGAAATATCGACAATTGCGCTTAATTGAGTCGGTCGATAACAAACAATTATTTCGTTCACGCTGTAATAAAAATCAGTTCGTTTTTAACCAACACGGTTTCAGAGTGTCGGTTCATTTCTGTTCCATATTCTGCGCGCATACAACGCTCTTCCTCTTTTTTGCATGAAAACATCCGCGCAACCAACGCGGATCGATTATATCTATCGCACGAGAGAGAAGCCCATCGATCTTCGGTTGATGTCAGAAGAAAACAATGCTCTCACCGACACATTCTGGAATATAAATTTGATTCGCGCGTGAAACGATAATGGCCTCAGCTTGCGCAATACCGGATTGTGCAACGTTCTTTTTCGCCATGAATAAACGACCGAGCGAAGCTTTCGAGTCATACTGTATCGAAAACTTGTCAATCTCCGAGTTTTGTCGGTGTCGGAGCGGTTTTGTAGGGTCGAGAGATCACTAGCGAAAATACTAGTCGCACATATCGTACAATGATTACGAAAATATGTATGTAGTAGTTTGTTAAATTTACTTAATACTCATTTGCATACATTCAAATAAATATCAAGTACATTCGACAAAATATTTGCTTCAGCCAAAGATACTAATTTTATTTCAAAACAGTATTTCTTATTCTAAGTAAAAATTCATTTTATCAAATAAAATTTCTATTTCTGTTTCGAGTATTTCACTAGGAACTAGTTCACATTCACTGAATATAATTAGCGAATTGTCGAATAATTCGACATTTCTACCACCGATCGATCAACTTTTATTTCGACAATCAATTTTCCTATTTCCGAAGCGATCGATATTTTTATTGGTTCATGATGAAATATCGGATCTGTAAAATTGACGCGAAGTAATAGAACGGTTCTCTCGTTAAAATCGGTGAAATTTCAATTTATCCGATTTCAAAGAGTATTAATGTTATCGTTATAGTCGAATACGTAGTATACGTGTACTCGTGCAAATGGGTTATTCATCACATGTACTGTCCATTATCGGGATTGTTGTCATCTCGACGAATCTCGGTGGACAGCCTTGGGCGACTTTCCCGAACCTTGGATAGAACTCGACCATCGGATTCCAAGTCGAACGTCTCGCTAAACGCGAGAAAAAGAAATCCGTGTGTTTCACCGAGCGAAACCGAGATCTTTTTCTATTCCGTCTTGTTCCCTTCGATTTATTCTCAAAGTCGCCTAATTTGATTCGGTCCGATCAAACCGTAATGAGAGTTATACTCTTTGAAATCGAATCAGGTTAATTAACACACCGAGAGAAAAAATGCAATTTCAAACATTTTGATAACTTTTACAAAGAGTCACGAAAGTTCACAAGCCTGTTAGTGAATTCATTAACCTAACATGTTGTGTATATTGCAGTTGTGACATATTTCAAATTTGTAGACTCTAAGCATAATCTAGTATGCGATCATTAACTTTGTGTAATCATTACAAATGTTTGCATCGATCAAGGATCTTTGATTAATTGATTAAAACAAACATTGCCGATTCTCTAAAATTGACTTTGTCATTCGATGCAATATTATTAACAATGAATAACATTGTTATTATGATCAATATCACACCAACTACTGTAAGAGAAAATTTCACATAATACCTACTTTTTTCAGTGTTCATTCAGCAGTAATTTCAATACGGATTACACAGTGTAAAACATTTTACTGTTTACACAGTGAAATGTCGATTCCATTATCACTAATTTAAGTTTTATTGAAATTTTGTTAAATATTTCAATTAAAAAAATGAATCCACTCTCCAAAAGAATTACAAGAACATTGTTATCAGACTGTTACTTCTTTGTTAATGTGTTCGATTCGATTAAATTATTTTAGGCGAAATATAAAAAATGAACAAAGTTTTCTTAATGCTTTAAAGTAGTATCTACACTTCTTTCTACAACGACGATTCAACATATTGAGTCATCGATTGTATACATCGATTTATAGAAAACTCGTCTGATTTCAGGTGTTTTGGTCGTAAATGTCACGTGGCGTGGTAAAACATACGTTGGAACGTTACTAGACTGCACCCGTCACGACTGGGCTCCTCCACGATTCTGCGACTCCCCGACGAGCGATCTGGACGCTCGCACGCCGAAAGGCCGGGGTAAACGTGGTCGCGCGGCGGCCAACTCGACACCCGGCAACGATCTCAGCAACTTCACGGAGACACGGAGCTCGGTCCACAGCAAGCTACGTAATGGAGGTGCGAAGGGTCGTCGAGGAGCCCAGGGTTCGCCGGCCGCTAGCCCGAGTCCAGCGGCTTTTGTGCCGCCTAGACCGGACCCAGCGGCTAAGCGCAAATCCCGGGGTCCCGAGGAAGAAGAGAAGAGCAAGCGAAGAGCACCGCCACCTACGCCTCCGAGCGGTTCGCCCCCGGCCAGCCCGGTGCTCCTCGAATGTCCCGAGCCCAATTGTAGCAAGAAGTACAAACACATCAACGGCTTGAAGTACCATCAGAGTCACGCCCACGGATCGGCCGACGACGACGATACCAAAGAGGGTATCACCAGTATGTCGGAGAACGACGAGAGCAATATCGAGGCACCGAGTCCGGCAACGCCGGTTAAATCGCCCGCCGACAAGCCCGAAGGCACACCCGGACGATCGGCGAGTCCCCACCCGACGAGTATGCCCCCCGAGACACCTCCGCCCATGCAGCGAGTCCCCTCACCGAGTATAGAGCAATCTACTCCTGTCCTGACTACCGAGAAGAGTATCGTCAAACCTGGAGTGCTGAGGTTCGGTCAGGAGGATCTTCCAGGACCGGGCAATTCGACGCAGGCGAGCGCAACGAGGCAACAGTCGGTTCCCAGCCAGCAACCGGTTCAAGCCCAGCAATCCCAACAACAGCCGCAGGCTCAGCAGTCCCAGCAACAGCAATCCCAGCAGCAGCCGCCGCAAACGGTCCAGACGTTGCCACCGACGTCGGTCAATCCTCCCCAGAGTCCGAGTCCGCACCCCAGCCAATCCCCGAGGCCGATACCCTCGCCGCATCCCAGCACGAATATCCCTCAACCCCTGAACATTCCGCAACCGCCGCAGCCCTCGCAGATACAACAGCACCAGCAGAATCCTCTGCTGCAGCCTGCCCAGCAAGCGTTGCAGTCCGTTCAACCGCAATCGCAGCTCCAGTCGAGCCAGAGCCAGCAACTGCAGCAGCAATCCATGAGCCAGCAACTCCAACCGGCTCATCAGCTGCAGTCGGTGCAACATCCTCTGTCGACACCCCTCGGACAGCCGACTCAAGCTCACGTTGTACAGCAATCGGTGCTACCACCTCAACAGTTGCAACCTGGCCTGCAGGGACTGACCTCGCAACATCCTGGCCTTCAGGGTCTGACCGGCCAAGTGAGCCAGTCGGGCATGCAGCCCCAGACGACTCCTACCGGTCACCCTGGTCAGGTTCAGTCGCACCTGCCACCCTACCCTAGCGTCTCTCTCCACGCCAAGATGCCGCAGTTTAAGGTGAAGCCTACCGCGGCACTGATGCCGGAACAGGACAAGAACAAGGACTCGCGCACACCCAAGCCGCAGAGCTACAAGAAAAAGTCGAGAAAGTCCCCCGGTGGAAGTCCCCATCCATCGCCGCTCGAAGCACCGATTGTCGACTCTGGTCGCGACGACGTCCAGAGTCCGGCTTATTCCGACATATCCGACGACGCAGCCCCCGTTCTCGAGGCCGAGGCAGCGGACAAGTCGAAACAGAGTCAGGAGAAAGAGAACAAGACTCAGCCACCTACTCACCTACCTGCCCACTTCAGTATGTACCCATATTACGGGCAGCCTCCTTATCTCGTGCCGAGCGTGCAAGACGCCAAGTCCGTCGATCAAAAACCGAACGACCTGACACCAAAGCAGGAGATGAAACCTCTCAACATACCGCAGATGCCTTCGATGGCGAGCCTGCAGAGCGTCGTCTCCGAGAAGGAGAAGAAGGACCTGAGTCAGTCGATGTCGCAACCCCAGCAACAGCCGCACTATTACGGAGCCTACGGTGGTTACATACCACCCGGATATGGATATCAACCGCCCCAGCCGATTTCCCAGCAACAGCAGCAGGCTCAGCAGCAGGTGCAGGAACAGGAGGCTCACGAGCAGAAGGCCAAGATAAAGCAAGAACCCCAATCTCAAGCGCCTAGTCTCAAGGACAAACAGCACGAGAATCACCAGATATTGAAAGAGAGTATCGAGATGAAGAGTCAAATGAGTCCTTACCACGTTTACCACGGTGGGCAGAGTCAGAGAACGCCGACGCAAGCACCCGGATCCGTTCAGGACGACAGAAGGTACTATCTCTATCCCGGTGATCAGCGTAGAAAGGAAGACTCGTCGAACAAGCAGAGCCAGCAGGCCAAGGCACCTCCCCCGAGCCCGAAGCATCAACCGAAGCAAGAGAAGCCCCAGGATCTCGGCAAGTCGGAGGACTCGAAGAGCAAGCAGGAAGGGGTGAAACCGACAATGGAGACTCAGGGTCCACCCCCGCCACCTACCTCCCAATACGCTTACATTCACCCCGGTTACATGCAACCGCAGCATTACGGTGCCCTGCCCTTTGACCCGGGCCACCCGGTCTATCGTGGGCTCAGCCCGATGCTGGTACCTGGACCGTACTCCGGTAATCCCTACCTCCATCAGCTACCCAGGTATCACGCGCCCGAGGATCTCAGTCGACCACCGGGTGGCAAGGCACTCGACCTGCTACAGCATCACGCGAGCCAGTATTACTCGGCCCACAAGATACACGAGCTGCAGGAGCGGGCGCTCAAGTCACCAACGCCGAAGACCTCGGCGGCGTCGGCGAGCCCGTCCTCGGCGGGACCGACACCGGCCAGGCCACCCAGTGGGCCGCCGACCTCGGTCGCTGGACCCGGACCACCCGGCGGACCCGGACAGGGACAGCAGCCCGGTAACAAGCAACAGTGTCAGCCGGGTGGGCAGCAACAGTCGCAGGGCCCGGGCGATCCAGCGAGCGGCAATCTGAGCAAGGACAGCAGATCGCCGCCACCCCAGCGTCACGTGCACACTCATCATCATACGCACGTCGGCCTGGGTTATCCGATACTTACCGGCCAGTATCCCGCGCCTTACGGAGGTAAGCCTCTCGTCAGGCCCTGACAGTAAGGCTCCTGGCGATCCTCGCTAATCCAACGCGGACAACGTATCTCGCCCCTAGCGGATATCAGGCCTAAAAGAGACTCGAAGCTAACGCGTCAGATCGAGCAGCGAGCGAGTTGAGAACGAACGGCTCGTTCGTTCAGCCAAGTGATATATATAGATACGTAGAGATACGGAGGATGCGGCCAGTGCGCGTGCGATCGGATGCCGAACGATTCCCGATATACGTATAACGTATACACATACACGTATGAACACTCGTACAAATACACGTACATTTATATGTATCGCGCGGGCATGTATGTCTATATATGCCAGTGTATATCGAATCCCTTGTATATTCAAACGTTGAATTTTTAGCTGAGAAAAAAAACTTTGATCTGTACATATTGCGAATATAGATATTTTTGTATCATTTGACTTATTACGATAGATTTTTATATATATATATATATGAAAGATTTTTCACGACTTTGCCACGTCAAAAGCGGTGATTTATTTTCATTTCTCGCGACGACGTGCTTTTCTTGGCGTCGGTATCGTATTGATTTTTATTAATACGTTAATTTTTTTAAAACTCGCGAATCGATATCGCTAACGATTCGCTACATCATGGGAATATTCGCGATCCGTTCGTGCGCCGCGCTCCTGTACCATTATTATACCGCGAGATATACAATTATACGATTCGCCCGCGAATCGCAATTGTGCGAGAGCAAACGAGACACCGAGCTCGTCTGTTTTCGCACATTCCGTGCACCATATTGGTGCTTTTCGAAATGACCAAATATCATTGTAAAAAAAGGACAAACGAGAGAGAGAGAGAGAGAGAGAGAGAATAGTAGGGAAATACGAGGGAGAAAAGTTTTTAATGTCGACGTCGAGCCAACCACAAAAGCGATTTTCCGATGGGACGACGGTAGACACGTTCGCGACGAGTTCGCGAGCTGCGAGCTCCAAGTTTGTACAAAAATAAAGTGGCAGCTCGAGCGGATAACGACCCGTGGGTGTAAGCGAGAAGATATGTACATACAATGCCAATTAACGAACGAATACACCAACTGCGATCCTACGTACCGAGAGTAATCGAAATTCGAGCGTGTGTAGGCGTCCAAGTTGTGTATTCGAGTAGAGAGGCGCGTAAAAAGTTTAAACTATTGTAGTTCGGACTGTGATAATTATTTTATCGGATTTCTTTCATAGAATAAAGTACGACACAGAAAGAGACGAAACGCGTAACACAGCAGCGCATTTTCCGTACTGTAAATTTTTCCGTAAACGCAAAATCCCTGATTTCTCTTCGCGGATCGTAATACGGGTGAACAAAGCTACGTAGTGTAGTATATACGAATCTTCGAATACAGAGCGCGTAGTCTTCCACTTTGAGTTTGTCCAACGTTCCAGAAGCACGTTTGCGATTCGAAACTGATGTAACTACGCTTTTAACGTCGAATTTCTTTTTTTTTTTTTTTTAATCCTACGCAAACCGTGTCTGACTTAGACTATCCTCGGCGCGGGCAATTTAGAGAGTTTATTTTTTCACGAACGAATCGATCGAGAGATGGACATCAACTGCCATTCGATCGCGACAGTGCGAGCTAACGGAAGTCGGTCGAAGCGATATGGTTGTGTTGTGTATTTGTAATAGTGTCAACCACTGCCAGACATTTAGCGAGGACGAAGATCTCACGAGGCGAAATCCTGCTGAACGTGCCTACGTGTTCTCGAATTTTCACACGCTCATCCCTCGATCCTCTCCCATCCTCGCAAATGGCCGAGCGCGCATCGACAGTCCCGATCGAATACTCGTCGAGCATCCATTCGTTGCTTTCGCGATAATCTTGGAATCGGGGAACGAATCGCCGAGTCGAAATTCTCATAACGACGACAGGACCGAAACTTGAAGCGCGATAAATTCTTACCGAACGGACCGAATCAGAATTAATTTAATTCGCGAGTAGAATCGAGTAACGCTACAACGGCAGTGCTTGCGAATTTATAAATTTTCGGATAACGAAAAATCGAACGCGGGATAAATCAATTTCGTGTGCAGCCGGGTCTAGCTAAAAAAAGTAATCCCGCGATAAATGAATTTTAGAGTGAGAATGTAAAAAAATCAATTTTAGCGCAAAAATCGAATCGATAGACGCGATAAATAAATTTTCTAATTGGGAAAAGAAATTAATCGATCGGTCTAATGTGTTGCAGCGGCAGTGCTAGCGAGTCAGCAGGCTGCCGCGGTAGCCGCCTCGGTGATCTCGCCATTCCCGCCCAAGTGACCCGCGGCCCCCGCTCCCGTTCTTCCCGTCACCGGCGGCAGCAGCTCCGCACAAAATCATCACACTCACGCCACAACGACCGGGATAGCTAATCATCCTCATGGAAGCGCACCGAGTAGGCAGGTCTAGGTACCACCGGAACCCAAACTTCTTCTGCTTGTTCGTCCGACTTCCGGTTTCGAGAAAAAAAAGTTGGTTCCTCGGCCCCCTCGAACGCGTTCTCGAGAAACTCGCGCTCGATAATCTAGTCTCCCCTTGCTCTCGGAGGGACGTCAGGACGGACGCGAGGAACGGAGACGAACGATCGAGAAGTCTGCCAGAATTTTTGAGGAAAGAAAAATTTGAGATTCGAGGGCGAAACTCGTTTTGGTGCAGTGCGCGAGCAGCTACGAACAGTCGCGTGCATTTCTTTGTAAATAGTGTACAGAAGTAAAATAGGAGCGATTGCGATTCGCGTAGTGTACAGATTAGTTTTAATCGAAGCCTATGGGGATGAACGATTTTTCGGTAGACGAGAGATGAAAATTGCGACAAGAGTACAATTTCTCTTCCTACTCGGACATCTCGGACGTTTTTAGCCAATCGATTGTTCCACTCGTCCCCCGCGAAATATTCCAAGTTGCGCGTGGCTCGATTCGGTGTTAACTCGCCAAGATTCTATAGGCGAAACGAAGGATAACGTTGTCTATGTATACATATATGTACAGGGTATCCCAGAACGACTTTTACGTCTTTCGAGCGGTCACAGCTTACGGAATTCCGAATGAGAAAAGTGCTTTACCATTTTTTCGTACGGTGTACGGTTTCTGTGATATTTCAACTTTTTCCAAGCCAATCGGAAACAACGCAACCTCCATTCAGAATAATTTCGATGTCGAATATTCCTCGCAAAGAAATTTCATTTTCTCAAATCTCCACTCGAATTGTAAAATTGCAAACAGCTAGATAAGAGTTATTTCCGATTGACTCACGGAGAACAAGGATAATTCAAAAACGGTGTATCGAATTCCGAACCGACGAAAAATCCTTCTTAGAGATAATCCACCGTGTAAAAAATCGTATGGAAATTCTGGAACACCCGGTATAGATGGATGTATATTCGAATGCGCGTAAGAGTAAAAATCGAGAGGAGCTTGAACGGCGATCTCGATGTTAGACTGAAAAAAAACAAACAAACAAACAAATTATTAAAGTAATACCGAAAATGGACATTTGTAGAATCCTGTTGGTCGGAGCTGCGCTCGCACGGCCGTCCGCAGAGGGATTTGATGTTCCTGACGCGAGCACAGCTTCCACTCGATAACGAGAAATGAGAATAACGAATACTGGCGCGAACTCGTGTAAATGTGTTGGTGCATAGTGAAAAATTTTTATCGGACGTGTAAAGAGCTATATTATGTGTGTGAAATTAATTGCGCGAGTGTGAACAAACACGCACGCGCGAGGTGCGTGATTTATGACTTTAGGATAGACAGCGCGTGTTTGCATGTGCATATATATATAAATATATATTAATATAGAGAAGGATACATATGCGAGAACGTATCGATGTCGCGAGTACGAGTTTTTTTTTCTTTCGAGAGAGCGTGTATGAATGTGCCGCATGCGCGATTATTGTCGCGATAAAACAAGCGAAACAAGGATCAATGTAATTTTATTGTACAAAGAAGAAAAGAACGAAACTACAGACTTAAATTTTGTAGAAAAAAATTATATAACTCGCTGAACTATCTCTTAGATGATCGAATTACCTATCGACTAATTATTTCCGGTAACCGAAATAGAGAACAACGCGATTGATACGATGCGGTAAGGCGAAACATTTTCAAAATACGAAAATCGCCATTCGGAATACCGAGTGGCGTTACTGTAATTGTAAATCGAGACGTTAGTTGCGCTATTTGTTTAATAAAGTTAGCGATAGTTGATGCTGCGCGACAGTAGGGAGACAGTGAATGGAAGAAAAATGAAAACTCGATTAAGTATGAATATTACTACGGTAAATCACGTATCGTGGTATTAATAACTACATAATTAATTAATTAGTTCATTAATTATTATCATTATTGTTTATTATCATTACGGATTTATAATTATATTATTTTATTAATATCATTGCGAGGTTGGAGCGTATGTATGATGCTAGGTCATTATCGATCGGATGGAAGGAAAATAAAAATAAAATACGTCGTAATTACTTTATTTCGTCTTTTCTTTGTAAATTATAAACTCAGAAGCCGATAAGAGCGAGCGACGTAAAGTTCGATTTGACGATAGGGAGGATCGATGCGCATTACGGATGTATTTAATCTTAATGAGGCTGCGGAGTAGAGGATGAGGGTGGGCTTTGTAAGAAAACCGCTGGTGCTGTGCTGTGATTTTTATAAAAGATAAAATTGAACAAAAAAAAAAGATAACTTAATAATAGTGAAAGAAAAAAGAAAAGCGCAGATTGTAACAAAGCAGATGAAAATAAGCAGATAGCCTAAGTACCTGAATCCTGGCCTGCGCTCTCCGCCAACTCGAAACATTCGGGAAGCAAGATCGATGAACCGTATTGATTGTGTATTGACTGTACGATGTATTTGCTTTACGAAAAAATTTTTTTTTGTAGATTATCGGAATGACTTACCGGGAAAGAAAGATAAATTAGTAAAATGTATGATTTAGAGGATTCACCTCCAATCGTAAAAGTGCTTACAAAACAAAAAAAAGAAACACGTTTTCTCACTCGAACGCAGCCCTCGCGTAAAAAACTAAAAGCCTTAATGAACCTAACAATAACCGCACGCACACCATGTTACCGGAAACAGTGGACATAGGATAAATAAAGGAAAAAGAATAACACGAACAAAAATCGTAATCGAGTAGACAACGTAACGGGACATTCTGGATCCGAGTGTTTTCCGTATGTGTGTTACGAATGTGGATAAAAAACACGCATACACATTGTAATTAACTATTGGAGATATCCTCCAATCGAGGATGCTCTCTAGCGACTACTGCATATTCGTCACGACGTTGCATAATTGAGCGCGTAAAAAAAAAATTTGTCGAATGTAACAGAAAATATAAAGCGAACTGAAGTATCGTAATAAATAAAAATTAAAAAAAAGTCCGTATTCTCGTCTCCTTTTTTTAGAATGATAAAAAAATAGTGGGTCGTTACGCTTTATATATTATACATCTCGAATATATGAATTATACAAATAACATAACGTACAGAAACAAATACAAAAAATGCAGGCATCTTGTCGTTAAATTGTAAGATATTGTGTTCAAACTTCAGAATGTACTCTGATTCCCTTCCCCAGACTACTATATATTAAATATATTATGCACTATGCTCCAACTTGTCCATACGAATAAATATATTAAAAAAATTTTTCAAGTTTCCGTGCTTTCGTATTGTCACCACTACCATCCGAAAATCCATATCTTATTCAAATAATTCCTCTTTAATTTTTTATATTCGATATTTACACGGATAATTTTTGGTTGCTGTTTCAACAATTAGAATCTCGTTATTAATACTGCCATTTAATTTGAAACGTTAAGTAGTTATACCCGCGGCCAAAATAATTTTTACGCTTTTGAGTGAAATCTCACGAAAATAAATACTTACCACTGATGCTTGTAGACCAGCTGGTACAAATGCATCCGTTCAATGCATAACACATACATACGCGTTAATGTACATGTACGTTAAAGAATGTTGCTTCACTCTAATTTCGATATCAGCGCTATACCGGAATTTATCGGAACTACGTTGTACCTGGAAAATATCACATCTCGACAATACCGACAGAGAATTTAATAACCGCTATAGAACTAAAAATAACATACCATATGAATCTTATTTAAAATCAGCTGTTCTTTATAACAATAAATTTTTTTTTCAAACACTCGTGATTGATCATTATTTAGAAACATTGCATACACATTTATATTATGTTAGTGAGAACTTTTCATGATACTTTACTTTAATAACAGCAAAAATCATTAATTCTTCTCAATTTGATTACAATTTCATGTTTTTAGATAAAACTATATAAAAGCCATGTCTAAAGGGAGTAAACTATCTACAAATAGGAATGCTCAAGCATTAAAAAAAGAAGAAATAGAATATAAATTAAAATCAAAAAATCCAGTCTTAATTTCTCACGTGAGTGCTATTTAATAATCTACAATTAATCTAGTTTCTTGCTGGTATCAATTTCTGAAAGATTTCTATTCTTAAAGGCAATATCCACGCTATTCGAAACACTAAATAAAATTGACAACGATAATGATAATTTTGAGAAACAAAATAAGGTAAATCAGAATAGTTTTTAGTGGTAATTCACAATCTAAGAGGAAGTTATAGTTTTTGATTTATACACTCTGTACTATTACATAGACAATTGAATATAATATACTGGTTGCTCAATGCGACAATGAAAATGCAGCTGTTTCCATGTCAGCTGTTGGTGCGTTGGTGGTTCTTGCGGAAAATTCTAAAATATCGGTCAAACCTTTGATTTGTACATTTTTATCTCAATTGATCTCAAGGTATTTCTGCCATTTCTAAATGAATAATAAATAATTATTATTCAATAATAAAAGATTATCTAATTTTTATAATTTATTTGCAGTTATAACAATGCCGTGATGATGGGCTTAAGTCAATTGCTTTTAATAGAAGCAAAAATCTGTATGAAAAATGGAGAATATAAGTGTCCGTATAAGATATTCTCTAAAGATGAAACTCA
Source organism: Goniozus legneri (assembly GCA_003055095.1). Classification (NCBI taxonomy): domain Eukaryota; kingdom Metazoa; phylum Arthropoda; class Insecta; order Hymenoptera; family Bethylidae; genus Goniozus; species Goniozus legneri. The sequence continues at coordinate 98,002 of NCVS01000105.1, forward strand.
TCCATTTTTAACAGTACTGGACATTAAGGTACCTTGGGATATTGTATTCAAAGAAATGCAATTCATTATTAATTATGAAAAAGAAGGGTATGATATTATATTTATTATTTCATTTTTATAAATTATATTTTACTCATAAGATAATTATTCCTCAGTATAAAAGAGAATAGTCTGGAAATCTTAAATCCAGTATTTATACGTCTTCTTTGCGATCCATTTCAAAATTATCTTCTTGTGGACAACCAATCTCAACAGCTTTGGGAATTGCTGATAAAAAATGAATTCTCTAAAAGATTGCAATTGAAAATATTATCTTGGCTGCGAACAAGCGGTACATCAAAACATGTTAAAAAAGACTATGATAATATTAATAATAAAATAGTTGCTGTAGCCAACTTGACATTTATTCAGGATAAGGATTTCAAAACAGTTGTATTATTACTGATTGTTTCTATAACAAAACGACTTCTGGAATATGGATGTGATCCAAGAGCAAATTTTAATATTATATTTTGCATGATAAACGATATTCATAAAACTGTAGGAAACATCTTAATAGGTTTAATGTCAGAAATCATTTTGATATGTCCAGTCCCGTATTTACTTGACGTTGTAAATATATGTAAGTATGAAAAAATGTGTTGCAGATATTTTTTACTGAAATATTTTCATTGTAGGTAAAACAATGATTCGCACTTTTCCCTGTAATTCATTTATTTTGAGTTCATTATCGGCATCTTTACTCAAGTGGATGGCATATCCCTCTACACTCTACTCCAAAGCATTAAAAACGGCAGATATTTTAATTGAAGAGATTAATTACAAAACAAGAAATAAGAAAAATATATCAGAGGAAATTAATATAAATATTTCAGCGGATTATCTTACTTTGTGTTATACAGATATCAATGCACAATTCTATTTTGAATTATCGTCTACTCTTAATTCATTGACAGAGGGAAATATAATAACATGGCTGAAGCATATACAGAAAGCCCCAATCGATATAAGAGATAGATACAAATTAGTACTGTGCGGCATATTTTTATACAGTGAAGATTCCGATGTAATTATTCTTAGCTGTGATGTTCTGGTTCAAATAGCCAAAGACCGTTCATTTGATTTTGCTTCTCATATGTTATCTCTGTTATTACACAAATTAACAAAAACAAAAGATTACAAAGTATTGAAAATCTTATTGTTTTCTCTACCTGAATTAATCACTGTCAAGGAAAACGTAGCAATTATCATTAATACTGTGGAAACGTTATTGAAAAGCGATAGAAGTTTGAAATTTCTAGCAATTGAGCTTTACCTAAGAGCATTAAATAAAGAATCAACAAGATGTTATCAACTTGTGTCGGATGCTATAATACAATTACTTAAAACAGATAAATCGTGGTATGCACAAGCTGTCTGTGCACATGCCATTAAATACATTTGTGATATGCATCCTGGACGAGGTAAAGATTTGGTACCTTTAATAAATCATATCTTGAATAATTGCACTGACATGAATGGAGGTACTGCTACTGCCTTAGTAATAGATAGCATATCGATTCTTTGTGAATCAATGGTGATAGATATTTTTTCTACTTGGAAAATATTACAGTCCAAAATAAGTAAGGAAAAACGAAGAATAGTTTTGAAGAGTTTGTGCAATTTTATGGGTAAAATTCCATCATATTTGACAGAGAATTATGAAAAATATAGTATATTGATTAGAAATATTATGCAAACACTGTGGAATTACGTATTGCATTGCAATGATATAGAAATTAAGAAATCTGCATTGGAAGCTTTAAAATTGTTCAATTTTGAATTGCATACGCCTACTTCTTTACCTTCAAATTTTAGGTCTGTAATAGAACAAGGCAATGAATCTAATGTTAAAAATGCAGAAACAAACTTATCTGGAACATGCTGGATTGAAATGCTAAAAAAAGTACATAAAAGTGTCATTTCTTGTGCTGGCGATTTACTGATTGGATTTATTGAGTCAGAAGTAAATCAATTCCGATCTAATATTTATAATTGGCCTCAAGGAGAACCACAAAATTTCAAATATCTATCAGAAAGAAGTGTGATAAAGGCTGTTGGAGAATTTCTAAGAAAATGCAAACCTGGCGAAGATAATGATAGAGTGATTGTAGAGTGTTTGAGAATATTTTCATATAACTACTCAAAAGCTCTACCGAATGTTAAATGGAATTTCCTATATAAACTAAGTGAAATATCTAATGAAGCAGAGGAATATTGCCTTTTAATTTCTTCTCGCCTTGCTTCCATATCTGCTTCAGCCAAATCGTTTACTGTGGATCATTTGAAAAAGTATGAAAATGAAATAGATTTACGAGATATTTTGGAAACGCAACATTTTTTATTTTTATATTTGAATTTGGAACACATTTGCTCGGCAAATATCGATTCTAATGAATTGAGAATTTTTCTAGAAACTACTCTCAATTATGCACTTGAGAATATTGATACCCGTAATTCAAATAATGCTTTCGAACGTATAATGGTAGCATATGCTTCAGCATTGAAAAATAGTTCTATATTGGGCAAGAAGAGATCCCTACTTGTGAATACATTGAAACAACTCGTGTGTAAGATAGATTTACAAAAAGAATTCTATAAATCATATTTTTTACCAATAGCTGAATTAATACCTCTAGAGAAAAAGGATTTAATATCACAGATTTTGGATTGGAATACTGATAAAATGAAAAATGCAATAATGATCATCAATAATGGTATTCCAGATCTTACATTAATAATTAATATAATTGAAGCTACTTTTTTAATACCAGAGTAAGAGATTCTGCTTTAAACTAATTTTTTTATTATTCAATTATTATTCCTCATTTTTGTTTAATATTATTTGTTTTAGATTGCAAATATTTTTACTTGAAACTATACAACCTATTCAATATGAAGTACCATCTGAAGTTTCATTAGAAAATTGGATTCCGGCATTTATAATGCATATTATAGATTATATGGATGAGTTTGATAAACAAAACAATAGTTTATTAAGTTCATATTGCGATTTTTTATTTGTTTTAATTATTCGTTTGTCTGGCATAGATAATTTATTGATAAAAAGAGACATGTTAAGTACTTGCAATGAAATGAGATATAGGTTGTTGCCATTGGCTTTTGAAGTCTTAACAGAAAAACTTGTTTGGAGAACCAAAGTTTCTGGGGTAATTATTAATTTTAATTACATTTTTGTTTTACTCATAATATTCATAAGCAAATATATTTTCATCTCTTATTATTTCAGATCTTAAAACTGTTGATAAGACTGATGAAAAGTTGTTTAACAAGTGAATATAAGATTGCCATTTATAGATCTCTCATTTCATTAAGACATACTCAGGATTATGTTTCCCATATGGATGAAATTTTATCAATAGATAATTAAATACAAAGAAATTGTATCATAATACACTTGTTTTTAAATATGGAAAAAATTTGTAATTTTTTACCAATACATATGATTGGAATTAGATCTACTTAAATGATTAAATATATCATTTTTACAAAATTTATGTCTAGTATATATACAACAAATCGATACACATCAAAAATATTTAATTATTAAATATTATTATTTTAAGTTTTCATATAAATACTTTCATAAATTAAAATTCCAGATATTTAGTATCTCAAATTCTAAAAATTACGTTGTGAAACAATAAAAAAGTAAGAATATTTAACAAGTTAATCATCATTCTTAAAAAATATAATTATATATTTACAAAAATGTTGACTCCGACGTACATTTTCATTATTCTTAAATGTATCAATATATTACATATTTTAAAGTAACATAGCGCATAGTAGCTTTCATTTCAGCAATCATTTCATTTCTCAAATACAAAATTATTTGTGTGATTTTTACAATTATGTGAATAGCAACCTTGATTTCATTTCTCCTACTATTTACATTTATTTCATGTGCTGACTATCATAGGGGAATACTATTTACAGCTATTTACATTCTTCGTCACATATGTTGTATGTGACGACACTCATAATGCTAGACTGATGTTTCACTATTGTCCAATGCCATTACAGTCAAAGTATTTGGTCTTTTTCCTGTTAATATTTGATCTTCTGGGGGACGCATTTTGGGATCTAAAATATTTCTTTTAGTTTCAATATTTTTCTTTATTGGAGTACGACTAGGACTGGATTTTCTACTATTTGGATATGACTTCAATAATCTGGCACTGAAATTCAACGTTAAAAATTAGTCTCTGTTATTCTATATAGAATTACCTATTAGAAATAATTCACATACGCATCCATAAGTTTTAAGAGCAATCTAGTATATATTTGGTATTCATCTTCACCAAATTCTGTTGGGTCGTGTCTAGCATGTTCATATAAATCACAAAATTGATGGATAAGGCGCTGTCCTGTTCCATTTAATGGAACGGCTAACACTGTTAGTAAATAAGCCCTTAAATTTTCAGATGGGTGTCTCTTGGAACAATTATCATATCGTGTGATCTCTGCTTCTTTAATAAAATCAAAAGTAATAATGATTTTAATATTTGACACTTTAACATTTTGAATATGGTGGAATTAAAAAATGATTAAAATTTACCTAATGTTTTCACATCATCAACAGCTTTTAATCTATAATAATGAGGGGGAATTTGACCTCTTGGTATCATAATATACCTTGGATCGCTAATGAGTTGTGGCTCAAACTGAATTCGTGGTATAACTTCTATTCTTCTATCAATTTCTCTTTTCATAGACTAAAGAACAAAATATGCAAATCAGTATAAAATATAAAATTTAATAATAAATTTTAATTACCTTTTTAGTATCATGTCCAATTGGAACATGCGGTCCACGCCGAGATCGTAAAGCAAATCGCATTATTTGTCGCTTAGCAAAAATGAATAATAGCAACATTGTCAACACACCCGACGCTATGAATATTACTATTGTTACACCTGACAGTTCCTCTGTCATTTTTAATCGATATTATTTCCCTCAACGAATTTCAATTATACAATGTAATTTCACATAATCTAATTTACGAAAAAAAACACTAATTACTTAAGATTGTTATTCTATCTTGAATGATATTTTTCTCTTGATTGCATATCCATCTGACATGTAAAAAGATTCAAATCTTGCTTACTATCCTCGCTAATGAGCACTTGGAATAACATAAACAAGCATAAGCCATTATTTAAGGAATTTGAAATAAATTAGTAAACCAAAAAATTGATAACGTCTTAATACTTGATGAATTAAGTAGTTTAAACAAAACTAATAGTGAATGAATAAAAGACCGAATTCACACTGGATACTGGATAACCAATGCACTAAAATGTGATAAGTACTCGATCGCCGAGAAGAGTGAGAAGGAAATTTGAAGTTTTGAGTGTCGCCCTCAGTTCTACTTATTACGTTAGATGATAAATAAATGAATTACATCTTTTAAAGAGACAAATTCAGTGCATAACACTTCAGCTAAAATGTTATGATTTTCCAACTTGAACTGCTAAAATTAAAAAACGCCCTAATCACCGATTTGGAAAATTTATAAAATCCTAACTTGACTGTAAATTAAATAATTCAATAATTTTCAGACTTCAAAAAAATTGCGAAATTTTTTCATTTTTTTGAATATTTTTTTTGTAAGAAAATGATATTTAAACACTATAAATAATTTTTCAATATTTCATTATAATTATTATCTGAGAATTATAAATAAATAAAAAAGTTTAAATAATAAACTGTAAAAAATTTTATTAAAATATATTAAATGGATTTCATATCAGGATTTTTTACATATTTTTTAACATATTTTCCATAGGACGTTTAAATAAACTTTCATTTACACTTGCTATTTCTTGAAGAAGTAACTTTTGTTCATCATTGAATGGAGTATTTGTTTTCAAGAATGACAAGACGAGCTTTCCAAAATGTTTATTTTTAGAAAACTGAAATGAATTATCGTATAACAATTTCATTAATTTATCTTTAATAATTTCATCTAATTTAATAGATAGAAGATTTTGTAATATTAGAATATGCCACTGTTTGAGTTCTTTGATGGTAATGATAAAATTCCTGTGAACAATAATAAAATAATTTCATAACAAAATTACTGAGTTGATACATTAATACTTACAGAATGAGTATAGGTTTTTGCGCTGGTTCTATGTTATTTATTATTGTATTTATCACAGTATAATCTTTTAAATCTGTATTTATAAGAGGAATGAAAATCGAATTCTGTATATCATTAGGAAATTTCTCAACGCATTCTTTTATCGCCATAGAGATTAATCTTGATGGTTCCTCAAGTTCAATCATCTTTGGCACTAATATATTACTACAGAGTGCTTCAAAATATTTCAATCTTTGATCAATACTCATGGCATTCATTGAACAGCATAAGTTGTAAATACCTTTTAAAGACAGTTTGTCTCTTAAATCATTAACAACTTTAATCAGATCTTCATTTGTCAGATTTTCAACATAAGCAGTATTAAACTCTCCATTATTAAATTCTAAATTTTCTCTTACGCATTCCACAATATCACTCACATCATTCGATACATTATTAGCAACAAGTTTGTTGAAATGAGGAGCTGCTTGCGTGAAAAAGAATTGCGTAGAAGGCATTATCATATCTGGAGGTGTTGGACTAACTTGTTCATTACCCTGAATAGATTTGTCATTACTATCCATAGCAAATATGTTATCCTGAAAAAAGAGAGAATGTCATTAAACCCTAAATAGTTTTTTCAATATAAATATAATAATCTAAAATAGAATCTTATAATTTAACCTTCCCATCGATAACGCTCCACAATGACTTAGATTCATCATTACTTCGAAGTGAATTTTTTATCGTCTCTAATTTAATCAAATTACAGTCCAGAATTGTATATTTTCCAAATGCCATATCACTAATATAACCAATTTAATTGCGCGGTTCATTTCAATCCGTACGTCATTTCCTGAAACCTGTTCGCCTGTTGCTTTTTAGTCAACCAGTCAGTATATGAGCATACTTGTAGTACGACAGTTCGATACTCACTGCTCAGCGCCCTACACTCGGTAGTCATCAACGAAAAGACAAAAACTATTGTTGCGTCAATTTATCGTTGATGGTTAAGACAACATTGATAATCGGGTTGTAAAATTATTGCTCATTAATTGTTACGAGTGTTTTTATCTCTAATTTGAAGAACAAGTTTGAATCGAAGTGTAAGTTTTTTAAATTAAATTTTTAGTGCGATGTAATTAGTATAATAAAATATTCATTACTTCATAATACTTTCATACAAATATTCTTTTTTTATTTAATAAATATTGTGAATCATATTACTTCCGATCATTCGTCTTGCCTTGAAGCATAAACAAAGAATTCGCTGTAAAGAAGTTCAAATAAAATTATTTTTTGTTGCACATATTCGCATGTTCTTCATTGAGTATAAAATTGGTGACTAGAATTCTGATATATTTACACATAGATGTATCCATAGAACTTCGTGTATTTCTCAATTCTATTTAGCAATACTTGTGACGTGCCTAGAAGAATTTTAAAAATCCAATGTGTGTGTACGTATACGGCAAATGTAAAAATGTCTTGTGTGAACTCACCATCGTTTGATGAAATTAATGTTTCAATGGCTGCAATCAAGTTTATACATTTATCAAATTATATTATAATAATTTTGTCAGACACTAAATTTACCTACGTTAGTAAAAAAAGGTTTGAAAAATAAGACGATAATCTTTGTAATTTCAAAATCACACATTGCTGACTATCCAGATAAGTACCAGATTATCCTCCATATGTCATTTTAGCCTATAATTGTTATTCGGAATATGGAAGAGGTTTATGTCTATATCTGCGAGAAATTATCTATCATAATAGTTGATTTTCTGATTTTTTATTAGGGTAAATTTTTGCGATAGAAAGATTAAGATAGAATTTTTGCAAATAAAAATTTTAGTAAACTTTGTCTACGCAGAATTATATACATTTCGAGTGATATAGGGTATATAATTAAAAAAGATCGATGGATTACTGGTTATCTAAAATCTTAAACTCTCAATTACAGAATTCGTGATATATAGATTTGAAGATAAATCATGTCACGAAACGGTACCTACTAGTTTAATTCGGTTATATTTATAGTGTTTTCAGTTTTATTATTTTTTGCACAAAGCAAACAGGTTTACGTTCTTGGAAAAACCAGACGATTCGAGGTGACAGTCACATGCACACATGCAGTCAATATACTGTACACACTATCTTTATTCACGCTTATTTCTTATTCAGTTATATGAAACTCATGTTATCATGCGAGTGGAATGAATATGAAAATTGAATTCAGTATAACATCGAAATGTATAAAAAATCGTATTTCATTTCAATTATTTCATTATTAAAAACGATATTCTTAAAAATTATTTACAATAATATTTAAAATTGCACGTCTACGCAACTGAAAAAAATAATGAAAGAAAAAATTAAATCAATGTTGACAGCCTTTATCGGGATAATCATTATAGCTCACGAGCATCAAAGAGTGTGCGTTATCACTTGTGTAAATATAATATTTTAACGGATATATGTATACATTGTGTTATGAGCGTTTGTGAATTCGCACTATTTTTTTTTTTTTTTTTAAGATTGTAGCTGTTGATGAATAAATATTTCCTCGTTATTTTAAAAATTACAAACATAGGTTGCATTATACATTTAGCACTAACTGTAAATAATCTAAATTTTTATAGCTTCCGATCTATCAAAGAATGTCGATCCTGTCGGAATTGTCGCGGCGGTTTCATATGCTGACAACTGATTCTAAACCTGACCCACCACGTGTAAAAATTGAGAATACGTCACAATCCACATCACCAAACGAACGTAATCCGGAGGCCAAGTCGTTGCCTTCTACACCACACGTAGAAAATCTTATGGATAATTTCGAATCTCTACAGCGACAGAAATCGGTACCCTGTACGGCCATTCCTTTGAATGATGAATCTTCCGAAAAACAGAAAATAAATGACCCTCAAGAACCAAAAAAACCCAACACCAAATCCAGAGTAAAATCTAAACAGAACAGACAATGTAAGTGATTCTGACTTTTGTTTTATTCGATTTTGAGAATACTAGTAAAATAAAAATCATTATTTTTTATTTGTTTAGCAAACAGCGTTAGTGTAGTTAAGTACAATATCGTTAATTCTAACAAAGTGAAGATTGGTTCCACAACAAATTATATTTGTAATGTTAATCACCCAGGATATAACGTTGATAATAATGGAAAATCCTCTAAACCAAAAGTTCGTTCGATGCCTGAAGAAATATCGTCGTTCTGTCGATTCAATGATGAAATAACATTTGAAGAGATGTTGATAATTAAGACACATGTAGGACATGGTTGGAGGGATATAGCTAGAAGGCTTTCGTATTCAGATGGCCAAATACAGCAATTTGAAGAAAATTACAAAAGTTCAGGAATTGATGAGGTAATTTTTCAAATGAAGCAAAAATAGATGATATAGGTGTAATCAACATCAATATGTGAACCACAACACTTTAGTAAGAGCAAAAAATTACAGCATTCTTGCTTTTATGAAACTTTGAAAATGTTATTGTTTCAATTTTTTTTTTACTTCCTTATAATTATTATCTGCCACCAATGTAATATCTAGATTTTCAAGAATAATACATGCCATTTATCAATTTTTCAATTATTCTACATCATACTAATATTGTTATTCTCGTTAAAATTCTAAAAAATTAATTTTTGTTTCTTAGGTGATCTATCAATTACTACTAGACTGGAAAAGATCTAATACAAAAGATGCAAAAATCGGTAACTTAGTATCGATCATATGGGACTCTGGAGAATACGATTGCGTTGAGCGCTTATTACGGGCACGTAGAAAAGTGACGTGATTATAAGTTTGTAATCTCCTAAACTGTATATAAACAAAATGTGATTTATTCTTATATAGTATCTATATATTAATTTGTGTATCAATATAAGTATATTAGACTTTGGTATTAGTTTAATGTAATACCAATTGTAATTTAGAGATATACAAATAATACTCATTGCGCAGTTTGCTTAATTCATTATAAAGAAACAAAGTTTTATTAAAATAGTTATTTGTATATTCAAAACTGTGCAAAAAATAGTTTTTCTATCAAAATTTACAAAATTTTCACATTAATATTGTTTCTTGAATATCAAATTTTAATTTTACTGTAGACATAGTTTAATTTTGTATAAGAATGAAAATTGCATATAATGCTTGATTAATAAAAACATGTACTAATTATACATTTATATTTGTATTTAACCACATTGTTATATTATAAAGTAATAAATTTTTTTGTTACAATTACTCGTACATAGTCCGCATTTAAAATTAAATTTTACTACATTAACATTACTCAAATGCACATTTTTAATGTCTTACATTTAATATTACGAAAATTTTTCAAAAATTGAAAATTCTTATTACATTTACCATTTGATCTCATATTTGTAATTTACCTTAATATTATAATAATTCATCTACTCATTAACGTTTAACGTATATTATATAAAAGTAAACACTTTTTCGTCGAATTTACTATTTCGAAATATACGAAATTAGTCAGATTCGTTTTACACTAAGAACAACCAATTATAAATCAATTATAATTGATTAAATAAAGTGCTGTCAGAGATCACAAAAATTATACAAGTTTTTTAAGAACATTAAGTAAATAATTTCGTTCTACAGTTAAATATTTCATTCTAAAATTAATAGTAAATGTTAATCGGACACACCTGTTGTTATTTCAGGTAAAGTGCATGGTGTTATAGTAACATTAACACTTTTTGTCTCAGATGGTGTGTCGATATCTCTATTGAAAATTTGGTTTTTACATTTCTCAAACTGTAACACCATTTCCTCCAGACCTTTATCTCCATCTAATACAACTACTGGTGCAGGTACAGGGAAGAGATTTTGTTGGAACAACCAATCATCGTGAATTTCGTGTATTTGTTTTAAATATTCCAAGGGCACTTCATTTTCTTCTTTCCTTGCTCTTTTTTTCATTCTTTCATAAACCACCTCTGGTGTTGTTCTTAAATATACTGTTAAAATTAACAATAATAGTATATTAAAAAATGTATCATCAAGTTAGTTGAACTTTCAACTGAGAAAACATTTTACCTATTAAATCTGTCTCAATATAAGCATTTTTAATACACCAGTCATACCAGTCTTCCAATACGATTGATTCAACATCTCTTAACATTTTAGTACGCTTCATATTTTCTATAAATAATCTAGCACTGAACACTGATCTTTCCATAATTTTAAAAGGTTGATTAACTTTTGCTGTGTGCAATTGCAACATTGTTAACTGTACGTATGATTGAAATAAAAATCCATAGCGACTAGGATCTTTATACATCAATTCCTGAAAATAATTTCAATAGAATGTTATATTTATAAGATATTCATTAGATAAACATCATAATACCTGTGACACCTATGATGAAGTTATAACACTTACCAACAAATTAGTACCAGAAACATTCCTCCACAGTTCTACTGGTTCTTGTAAAACAGCAACATTTTCGAATTGTTTGAAATGACTCAAGAATGTAGTTTTACCACTTCCTATATTGCCTTCAATACAAACTGTGAATGGACGTGTAATAAATTGTTTTGAAGAAGGCATTTTTACAAGAACCTTTGTAAATATTTTGCCTAAAACGAATAGAATGAAATTTTATAGTAAACATCAATTTTTCAAATTTCACTAAACGTGTTTCAATTTAAATATAATCAATTAGCGAAATTATTTTTAATATATAATATAAATCAACGAAATGATTGCAATTAAAATAATGACTGATCAAAATGTAAAAAACGCAACAAAAACATTCGTTCAATCAAGTAAAAAGATATTTTCAATATATCATTTTGAATTTTCAATTTGAATTTCACTTAATTTCTCACAAAGAAATTAAAATAGTTCTAAAAATATTCAATTTCACATACACTTCAGTTCACAAATGGAAAATAGCTTCAATTTAACGTATTCAGAACTGCATCTGGCGGAAAAAAGTAATGCAGGCTAGCTGTTTCGCGCCAAAATGTATATAATGAGATGCGTGACGAACATAGACTAGGAGTAACTGAGAAAAGCTAAACGAAATTTTGTTACGTTTCATGAAATTTCATTATATCATAATAATGTTAATTTCAACCAAATTTTTTATCGAAAATTCTAATTCACTGATGGATAATTTAATTACTTTTTTCTAACTTTAAAAGTATGAAATACCGGTTGACAACGTAATATACTATTGCATGTTATTTTTGAACAACTTAAAATATTATCTTGTCGCCTTGTTAAAATATAATTATTTATGTATTCACACTTACCTAAAACTGACATTGTTATTTCTCTTATATTTTATATTGAATGAGAAATAATTTAACATTATCACAGTATCCGTCGGAAAGAAACTAACCTGATAATGTTAGTCATAGAATAGTAATAATTGATGTGAATTTTTTTATGCAGGTTACGAATGTTGAATGTGTAATGTCAACTATTGACTATTTGTCAGTGTGAAATATATTGAAAAACAATTATGAATTAATAATTTTATATAATTTCCAGTTTCACGAAAATGAACCTACTTCCAGTTTTTTCGAAAATTTCTAAATTTTGTAACTTGATTTTTGAAAATCATTGAACATATTTTATCTCATACTAAATTCTTATCCATCGCATATAATTGAAGTATGCAAACTGATTTTAATGACTTAATTACGACTTTTTATAAACAATCATCTGAATTTAGCTATCGTGGGTTAGTTTCTTCTACATACTACTGAACTTGTTTATTACTGTATATATGACGTCTCTCTGCGGACGTCGCGCAAGTGTTGCCTGTCATATTCCATCTTATCAGAATGTGCAGTAAAATGAAAAAATAATAATCGAAAATTTGAGTTAATATAATCAATTTTTTTAATAGATGTTTTAAAAACGGCATGATTTTAAGGAAGTAATTTAATTTAATTTTAATACGTTGCTAAGATGGCTCAATGTAAGTTAACCCCACGAGAATTCATTAGCAATGTTTTTTCGCCTCAAATTGCCTCTGTATGTTCGGCTGCAGCCGATTCAGTATGTCAAAAAAATAATTTATCGTTTGTTGAACTGTTACAACCGTTTTGTAAATTGAGTACAGAAGGTAAGTCACATTTAAGTGCTACTTCAAATAGTACAATGGTCATTATAGCAGATTCTCAATGAAATTTACAAGTGCCATCAAATATCATAATATGTTTTAGGGCATATGAAAGATCCACAAGGGAATAATATTGTTATTAAGAACCTCAGAATATCGATACAAGATGTTAATGCTCGACCCCCTGAACCTAACATTGCTCGGAGAATGCTTAATGAAGTTGTTAGTGCAGCAAATTGCGAACGTACTACTAGAATTTCAATTGGTACTACAAACATTGACATACCTGTTTCTGTACCATGGTTTGAAGCTTGGCGAGAGATGTTTCTCAATGTACAATTTCCTTCTGATCATGAGCTTATAAAACATTTTCTTGCCTGTATGATTGTTGTATCGACATCCGATGATAATCCATTAGAAAAGATACAAACTATGGGAGCACATTTGCAACAAAGTATTCCAGGAAAGTTACCTAAATGGTTTAACAATAATACTCTTAGATATTATGTATTAATACATGATACAATGCAAGATGATAAAAATAAGTAAGTTGAATACAGTTGTTAAATTTATAACATTATAAATAAAAAGTATACTATAATGGTAATTGATTACAGATCAGAAATAGTTTTTACAGAAATGAAAAATATTTATGGTGCTAATAATTGTTTCCTACTACAAATGAATTCAAGACCTCCAGGACAGACTGATGGTAACTCATATTTACCTGATCCTTGGAGTCAATTTCTAGTAAAATGTTCTGATACGATTGGTGGAAGCGAACAAAGCAGTTCACCACGCACACCTGCTGACACTGGAGGTGTTTCAGCAATGCCTAATAAAGTTATAATGGAGACAGATAAGTGAGTGAATTATATTATCAAATAATATTACGATAATTAATGCTTTCTAAATATGTTCATTTTCACATTAGATTGAGTCAAGCAGGGACTCCAGTGATGCCACAAAATTGTACACTTCCATCACCTGATGTGGCTGATAATATGAGTATCTCTTCAGAAATATCAGATGTAAATAATGTAAATCAACTTGAAATTGGTCAAGAAGCAGTATCTGTTACTATACACCCCCTGAGTCCAGTCAATTCATCTATTAATTTGAAAAATCCCACTCTCAATTCTCCCATTAATGCAAACGTGTGGGCAGATTCTCCAAATCATTTAATTGCTCAACATGGTGCTCGACTTTCTACGCAAGATCTCGATAGACTGAGAACATTAATTACTGAATTCTGTTTAAAGAGTTTATTTCCATACGTGGAGAAACAGATTTGCCTACTGAATGATTTGATTTCAAATAAAAAAGGTGTTAGTAGGTCGTTATTGAGTGCAACAAAAAGGTGGTTTGGTACGAGTAAGCCAGGAGCTCCAGGATCAGCTCCGTCAAATGCAGTAATGTATGTAAAAGAAGTAGTAATTATAACAATTCTAAAATTATAGTTTTATACCATATTTTATTAAAATTTATTTTGTTTTATAGTTATACAACAGAGTCACCAGAGTTGCAGTTACGTCGTTTAGGTGACATCTGTTTCATGTTCGGACATTATCCGCTCGCTTATCAAGCTTATCACAGCGCTAAACGTGATTTTGCCGCTGATCAAGCATGGTTATATTACGCTGGTGCATTAGAAATGGCTGCGCTGAGTGCATTTATGCAAGGAGAAATGAATCGAAAAACTATTGAGTATATGGATGATGCGATATTAGCTTATTTGAATAGCTGTAAGATGCCACAATTTGCGACAAGGACAACATTATTGAGCGCCGAATGTTTGAAAGGACGAGGTTTGTATGGGGATGCCGCCAAGCAACTAATCCGCATGACTAGCGAGGATTCCGATTTACGTTCTGCTTTGTTACTCGAACAAGCGGCGTATTGTTTCATCGGTCCGAAAATGATGCGTAAATACGCATTCCACGCAGTACTGGCTGGACACAGGTACTCGAAAGCAGGGCAGAGAAAACACTCTTTACGTTGTTATCAACAAGCTTTTCAGGTATATCATGTTCAATTACCATTTTAATTTTATTGTGAATTGTGAATAACAAACAAATTTCAATTAGGTTTATCGTGCAAGAGGATGGTCTTTGGCTGAAGATCATATTCATTTCACAATTGGTAGACAAGCTGCATCTCTGAAACAAGTTTGCGACGCGGTTAAAGCTTTTGAAAAATTATTGAACGTTTCAAGCAAACAACCTGCCCCACAGCAAGCTGCATTTTTAAGAGAATTTTTACATACTCATAATGTAAGTATTTTCAATTCGTTAAAAATGCTATTATAATTTTAATATAAAAAAAATTTTATTTTGTAGTTATTACTACAAGAAAATGCAACGGATCAACAAGAACTTCCGATTCTACCTTTGCCTTTAATAGATAGTAACAATATTAAAGTATTGCTCGGACCGATAACAAAAATGAACGAAATTGGCATCCCAGCGAGTCATGTATCATTCAATTCGGACGAGTCCGATGACTCGAAATGGAGTAAAATGGAAGAAATATTATTAACCGAAATTCAGGGAGCTTCGCCAATGATTTTCAAACCAAGTATTGTATTATATTCGAGAAAAAGTGACAATAGTAACAAACCAAAGGCAATATGGAACGAACCCATACATTTTTGTATTGAATTGAATAATCCTCTACATATACCGCTGCCCTTGTCAGAAATATCATTATTATGGTCTTTCGTTGTCGACGGAAAAATAATGTGCAACGAAATCAAAGATGAAAATACTTCAGAATTCATCGAAACAGAAGTACTGGATAATGTTGTATTACAGCCATCAAGTATTGCAAATGTCGTGTTATCGCTTGTTCCCAAAAGAATAGGAGAATTGAAAATTTTAGGACTAAGTTTCAAATTATCCAATCCTAATCATGAAGTTATAGATACACCTGTTGTCAATCCAAGTGTATTTATAGCTGGTAAAAGATTATTCAGTATTCAAGGACCTAAATTGAAAAACGTTAAAGAAAAACCAGGCGCAAAATTATACGGTATTGATTATAGACTCGAGATAAGTGTTGTTGA
This sequence comes from Goniozus legneri, assembly GCA_003055095.1. Classification (NCBI taxonomy): domain Eukaryota; kingdom Metazoa; phylum Arthropoda; class Insecta; order Hymenoptera; family Bethylidae; genus Goniozus; species Goniozus legneri. Next base: position 114,349 of record NCVS01000105.1, read on the forward strand.
ACAAGCACCGTATATGCAGGTGAGTACGAATATTATTAACATTGATTTTGGTGGTGACTTTTCATCTAATCTATTTTCAACGTAAATTACAGATATATTTTAATAAATCATTACCAGATATGTTAGGGGGAGAAATTCAAATGGTGGATATAACGTTGAAAAATATAGGAAATGCTCCATTAACTAACATTTATATTACATCGACAAATTCTAAATTATACTCATTAGAAAATTCAGAGGTGACCAATGAAGGTTGGTAATACAAATATTTAAATCAATTTATATTATTGTTGAATAAAAAAAATTAATAATAATTTCTTTTAGAACAAACTTTCAAAAAAGTTAATAAATATGTTACTAAAGTTCAGCTGCCATCAGAAATGAATGGTATACTTAAAGTTGGAGAAACACATAGTTTTCCGATGTGGGTTCAAGCACCATTTGAAAAGGGATTACATAGCTTTGATTTGTTATTCTATTATGAGAATGTGAATACAAAAAGCACGCCGAAATATCGATTATGCAGGCATTCGTGGAAATTGACGGTTATAGATTCTATTCAAATTGGAGCTATTGCATCGAAGAGTACGTTGTTACACGAAAATCTTCCGACGCTAAATCTAATAGTCGATATCAAGAATTTAAATAAAATTCATGAGACATCATCGAATGATATTACGTTAACTAATGTTGCTTTTCAAAGTGAGAAATGGTCGTTGCTCCCATCGTTAACATCGAGTGATATTCAAATACGCCCTCAAGAAATGTATCATTTGGTGCTCAAATTAAGAAAAAAATATAACAATGTTCATGAATTTTCCGAAGTATCGTTAAGTGAAAATACACCGGCAATATGTTCAGCGAATTCGATACCACATTTGAATTTCATTCATAAAAGACAGATAGTACCGTTAGATACGACTGAAGGATCACACGAAATGCAGCAATTGTTTCAAACTAATCAACAAGATAAACATAAAAGCGTATATTCAAGTGCAATTACAGTGAGTTCAATATTGGTTTTAAAGTGGCAAGCTAAAATTATTACAAACGGCACAGTATTGAGAAATGCAATCGGTCAGCATCATTTGGACATAGATTTACTGAATACAACATACAGGCATCCAATTTCAATTACATTGTCACCAAGCGAATACAATGGCAGATTGAAAATATTCGGACCAGATAGAAATGTTCCCGATTCTACACCGTTAACTACCAAAAATCAAATTTCTGAAAACGAATGTCGTAAAAATGCAATATCTTTTTCATTAATTCACGCTAGACAAACAACGCATAACTTTGGTCAAAATAGGTTGTGCATTATCCCTGTAACCATGTATATACAAAATCATTTGCAACTCGAAATTGATGTAAAAGTCAATACAATTGGTACAAGCAGGTAATTTTCTTTACATATATGACTTTAATGAAAAATCAGATTTTCACTTAATTTACGTTGATATTGTTTGCAGTGAAACTCATCTCTCTAACATCAAGACACAGTTATATTCGCCACAAGCATCAACATATTATCGATATGTATGTCATTCGGCAATTTGTTGCAAAGTTGACCCATTAGCGCGACATGCTGTTAAACTTCAAGCAATGTTATCTGCAGCAGGAACATACGATTTAGCAGCACGAATTGAGATATCTGTCAAAGATGTAAATAGTAGTGAATTTATTCTACAAAAGTGGAAATTAGAAAGTATATGTATTATTGATAATGATAGTACATAAAATTATCTCTTTTATTTCAAGTGCTGAATGATATGTATTGAAAAAAAGAACTTCTCCTTCATTTTACTCATAATCATTCCTGTATAGATGGTGAATGTCTAATATGTTTCCAATTATTTTATTTTACGAATTGTTATACTATAAAATTTCAAATTGAACTTTAGTAATCATTTTTAATAATTGTAGAAAAATGTAAAATATAACAAATACACTAATTTAAAATGTTGATAAAATTGAGTATATTATTATTACTCACTTATTATTATACATATTACAATATGAACTGTCATGTTTTAAAAGTTGAAACTGTGAATAGTGATTTTTTTAATTACTTTATATCTCCCAAATTCAAGGAGTTATAATTTTTCCTGCATACAATAAACTTGAAAAAAATAATCATAAAATGATTAAATCAAATGAAATTACCGTCGAGTCATTTTCGACAATCCAGAATCCTTTCATTTTTATTATCCATATTTACTAAACTTGCAAAACAAAAAAAAACTAAAAGCATAGCGCCAGAATCGTCCATGTTTACATAAAATAATTACGTTAAATATTCTTATGTTTACGGTAGGAAAAAGAAACAATTGGTAAAATTCTATTATTTCCTTAGTAACTTATGATAATTGTTTGTTTATTGTACGTAAGCGGTAACCAAAAGTAAAAGTGAACAGTCAATTTATTTCTTCTTTGGATATTCGCAAATCAGAGATGGATTTACATCATGATATCAACACGTTGCTCGGAGAAATCGATCATACCGATATTTTATCTGAAGATTTTGGATCATTACTCTTTTCTAATGAACGTTCGGATGTAACATTGGTAGTGGCTGAAGAAAAAATTAAAGCACATAAAAGGATTTTAGCAGATCGCAGTAAATATTTTGCAGCTCTATTCCAAGGAGGAATGAAAGAAACGTTCCAAAAAGAAGTAGAGCTTAAAGATATTAGTTCGAAAGCATTCAAATTATTACTTGAATATTTATACACTGGACGCTTATCTTTGAACGATCAACTAGATGAGGTAAAAACGAAATGTTCATGTTTAACAAATGAACTTTACAGTGCATAAGGTGACGAGATATCTCGTCTATAGTAATACAAGTATGACATTACAATTATTCTATTCACAGGATATTGTCGAACTTTATCGTATAGGACACCAGTTTAACTTTCAAAAATTCGAGAAAGCAGTATTCGGCTATTTACGAACGAGATTGAATATTCAGAGTGTTTGCTTCTTATTCGATTACGCAGTACTACATAAGCTCGAATGTTTGCAAAAGGTATGTTTATAATCGAAACGCTTCACACACTATACAATTGAAATAAATGTTATGAATTAATTCATTCAGATTTGTGGTGAATGTATGGACCGACATGCGTTAGAAATCGTAGAACATATGAATTTTTTGCGATTAAGTTCAGCAGCACTTAATGAACTAGTAGCAAGAGATTCTTTTGGTGTTCCCGAAATTAATATTTTCTTAGCGATAAGACGTTGGTCGCAATTCAATCAAGATGTCGATATTAAGGAATTGTTAGGTTTGTATTCATGTACTATAATACTATTAACTAAGTACAATTTTCACTATTTAAATCTAATAATGATATTTTTCCTGACAATAAATTTTCCAGATAAAATAAGATTAAGCTTGATTTCGATTTCCGATTTAATAAATGTAGTAAAACCAACGGGCTTAATAACAACACAAGCCATTTTTGACGCAATAACCGCTAAAACACAACCACATAAATCCAAAGTTGCTCATCGTGGACTTTTGTTATTAGAAGAAAATGTGTATTACGGAAATTATAAACCGCAAATTCTCAAAGGACAGAAAATATATCCGGAAGGGCATTTTACGTAAATATAAAATATATTGTATAATTCTGAATATTCGAGGTGTCGTTAAAATCACTCTCATGACGTTCAAATTATTTTATACGCTTGGTGCGCCTCTTCTCGTACCGATTTGG
>NCVS01000106.1:0-28485 GCA_003055095.1 Goniozus legneri
GCTCAACTTGCCCCTATGCTCAACTAGCCCCGCCCTACCCTACTTTATTGTGCAATGTTAATAACCTTGTTTTAGAGCGACGTTAAATAAAAAAAAAAATGACATGGCAAATAAAAAATTAATGAGACGTCATCGAGAATTGTGAATACCGCAAGATTCTCTATCCTTACTGCAGCGAGGTGCATCGGGTATACATACATGTGTGTTATTCTCGGCGTGTGAATATTCGTAGGAGAGAATGAGATAAAAGTAGAGCTCGGAGTTTCGATGATGCTCGAGTTCACGCTGTCGCTCTTCTTCATATGCGGAAAGTGAAAGAGACACCGGCGCGTATACGTACACACACATTTCACGCACGTGTGTATGCACATATACATATATATCATCTACGATGGCTTGGCACAAGCCTCTCTCGCTCGCGCTCCAGCTAATGCAGCGCGGTGAAATATTCATCAGTCTGGCTGGCTGCCCCGGTGGTGTGCCATTGGGCTGGCCCACCCTTTATATTTCGTAATTACCCACCCCAGGTATCCACCTCGAGGTTCCACCGAGCCAACCACCCCTCTCGTCCTCTACCTCTCGCGCAAAAATCCACCCTCAAAACGGCATCCCAACCTCGTCTTCAATTCTTACTCCTCCATTTCCCTCTTTCTCGTTAAATACCGTCACCGTTTCCAATACGTTTTTCCGCCACCTTCGTACGTATAAACTGTAAAATAATTCTTTAGAATGAACTGAATATTCATACGCATACGTTCAAATGAATATTTAATTTGCTAGACAAAATAATCGTCTGACTTGTAGATATCAATAATCTTTAAAAAAAATTAAAAATTTGAATGACTAAAAAAGTTTTTCATTTCTGAAGTGGTCGTTCGAATGATTTACGAGTGTCCATTATGATTCTTAAGATGAACTATCGATGTTAGAACTCCCTCACCCCGTATATCGAACGTGTACCCTAAAATTACATCACGAACAAAAATATCTTTAACGAGCGACATTAAAACCGTTTTGAAGTTTCCTCGCAATTTTCCTCGAATCTCGCTCGTTAATTGGAGAACGTAGCCTCCTCTTTACGACTCTCGAAAACCCGTGACCCCGCAATTCGGTATTTCGTTCGCGAGTTACGAGAGTGGTTATTGTCCGCCGGCTCATTTTTCCTCGTTGCCGAGTTGTAAAAAAAACCCATCGATGTCGAACGAATTGGCAGGGGAGCCGATTGTGAAACGTTTTGCGCAACTTACTTCCCCGTTGTGTGTATATTTATTTATTATAAACGCATATATGTATAAATCGCGTTTATATCGGCGATTAATCTCTTCTTGGCGAAATTTATAGGGGAATTTCTTTGGGAAGGCGCGATCGCTTCGTCGTGTGTGCGTACATATTTATGTATCCCCACACACATGCAGAGGCGCATACATATGTGAACGAGGCGCATGTATCAAGTATAGCGACGAAAGGAGTTCGACAAAGGCGTAATATCGGGCCCGTGCGTGGCTACCATATATCGTGAGCAACGACCGGAGGTCTAAATATTTATACGATAATGCCTATGCGTCGTTCGAACATCAAAGACGAGGCCGCTGGCCGATCCCTCCCCCTCTAGCATAGTTCGTAAAAATAAATTCATTCCCTACGATCCGATCGAGAGAGAAAGAGAGAGAGGGAGACTGGAGAGTCTGGGTGGGAGGATTCGACGGGGTGAGGGTGAACCTATCCCGCGGCTAAATCCAAAGTCAGGATCAACGGAGACTGTTTTCGCGAGACATTTAAACTACCACATCGTGTCTTTGTGCTACCGTCCGCGTTCAACGTCAACATCTCTCGAATTCCACAGAGATAATACGATATGTTATTCCAAACCGTATAAAGTATTAGGCGGCGTACAAAAATGACAACGAGGCCAACTAATGATAAAATACACACTGATCGTTCTCAAAGATTTTAGCGACTTCATCAGGTGTTCTGTATTACTCAAAACAGATTTTGAATTGACTCGATCGATTGAATTTGATCATCGATCGTCAGCCAAGTTACAGCCGTTTGAAAATTATAATTGTCCCCTTAGTTCTTTGGGATGTGTATGTATATCAATATTAATTCTCGGTCATCCGGATCTTCAGAAATCGATTAGAGAGGATGTTGGTTACAAAATACATTTTCGGATGAAGGAGAGTAATTTTCAAGGGAGTTTTTCGACGGTAGGGGGAGGAACGAAAGAAGGAGCTGTACGTCTATCCGCTGATACGCGAGCGAAAACACACAGACCGTGTGTCCCGAGCAAACACTAGACACCCGTGTCAGGGAAAAGGGGTTGGAACCGTGGGATAGAGCTGCAAGAGGGAAGGAGGGGAAGGGGAGAACGCAAGACGCGAGGAAGAACCTCGAACGGGCTCGACGAGACGTTAAAGCAAACATCGAATCGCACACGCAGTCACACGTCAACGTTCGCTTCTCTGACTCCACGAGAGAAAGAGGAAGCTGTTTTTTGCACCAACCTCGCCTACCGAGTTTACCCCCGATCCCTCTTTCCTCGACTCTCGCGATATCCTCTTCACATATCCGATTCACGCGTACTATTAGTACACAAATCCCGTTAGATTCGCATTCGGATCTGGCATATGCTATTATGAGCACAACTCGCTATCTGATCCTTATTTCTATCGAATTTGATTCACCTTTCAGTATTCACATTTTTATTCGAAACTAAATACTGTTCTCTACGATTATTTTCTGAATATAAAATACACTCAAAATAAAAATTTGTTGAATTTATTTAGTATTTGGTTTAATTAAAGATACCAATTTTATTTTAAACAATATTTATTCCTAATAATGATTCATTTAATCTAGCAAAATGTTTATTTCTACATTTTCAAACATTAGCTAGGCTCAACAAACTTTTATTTTCAGTCTACCATATCAATGTCCTATCTCCTAAGATCGGACGAATTTGGCGTGAGATAAAGTAACTTTTCCAAAAGTTACATTCCCGAGATACTCGAAATGTCGGAAATTTGAATATCGAGCCCACACGAGAAGCCCAAAAAGACACAGTGAAAAGGTCTTGAACGACGACGGGCACTCGTTGGTCTGGCGGGGAGTGCACGACGACCGCCGAGTAGTTTGTGCCACGGCGGGTCCTCGAGAGATCCTATCCCCATGAGGGGGGCACGGCTGATTAGCTTCAAGAGGGTTTCGTCGCGGTCGGAGCCAGAAGGGGATGTAAGAGGGAAAGAGTAAGAAGGGGGAGAGAGAGAGAGAGAGAGGGACTCGCGAAACGAATCAGAGCCGAGACATCAGCGAGTCCACTTTCCGGGAGCTCTCTCGCGACGCACAATGGCATCCTCGCGTCGGAAGAAACGGCCCGGAGGGACACTTCTCCCTCACCCCGAATCGGCCACCTACGCTACCCCCATCCTCTTCTTACCCGCGCTATTCTGGTTTATAAATTTCGGACGGCACAATAGCCTATAGGGGTCACAGGATAACTCCGTTATCGCGCTTCGCTTAACCAGATTCGACGTTTCTGGTCAACTTTTTTCTCTTCCACCGAACGTCCCAATATTTGCCTACCTCCTCTACGGGCAGGGGTCTCTTTCGCGTGTTGCGAAACTCGCCGCGAGCTTTCACGCGGACTACCGACGCGGAATTTTGTTTTTTCATCGAGCGCGTTTGATTTCGTTTGAGGAAAATCCGGATTTTGTCTGGACCTTCGTATGGAATTCGGGAAAATATTGACGTTTCGAGTGGCGCGGTAGCGAGAAAGGAAATTGACGCGTGTTGATCAAATACAATGCAAAAAACAATAAGGGGACACTTGCAATTTTCAAACGATTATAAAATAAATTATTCAATTAAAACTAGTAGGTGGTCATATTAGAAGATTGAAGCTTAAAAATAATCACCTAGATACTGCGGTTTGAAAAACAACTGTCCGTTTCATTTTTTTGACAAGTATTTAAGTAATAGTAGATCTTATATGAATAATTGTATCGATAGACATTAGGTCATATCCAAAAGCGTTATTTCATTTTTCTCGGTTTAGTAGAACAGACAAGAATAGTTCGTTAATCGAATCCAATTACCTCTCGCTAAGCTCTTGGTGTTGATAATGTGTATCTTGGTCCCTCCTCCAATCAGCGAGTGGGCAGTATGCACGAGAGCGGTCAATGTGGCGCTTTGTATAGCACAGTATTAGCCGTATAACGGCGCGGATTAATAGGTACTCGCTGGTAATCTATCGCGCCTGTCGCCCAGGCCATTTATAGTTTCACTCGATATCCTATGCGAAATATGGACGATTCGCGATACGATCTTGGCGATTTTTCACCGCTTAATATCCTCGTTAGTTTCATATTCATGACCCTCTCTCTCCCTCCCTCTCTTCTCGTGGGAGAGGAGGGAGAAAAAATAACCGAGCGTATTCCGCTTTTTACCCCCTTCGAGTAAAGACCGTGTGATTACCGTAAACGGACGATGAGAAAAAAAGAGAAACGAGGGAGCTCTGTGAAACTGGAAGGACGGATCGCATTCCAACGTTCGAACCCAACTTCGACGAAGTCCCATGTGTTTTTGTCTTGCACTCTTGTTTTTTCCCCTTTTTCTCTCTTCAGAACGATGCGTGTGCGTCGAGTTTGCAAATTACAGACGCGATATACTGTATACATATATAAGCGTACACGCGAATTTTCGACGGGGAGGGCAGAGTGGAGGCGGGAGAGGGGGGCAATCTAGTGGGTGGGGACGAAATACACCGTGGGCAAATGACACACACGCGAAATCGGATATTTATGACGGACGACGAAACCGACTTTCGTCGCCGGACGACACGCAACGTTGTTGTTACTTTTCGCGTATGCATGTATACATACATATATACATATATATATATATGTATATATATATATCAAGGTGCAATCTCACGACATGCTAAATTAGCGGTCGAGGGGTCGATCGATTCTTGGATTCACGTAAACCGAGGGCGCATTTTTTCACAGCGAATTTATTGCTTACCCCATAATTGCTAGGTTTAGTTGACTCTCGTTTTAGAGCTGAGTTACTCACCTGAAACGAAACAAGAATAAAAATTAGTTTAATCGTTCAGATTTGAAGAAAATTGCAACTAATAATTATATGAAATTAAACAAGTTATAAGCACGTTTGCGTTAAATCTACACTGAAAATCTAATATTTAATTGCATACGTTCGAATAAATATCAAGTAAATTGAATCAAATATTTATTTAAATTTTATTTAAAATAATATTCCTATATTTTTAAACAAATATTAAGTGAATTCGACAGGTTTTCACTCTCAGTGTAAACGCGATGGTTACAATTTTCGAAAAAATGAGGCAAAAATTCAAAACAGTTATTCACTTCCTGTATCGAAATAAACGTTAGATGACACAATGCAGATCGAGTGCCAATAACCGATCTTCAAACCGGTATAGAGAGCGAAAAATATCGCATCAGAGTCATTCAATAAAGGTACAATAAAAAGACCGAGGGGTGGAAGAAGAGATTCGTCAATATCGCGAGTATTTACGAAAAAAGCGAAACCTCTTTGTGTCGCAGATTAATAAAACCAGCTCATCCTCCGGCAAAGTCCCCGTTAAGGCTGAATCCGAGTTTCGCTGAAACGGCAAAAAACGGGATGAGCGTAGGACTGGACCCTTACCGACACCGACAAGCTCGAGTATAATCCTCGGGATCCTATGCGATGACTATTGATACCCAGAACGATTAAGCACACCCTAATATCTTCGATCTCGAATCGAAAAATACACGAATTCGTTGAACCCCTTTGTCGTTATATTTTTTTCTCCTTCGCGTGGAAGGAAATTGAATCTCGGTAAATGAATAACGGGGCGGAAGTCGAACGAGTAAACGACGAGAGTAAATCGATTGGTTAATCGTTCGAGCGAAATCGCATCCCTCTCTCTCTCTCTCTCTCTCTCTCGCTCGCTCTTTCTTTCTCGTCATTCAATAAAAACAAGACGGTCGGTTCGCTCCTGAAAGATGGGGCCAGCGATAAACCACTTAAGACTACTCGATACCCCAGCGGAGTCCTTCTTGCGGCTCTCGAGAGGGAGAGTGAGCGGGAGAAAAGAGGAAAACACGTTCGACGCAAACAAGAGAAAATTAATCGATCGAATTACGAAAACGAAATTATCGTATCGATCATCTGCCGCTCTCGCTGTCGCGCGTCAACGAGCCGCAACCATAATTACGATAATTAGCGCGGTGGTATCAACCAAACGATCGATTATCCTGCCGAAAAATTTTTTCAATTATCGGGACCAGTTTCGATACAACTTTATTCCCGAAAAAAAGAAGAAAGGCCAAGGAGGGGAGGAAGAAGAGCTCGACTTGTCGTCGAACTCGTACGAATACCGAATTCGGCTCGCGTGGCGTGTAAAACACCGTGTACGAAATTTGTACGAGAGGTGAAGGAAAATATATGACCGGAGAATAAAAAATTGTGTGTTGTCGATTTCTTTACGACGCTTGTTTATGCGTCGCCACGACTCGGAGATTGAATTTTCCGGGGTACCCCTCCCTCCCCTTTCTCTTTTTATCGAGAGAAGCGTGAGTGTTTCATCGAGCGGGATCGAACGCTCGCACGTGCCCCCTCCCCCCCCCCCGTTTTATCCGGGTTCCTATAGGTAGCGTATACCTGCCCACAGACATCGCACACACATATCGACAGGGTCGTTCGAACAGCATGCGCAAGCAGGTATGTAGGTGCGCATTAAATATGCACCACGCGTCATTCGGGTTCGCGATAGAGTGGTGGGGAGTGGAGGGGAGGAAAGGCGAGAGTCATTATTCCATCCGCTGTTCGCAGCTGACTAAGCGAACCTCGCCGCGCCAATCGACGCGTATACCGCTCTACGTGGTACCCGCTTTTCAGAGGTTAATTATCTGTTTTAATTACCGGCTGCGACACGCGCCCTGCCTTTCTTATAATTTCGGTCCCCGTGGGGGTTGCTATTACCGCCTTTTTTCGCTTCGCGATGTGGGAACTCGCCTTCGTCCATAATTTATCAACTCTTCGAGTCGAAATAAGCTCTGGTTTTCTCTCGCTCGACCTTTTCGCCTTTCTGAATGTCACTCGGGGTCTAGAACCAGGTGCTGCTTCCAAGTTTCGCGATCGATCATTGCGAGAAATTGTCGAGCTGAACGTTTAAATCTCAAATTCTTTTTCAACTGTACACTGAGATTGAAAATCTGTTGAATTTACTTAATATTTATTTTTATACGTTCAACAAATAAGTTCAATAAAATATGAGTTACAGATACTAATTTCACATTTTAAACAATATATTTAAATTTATATTTTCAAATAAATATTTTATTTTCAGTTTAGTCGTTCTATTATTCCAATCTCGTAATTGAATATAATCAATCGAAACAAAAAACTCGAGAGGTTGCACAACTCGACACAATGCCGAGATCGAAAGCTGTTCGAAGTCGATTTTTGACGATACGGTAACGCGAGCATGTCGATTGGCGCGAGAGCAGTCTGATTAAAGGCAGTTACACGGTTCGTTGGTCTCGCGATAGGAGGTAGGATCTCGTCATCGGATCCTTAATACGAGTGCGTACGCCGCGATAAAATCAGGCACGATCGGCCTCGACAACAAATTGCATTGAATTCGCGTGGGGTGGCCTTCGACTCCTTCGGTTTTATATAATACGTATAGACACGCACACGTATATACAGCGTGTACACGTATAAAACGGTCAAAGGGCCTCTCCCCCGATTATCCAATACAGAGTGCACCGGGCATAGTTGGCGCACTTTCACAGCTCGGATTCCCGCTTCCGCGCGCACCGTGGAACTCCAGTTATTCGGCAATGATGAAACGCCGGATATGTTCCTTGTGTACGCGTATATCACCTTCTATGCGTGTGTATGTACGAGAATCCGAGTTTCGCCCTCCCACACACCCCTAGGAGTTTGACCTACGATCGAGAGTTCGATTACGATCTCAGAGGGAGTTCTCCAATTTCGGCATAGTTGCGATGCGTGTATATATATACAGGGTGTTCAAAAAAAAGCATACAGGATTGCATCGAAAAGGTCCTGTAAAAGTCTTGACCGTTCTGAAGATGTAATTTTCATTTTGGGTGGAGTTCCGAAAGCACGGGAACGAGTTTTGTAATGAAATTTCATACAAAGGTAGTTTTTGGCAATCTATGAGATCCCCCAAGGGATTTTTGGCGTTGAGGAACCGTTCACCCCCTACAGCCCTCCAAAGTTCACCCTCAAAAAGTGGTTTTTTGGAATATCTCGAAAACCATTTAAGATAGGAAGTTGTTATTGGCGCCAAATTTTTTGTTTTTGCAAGCTCTATAAAAAAGATATTTATCATTTTTTTCGTAAAATTAATATTTTTGGAGTAATTTCGTTTTTTATGGTTTTTTGGAGTTTTCTCGATATCTCGAGAACCAATGAAGCTATAAAGTCGTTATTGGCGGCAAAATTTTTGTATTTACAAGCTCTACACAGCTTCACCCTGTAAGTTTCCCCAAAGCTGTAATCCGCCCCGGTAGTGATTGGATACTGCCTGTAATGTTTTATTTAAAATTTCGCAGGGCGCGGGGCCCGCGAGGCGGGCACCATGGCGCCCTGCGACCACGAGGAATCCAATATTTCGTGTTAGCTAAGTTTCGTCCCGATACCGAATTTTTAGTAAATTTCCAGTGATTGGGTGTTAGTGTTTTGCGAATCACCCTTTATAGATTAGTTTGAATAACTGAGATTAAGGCAAAAGCTAAAAAAAATCTCAAAACAAAACCCAAAACAAAAACTCAAAAAAAATCAAACATAAATATTTCAGGTATATTTCAATCGAATATATGTTGTAGAGTTGAGCGAGACGAAAATTTTGGCGCTAATAACGACTCTCTAGCTTCATTGGTTCTCGAGATATCGAGAAAACTCCAAAAAACCATAAAAAACGAAATTACTCCAAAAGTATTAATTTTACGAAAAAAAAATGATGAATATCTTTTTTATAGAGCTTGCAAAAACAAAAATTTTGGCGTCAATAACAACTTCCTATCTTAAATGGTTTTCGAGATATTCCAAAAAAAACCACTTTTTGGGGGTGAACTTTGGAAGGCTGTAGGGGGTGAACGGTTCCTCAACGCCAAAAATCCCTTGGGGGATCTTCATATTTTGCCAAAAACTACCTTTGTGCAAAATTTCACTCCAAAACTCGTTCCCGTGCTTTCGGAACTTTATCCTTCATTTTTTTTTTTACCAGCAATCACAAAAACACAAATAAGAAAAAAGGAAAATATAATATTAATAATAACGGTAATAATAAATTGATTTTTAGTTAATTATTATTATTACCCTCTTCTATTTTTGCTTAATTATGTTTTATTGTAGTTGCTGACAAAAAAATAAAATAAACGATTGAGGTTTCGACTCATGTTTATAGGGCTTTTTCAATGCACTTGTCAGAGCTTTTTTTTGAACACCCTGTATATTTGTACGATTTATTTCCTAAATCAGAGCTGAGATTTTAGTACCGAACGAGTTCCTCATTGAGTGCCGATTAATCGTGTCAATAGCGGGACGATAAACGATATAATTCGATCTGAATAGCCTCTTGATTCGTATTTTCGAATATTCAACTCCTCTCGCGTTCTATTGATAGATTCGAAAACTGGACGAGAAGTCTTTAGCTTTCGGGTGGAAAAATCCAGGGCTCTTTCAGGGAGAGAAAAGAGGTGGATGCAACCCTTCAGAAGAATCGGACCTCTCGACGAATGCCATGAAAAATTCCCAGTTTCTTCCTCACTCGAGAATTATTCCGTGATTTATCCGCAAAGCTCCGTCTTTCGTTCTTCTCGTCGATAGGAGCGATGGGAAATAAAGAAAGAGGCGAGGAGGTGGGAGGGAGGCGAACGATCGCGCACCTCTCCACACGGCATTGGGAGGAAATGATGCGCAGGTAAGAGGCTACCCTCTCGTCTCTTTTCTCTTCTCCTCTCCTTTCATTCTTCTCGTTCTCGTTCTCTTTCTCTTCTTCTTCTTCTTCCTCTTATTCTTGCTCCGCGAGTCTCCTCGACGCGCCACTCGGCCGTGAGCACCGAAACGAGGTACCTGCAATCACGTGTGTACTTCTCTTCGCAATCCGAACCCCTCTCTCTCTGCTTCCTCGCCTCGATTCGAAAATCATCGATCCCGAAGGGCACATTTCGGTTTAATTGCACGAACGAGGAGAAATATTCCTTCCGGCCAAAACAGTATCATAAGAATTTTATCGTCGAGTTTCTCGAAGAACAAACATAGCGAGATATTTTTTTTGCAGTCGGGGGGTTATCGCGTTCATCCGACACTGGGGCGCGCTGTGCTCGGTCACGCTCGCGCGACGGGTACGTGAAATCGGTTCCGTGGGTCGTTTATGCTTGCCTGCAGATAGGAGTGCGAGAGAACCGAGTCTCGAGCCCTTTCGGGTCGAGCCACGGGTCGTTTGTGCCCCGTGACCATTCCACGTACGGTTGGACCATGCACGGATAAGAGCTCGGAAAAAAATTGCGGAGGTAGAAAAACATCGGCCGAAAGAGGAAAAAAACGCGTAGAGTAGAAGAACAGAAAAGAAAAGTGGACAAGAATAATAATCCGGCGTTCATTAAATTGTTCCAGCGGTAGTTTACACTAGGAAGAGCCGCTATTGGTCAATTAACGACAGCATTAGAAAATAATGATCTAGGTTTCTCGTCCTTCCTCGCTCTCGAATCGTCGGGGAGGGAACTCCGATCGTAATTAATTTCTCTGAAAATGATATCGAGGTGGGGTGCAATTCGGTAAAAGCAAACGCGTTTTGATCCGCGGTGTGTAATGGGACTCGATTCTTATTGCGCGCTCGCAATTAGCATCGTTAAGAACAAGGAGGGACGGAGATAGAGAGAAAGAGAAAAAAATAGGGGGAGAGAGAGAGAGAAAACTGGCAAAGAGAAGCGTTCGCACGTTACCGTCGTCGGTGTTCGCTACAGTTAGTTACCGCGGTGCACCTGAGCGCTAGTTGTTTAATTGCGAGACATTCCGCGCGGCGGTAGGCATGTAATTCGTTTTTCCCGTCGCTCGCGGATGTCGGTGGAGCACCACGTAGACGCCTTTACGCCCCGAGAATTATAAACCTTGCCGAGGGGTTCAGAAAAACGTCCTTCGTTATCTCGAATAACTTTTTCATTCGCTTTTTCTTTTAGTTGTATTAATCAGAAGAGATAAGACAGGTGGGGTAGAAGAATTAGAAACAAATTTCACTTAGCGCGTTTAAAGATAGAAAAAAAATACTTTTTCATTCGGTGTTAACGAGATATAAATTCGCATTGGCAAATTAAAATGACGTACGCATTCTCGACTCGCGAAACTAGTACTCGAATCCTGTTTTCCTGGTTTCTTCTTTCGAGCCGCTAAACGTCAAACGTTTCCTCGAGATCGGCACTTTATCGCTGGATCGATCGTTAACGATGTCTCGAGTACTAGCTTCTTCATCTATTTTATACGGAACGAGGCGAATTTGCTGTATTAAAATACAGATCACGAGAATGAGAATTTTTTCGAAGCTATACATCGCGACGAATAATCTCGAAGAATCCCGATCTCCGAGGTAATATTTATGACGTTTAAGTTCGAGTCGAACGTTTTTCCATTCATGCGCGCCACCGTTCGACGTACTCGCGGTCTCCACGACGAATCGGTTCGCTCGCGTTGAGAATTTTAAGTCCACCTATACCGCTTCATATATAGGTTAACGTTTTTCTGACTTATTTATCTTTCCTGTCGTATTGAAATGAGGCTGTACGAAACTAACTAAAAAGGCACGTACGACCTCGCTCGTCGGTAAGGCTGACCAACGGTTCCCTGAATTTTTTTAATAATCGATAACCACTCGGTCATATACGTTTCATACCGTAGAACAAAGCGAATAACCAATCAAACAATCGAGTTCCAGTAGTCTTGGTAATTTTATCACCCCTGGAGGATGCGAGCGCTTTAATAAAATATGAAAGAAAAAGCATAGGTTTTATTTTCCACACCTGCCACGCCGACTCGGCGACGGAGGGAGAATAAAAATAGCGCGAGGAGGGAGATAAGAGAGAGAGAGAGAGAGAGAGATAAAGAGAGAGCGAGACAGTATGCGTACTGAAATAATTATGCCGTGCGATTACGATCCGGATGGAAGACGATTAGCACTGCGCGCGAACGTGTCCCCCGTCCGATCGTTATTAATATTCCGCGAACGACGGGACTCTCCCTTCGTTCCTTTACGATCCTGTCGTCAGCTTATCTCCATTCTTTTTCTTCTATCGTCTTACCTCGCGGCTTTACGAATTCCACGGAGCGACTCTAGCTGATGGTTTCCAGAAAATCGCTAAGGGTGTATTCTCACAATTTTGAGAAATACCTCCTAAGAATTCTCAAAACAAATCAAATATTTCCGCATTATTTTTTTAGTATTACTTTTCATCTCACAAGTTCTCGTTTATTTTCTTCGTTCTACTTTGCATCTCCAAGTATACGTTTGTTTTTCGACATTTAAATGTTTCGCATGGTTTTATTCGTCTGCATCGATCGATGCATCGGTTAACATTATAACATCACCCTGTTAGGGCAAACCACCACGAAGAGGTACAACGGAGGCTACGGTAACCCCCTTATAAAAAATTCCTTTTGCCGTTCCGGTCCTCACTGCGGCCCTCTCTCTCCCTGACTCTCCCACTCTCTTTCTCTCCCGACAAGTAAGAAAAAGAGAGCAGGGAAATGTCACGCACCTACGTTTCTAGCTTGCACGCATTCGACTTTCTTTGAAGTCAGCTCGATTTTTCACCGTCTGCTAAAAATTCTTCGTAAAACAAATCGAACTGTGAGAACGTGTGACCCAAAAAGTACACTCTGTATCGACTCCTGTGGGCACACACACACACACACACACACACACACGCGCGCGCGCGTATACGTCAAATGTGTGCGTGCGAGTAGCGTGCGTACGTTTCACCGGAGTCGTTTGAGCCTCAGAACGGAACAATCGCGGAACCAATGTCGTCACGATCAAAAGGTCGTCACCGGGAGGGTGAAAATTCAAGTGAGAATGGATTGACGCGTACTGTGGTTTCGAGGAGTCGGTAATTACCTAGGCGAGTGTTCGCCGAAGAGAAGGCTCCGAGTGGTGGAGAAAAAGCGAAGAGGGGTTCTAAAAATCGCGAAAATTCCGCGAAATTGGCACTCGAGAGTCCGACGTTGACTGGAGGGGTAGCGAGAGAAAGAGAGGGGGAGGGGTGAGTTCTCCGGCTAACGTCAGGTGGGGTTCTCGAATAGCCCGAGAGGGGACAGCGTGGAATTAAAGGTGAACGATGGAGGTGTGCCTATGTATGTTTAATCGCGATCGAGTATTCCGTTTGGGAGAGCCGCTCGAGCACCGCCGAAGAGAGAGGACACCCCCTTCGGGGGTAGCGAGAAGAGGGATGAAAAACACTCTCTCTCTTCCTCTCCCTCTCGCGCTTCATCCCTCGACGCACTTTTTTCCCGATGTATAATTTTCTCTCGTCTCCATGCCCTCTATCCTACACCGCGCCTATAAAACGCCACCCCCAGCCGCCTCTCTTTGTCACCCTCCACCCCACCGCGGTAAAATTTATAACACGAGCGAAGGTGCAATCCCGATCGAACGTTTCGAAGCACGCGATTTTTCTTATCCTCCAATTCGATCCTCCACGCTATTTTCTCAATTACACGTTCCTTTGTTTCCGAAGGGACGAGAATTTTTTTATTTAGAGGTGGTAAATTATTACAGCTTTCTAACCGATCGTATGCTCTCTCGAGTATATCAGAAAGAAATGAGAGTCGTCTGCGCTTCAGTATTTTTTTGGGCCCGAGTAACAAAAATCTTGTTTCGCAAATTTACAGTAAAAAAAAAAAACAGAAACAGAGTGCTAAAAGAAAGACAAAGAATACCGCTGTGCGTTCTCTTCGTTGTAAAATAATTACTGCATTGTCGTATGTGCTGAGAGAGAGAGAGAGAGAGAGAGAGAAAGAGAAAAGTTGATTCGAATGGCGATAAACGAGAGCGGGTTTTCATCGGCATTAAACTGTAAAGCGGGAGGGGTGACTGAAGCAGTAACGGAAAGCCGTGAAAGATTTTATCCGCGTTTATATGCGCCAGGAAAAATTAAATCACCCGTGGGAGTAGAGGATCGTACGGTTGCAAAGTAAACCATACCTCTCATCCGCGAGAATTCACGATAAATATCCTCTTTTATTCTCCGAGTTTATTTTTAGTTTGCAGTGAAAAATTCTTTATTACACAAAATGGAATTGATTGAAAGCGTAAATTGGTGGACAAAAAATTGTTAGTATGGAAATTCTTCGCATTGAAAAAATGAAGGTGTTGGGATGGAAAAAGTAAATATGTGGGAAAAATCGTATGGGCGTAACGCGGTAGTGAAGTTGGGAATGACGAAGGGGCGAGCCTAAGGATAATACCTGTTTAGCCGTTGCCTTGGCGCAAAGTCGTCCCCCGGCGAGCCGGCCTAGTGCAACATTAATGCCGCACTCTGGATTACACGAGATACGTGTCGAGGGCCGGAATAAAAGCCGCACACGCGAACTCTCTAGGGGTTTCCACCTGCGAGGTGCCGTAGGTGCGATCAATCATGTCACCGTAGCTCCTTGCACAGTATTCTTTGTATGCGACAGAAGGATGGAAAAGATGATCGTTAATTTTGACGTTTTCATTATATTCCTTATTATATTCCTCATTCACTTTCGTACCTACACCATTTTTATAATTGCATATTTTTTGGATCGACCCGAAGATTTATACTTTCAAAAAATAAAACGCGAGGGCATAAAACGGATGAAGAAATGAAACAGAAATTCTCCACGTTCCTACGATCGAGGTCACGTTCGCGAACGCGGTACGTGGAGAACTTCATTTGATATATTGCCACGATCGATCAATCAGGATCGCGAATTCGCTCTCTCTATCCAATATGAGGAGAGAGAGAGAGAGAGAGAGAGAGGAGGGGTCGATGAAAGGCCGAGATGAAAACGAGATCTCCAATTTTAACGATCGTCGATCTTACGAGGAAAAACTGGTCGCGATACGTTTCAGGACTCCGATCATAAAATATGTGTTATTTCGTTCCCGCGAGCGCGAGACCGCGGTCCTCGATCGGAGCTCGTTTTAATCGTAAAACGGTCAGCCCGATACGATCTAATCCGCCGCGTATCGTAATAAATCCAGTCTCGCGACGTGTTTTTACATCGCGCTCACTTCCATAAAGAAAACTCGCGATGTAGTCATGTGTTGTATGTAAATATCAAAAGCTCGCGCGAAATGTACCAAATGGTTTAAAGATGCCTTCTAAGTTGAGTTTTACGCCTCCTTAAACTTGTTTTTGTGCCTATTTTTCTCGAGTTTTATAGACATCGTATTTCATGTAACGCGTATTAATTATTGATGGGTAAAAACTCCGTTCCTGTTAGATATTTTTGTTTCCGTTTTCGCGTCTAATTCTCTATTGGAAAACCACGAAAGCGGCTTAGCGGATGCATTTGCTCGTGGCATCGATTCGAGTGAGGCGACCCTTGAAAGATTCAGGGGCCGACCGAGTAGCGGAAAAACGCGCCGATTAGAATATTTTATTCGAGTCGATCGACTGGCAGACGAGTCTCTCCATTTAGCCGAATCCTCGGGTTGTTGAGTGACAAAAGTGGGGGAGCTATCGATTGTCTTTTTCTTCTCCTAAACTCGATGCATTATAGATACAGAGAATCCGCACTGCTTCCCATCAAATAACGCGGAAAATCTCAACTTGTGTTTTCAATCGAACATGCAATTGCCTGAATAATCTATCTGTCACAAATTTCGATAAGTTAATATTACAGCTACTCAAAAATTTCGTATCGATACTAAAACATAATTTTATAGTCTACTCTCGGCGAGACGTAGCGAATTAATTTTCCATCAATATTCGATCGAGAGGATCTTTTCTTGCCGATTTGCGAATTCAACGAGTACTGGGGTAAACTGCGTGTCTCTCTCGAGAGAACAATAAGACTGACGTGGCAATGAGATATTCACGAGTCGTATATATAAGTAATAAGACGAGCCGCCCCACCCGGCCAAGGACAAGGGCAGGTCAGGAAACAATACTCCTCTTCAGTGAGAGGTTTATACTCCAGGACTGCCTCAACAAGAGCAAACTGAGGCTCGGGTTAACCGTGTTACGTTTAAAGAGTCTCTTCTCTTCTCTCTTGCAATTTTTTTATTCTAACACGATAGCAAAGACAATTTTTATTTTGATAATTCACTTTCTTACTGCGTTATCGAATATTCCTCGTATCAAACAATCAAATGCGAGTGTTACGATGCCATTCAAGTCGAGAATCTGAAAAATGCCGTCCATTATATTCGAATAAATGCGTTTAACCCCATAAACGGAGGAGATTACTTGAGAGCCGCTCGACACACACGCATCGACGATTGCGTGTTACCTCGAATAGAACCTCGAAAAACCGTATTACTCGTTTCTTTTTCGTTTTATATTGTACGCGACCGCAACTCGTTAAATTTCGGTCGCGATATTTGCCTGTGGGAGAGTGAATGAACGAGAACTTCTGCGGTTATTTCAAAATATCGTTTCACGCGCAAATCGAAGAGCAAAAACATATCGACGAGGTCCGTCGAGAATAAATTTTGCAGTGTCGGGTTCACGCATTACGTACAAAAAAAATCGAGCTCGATGAAAATTTTCTTTGCCGTCGACAACTAAACAAATACGAGAGAGAAATAAAATTCGCTTTGACCGACTCGTTAAAATTCGATCGTTAATAAAGAAATTCCCAGCCATAGATATACAATCGAGTGTGTGTGTATAAAAATTTAATATCTTTTTCCTATTTATTAATTTAGCGTGTGTACAGAACGATTTGGAAAATTTTCGAATTTTACAATTTGCCGAAGTCCCGCTAGGCCACTCGCTCGCCCTCGACCCGGTGAGAGCGAGAAGGATAGAGAGAGAGAGAGAGAGAGAGAGAGAGAGAGAGAGCTTAAACTATCAAACGAAACGAGGCAAGAAGACGCATTAATAATACGATCTCGTCGGTCATTCCACTGGCGAGGCGGACGGACGGATGGACGGACGGACGAACGACGAACGGCGCGGTGTTAGGAACCACATTTTTCAAGTCATGCCTGTTAATGCGGCGAACGAGGGGCCAGAGTCCGCGCGAGCAGGACCCAGTGGCGTATCCATAGAGGGGCCCTCCATATATATCCACCATTTCTTCCTCCACCTCCCGCCCATTCGTCTTCGAGCTATACGAGGAATGAAAAATGAAAAAAGGAGAGAGAAAGAGAGGGATTAATCACGTCGAACCCCTTCACGGCTCGTTTGTTTTTCGATTCGAGTTTTATCATCGCGAGCCTCGCTAATCGTTATGTTCTTACGAGATTCTTATTTTTCAATAGTCAACATTTTTTTGACAATTTATGTCACGGTTGCTCTTGTTTATCGGTATTGTTGAAATTGATGTTAGACTATAAAGATAATTATTCTCATTTTTTTAAATGTATTAACGATTTTTCAAAAGAATATTGTCGTGGCTACTTTAGTACTAGAATCGAGCTCATTCTTATTCCTCTCAATCATCGAATCATGGGACTACTGACCATCAGCGACACGCTTCACGTACGTAAATCGTAATTGCCCTTGCCCTCTCGTCATTTTCGAAACTTCGTTTTGCGATCGTCATAATCTCCTATCCCTTCCCTTCCAGCCATTCTCTCCGATCCTATTACGCTATTCGGCAATCTCCGATTTTTTTCGTCAACATCTGTCGCTATGGCTCACGTATAAAAAATAATAGGGGTCGTTTGCGTATATGTATATACACGCACATACTGAAGATCGCGCAATAGGTAAAAATGAACAGAAAAGAGTGAGAAAGCGAGCGAAGAATGTATCGTGTTACCGAATTTCGCTGAGAAAAAGAACGAAAATCGGTGTCATCTACTCAAGATTGAAAAACTTAGGAGCTCGGACTTCTCGAGGAGCTGTAACCTACCGTCTCACGAACAAATCAGGGAAAAACCTACAAAATTTTTTATGCAAATTTTTGTATGGTCCCTAAAAACCAATAAGCGACCTTAAACCTGTCGATAAAAAAAACCGGTGTCCACGTGCCGTGCGGTTCCCTATAGAATTATTTTTCTCTCGGTTCTTGAATTTTGCGAGAACAGGCGCCAGGATAACAAGTAAGTAGGTGAGAAGAAACCGATTCGACGCGAAATGAACGGCAATGGAAATTTTTTGATCGGTACGTGACATAGCATATGGCAATTCGTAAGCAACGCATTCCTATAGTCGCGAGAAGGGCGGAGCGCTTACGGACGCGAAAAAATTTCAGTTACCTGGCGCTCTCGTGGTATTTTTAGACCGAACTGAGCACGCGGGGAAGAGAGAGA
The DNA here is from genome assembly GCA_003055095.1 of Goniozus legneri. Classification (NCBI taxonomy): domain Eukaryota; kingdom Metazoa; phylum Arthropoda; class Insecta; order Hymenoptera; family Bethylidae; genus Goniozus; species Goniozus legneri. The sequence continues at coordinate 18,506 of NCVS01000106.1, forward strand.
GAGAGAGACCTTCCACCTACGTACAGGTAAAATTTGGTAAATCGGAATTTTCGAATCTCGAACGGGTACGGTTTATTCTTCTGTCCCTGATGGTTCAAAATCACACAGAAGTCACGTGATTTTAAAACACATTCTTAATTTTTAGTGCAAAAAGAAATGAATGTTATTGCGAGAATCGTTAAGGGGTCATTGACCTGAGTTAATTTGAGAGTCTGCCACCTACGCAATCAGGAGCGTGATAACTGGAATTATCACACTACAAATCTCGTATACACAAATGCTTCGGTATCTAACAATTCCTCAGCTACCAACAAATTCGGTCTATTCTATTATTTCCAACTATGTTATAATTTTATGGAATTCAGAAAATTAAATCCAATTGTGCGGTTCGTGTTACTCGTATTTTGCAGACTAGTAATGAACGTAGAAGCAAGAAAAACAAGAAGACGAGAGAAAAAAGAAAAAAAATGACGGAAAAATCGCGTTCTTGAAAAAATTAACGAGGGAAAAGCCTCGTTCCCTCTTTTATTCTTCAGACGCCCGCCGCGCCCGAGTTCAAAGGGCTACATTGGTACGAATATATTTCACGTGGGCGTGTTTATACGTAACGCGCGGCGCGAAACTCGCCACTTCGAGCGACCGTCTGGAGCTTTATACGCGGAACGTAGAGCGAAATGTGGGAGGGAGAAGATGGCTGTACGTACATTACGCAATCGTGAATTTTCGCCACCGCGACTCACGTCATTAACGTGAATTAACATCGTTACATGGTACGTGTCCATGCATGCCCGACCATGAACAAGATCCCTCGAAATTCCCCTCCCCGATCTCTCCACCTGCAAAGACGAACCTCTTTAGCGTGCAATTACAGTAAAACTGTCGGTGCTTTTATTCGAGATACTTGGAAAATTGCGCTAAAAAAATTACGATTTAAACTTAAACTTTAAACTCAAAATTTCCCTAAAACCAATTTCATCGAATGCAGAAAGAGAAGATTTCTGAAATTTGAATCGTTGGATGAGATTGCGAGAATTGCGTATATTAATCCAACGAGATATGCAATTTCGTCTTGGTATCACACGCGATGAAGTCGGTTTTGCTTTTTTTCCGAATGCGAGTGCGATCGGACACCGCGAGAAAGGGGGAACGAAGGGGGTGAGCGATAATTAGTGACCGCGAGGTATCGAGGAAAAAGAAAAGAGGCACGTTTTCGAGGTTCTGCTCGTTTGGTTTTACTCTCCCGGACCGAAACGCGAGAGTCGATCGACGTCCAATTTACATTTGAATCGCGCTCTCGGCTCGTATCTCCTCTGGCACCGAGCGAGGTAACCGAATCTCGCCTCGTAAATTCTCTCTCTCCCTCTCCTTCTCTTGCGTTTGCTCTCTCGCTCCCTCGACCACGAAATTTTCGTTACACGCTCGGTGTAAGTTATATGGATGGCTACGCCACTGGTACCCCTCTCGCTCCCTCTCTCTCTCACTCTACTCGTCTTCCCCCAGCGGTGTGGTAGTTCGTCCAGGTGATTACGCTGTCGCTTCAGGGCTTCTCCCCTCTTTCCCTCCTCCTTCGACCCACACACGAACTCGACGGTATTGGTAAATTTCGGCCGGGCTCGAGATGATCCACTGCAGCGAGCCAGGCTTGTACATACAAATCACGAACGCACGTGATATTTTGTCGATTATTGAATTTACCGCCTGATTTCCAACTAAAAATTTCGGTACTTTATTGCGAACAAGCAAATATTTCAAATCTCGATAATTTCCAGGCAAAAATCTACCTGAACTTTGGGTCGAGTCGAAACTGGTACCTGTTTTGAACCTTGTACTAGTTATTGTTTACTCAGGACCCGAAAACTCAGTCTCATTGAGGACGATTATGGGATTTCATTTTTGCCAACAATACCAACTACCGATTGTTTGCGCAAACAGGACAACATAAACAAAGTAGTGGCGTACAATGGATTCTGGAACAGAATAATAACAGGTCGAGAGAATGAGTTAAAGAAACTAGCTGACACCTCCCAGCAGGTTAGCCGGATTGGCGCGTTTTCTGTGCGTATGTATGTGAGTCGAATCGGCTCCGAAGGAAGAAACAAGTCTCGCCCGGATGAACAGGTAAAACGAGAGAATGGTGGGGGAGGATGAGTGGAGAAGGGGGCCTACCTCATCTTGCAGCAATCGTTTTGGTCACGCCAACGCTGGCCCCCTCCCCTCCCGCCTCTCTCCTCCTCCTCTCTCCGGCACTTTAATCAGGTGTTAAATACGAGCATCGTTGCACACCTCGGCTATCCTCGACGCACCGGCGCGCCGTCGGCCATATCCCTAACGTGATTCTTTCTCTCTCTCTCTCTCTCTCTCTATCTTCGACACCTCTCCTTATCTCTCTTCCCTCGAAGAGGACCATGGAATGCCGGTGAAAGGTGCGCTTAACTCAAAATTCAAAATAAATGATAATTGATTTTCGACCAGAGACAAGAACTTGAACTTGTTACGGGAATTGTAAATAAAGATTTTCTCTTCGCGCTAAGAGGGCGAGTAATGAAATCGGAGGTAATTGCGTGAGAAAACCGAATACCGGGTTCTCGCGATTTTGAATGTTTGTGTAAATAACTAGGAGAGAATGGGAATTATTTGGCAAGTTGCATAAACAGTGGACGAACGACTTCGAAATCGCGATTATCGTTGAAGAGTTCAGTGGTTCGAAAGTTCTAGCGATCGACACTACTCGCCTGGTTCTTTGGTGTTGCTCAAGTTAGGACCGCTAGAGAACTCCATTAATTTAGCAATGTAGAGGACGAGACGTCAATTCCAGTGTGAACCGTGCGTCAATATTTAGCATACCAAACCCGAATCGGCCAATGAATCGACGTAACGGTACCGCGAGTTGAAGAAGATAAATCTACCCGCGAGTTTTTTTTTCTCGAGTCAAAAGGTATGAAATATCCATTTATCGAAAAAAGACGTTAAACACGGTAGTCGGGCACGTTCGAACTCACGAAAAGGAGAAAGCCATGAATATCCAACTGCCTGAATTTCCCGAACTCAATGTTCAAATGTTCCGAAATATGAAATTCTCTGAAGTTGCACAATATGTTCGGATTGGTAAAATCGTAAGAATTCTTGCTCTTGTTAAACCAGAAAATCATGAATGCTCTCAGAGGAAGAAATTTATTTCTGCTAGTTTGAAATTGTTGGAAATCGGTTTGATACGTCAAGGAAGTTGATCGACTCGATTCGTATATGCACGTTCAGCTCGTTCCTCTCGTCGCTTACATTTGCGTTTGTTCGTTCGTTCGCGCTCTCTCGCTCCTCCTTGCGCACGGTGTGTTAATTAGTTAAGGCTGTTGGTTGGGACTAAATTACACCTCCGGAGCTACTCAAAGGAAGCAATTACTGGTGGCGCAACCCGGAGGGGAACTCGCGAGCAGGAAGAGAGGGAGAGAGAGGAGGAAAACGTAGCTACCTACGAGGCAGAGCTCGCTGACTGGCTGCCAAGAGCATTCCCCGTACTGGCAACGCACCCATGATGTAGGTACGTTGGGGTGCCTCGTGTCAACTGCGTTCTTCTCCCGCAGCCTCGACGATGTCGATTCGATTCGACGCTTTCGTACACGTGACTTCTCGTACACTCAGCCATAGAAGAAGAATCTCATTTTCGACGAAATCCGAGTTATCCCAGTTTGTTTCGTTTCGTTTTAAAACGTCGAATCATATTTTTAATTTTTGCTCATGGTAGACTGATTGAAGAAAGCACTGCAAATCTAAATTTTTGATCGAAAAATGAATACGTTTTACTGTAATTAACCGAGAATGATTTTATGAATGAGTAATATTTTCATTAACGTAGCAACTCCTGAAAAAAAATAACGCGGGCAAAAATATTTTCCCCGACCTTATCGGGCCGGGATTCTCGTCGAGCGAGAATAAAGGGACCCTCGGTGTCCTTTTCAGGATTGCGCACGGTGGCGCGGTGATATTGAAGAGCGCGATATGCACAATCGCCGAGGCCGTCTAATTTGCCTCCCAACGTCGTCGATACGCGACGGCACGTGCCTCGTACCACCCTAACCTCTTCAGGCAACTTTTCCGCTCGGCGGGTAAGATCCCTCGGCGAAGTTTGCACGATATAATACACGCTTTGGTGCACAGTATAGCAGAACGAGAGAGAGAGAGAGAGAGAGAGAGAGAGAGAGAATGAGGGAGGGGAGAACAAGCCCAGGGAAGAATGACTTTTTTCCCTACGTTTTACACGAACTCTCGCACACAGAGTCGAGCATTGATTTGAGCCGCTACGGTCAATTCGCCGAAATGCCGAGCACTTCCGGAGAGAGGTTCTAGCGAGAGGGACGAGCTGGGAAAAAACAGAGAGGATGATCGCGAGCACGCACAGCCCGTTAGGATATTTGTTTTCGCGTTATCCGTCGGTGAGCGAACGAACGCTGGAGGGGCGAGAGCTTCGATTTCGACCAACCGGCTACCGCACTCGCTCTTCCGGTCTGGGTCACCCGTTGGTCAAGATGCGCTGATTTTTTATTTGACGTTCAAATACTATTACTTACGCTTGGAATTTCGAACTGATAGCCTTGACACTTACCTGAAAAAAAAGAATTGTTATTAAAAATTAAATTTTTTACTAGATTTAGTTTTATAAATATGAGCAATTCGTAAAAGTAAATGAATAGTTATTTGCATGAATGTTTAGAAAATTAGACGAATTTCATTCGCAACGTAATTATTTCGTCTTCCTACATTATTCGACGTGTCATTCAATCAGCCGTGATTCTCCTCGACAATCGTTCGGTATGACGAAAAATATACAACCTCCGATGTTGTCGTTATTTTCATCATCGCTCTCGTCTTGTCGCGCGCTCGAGGTTCATCCTTAATTCATAATTGCATGTTCGTTTCACACCTACCACGTCTTGATTGATGATTATAGTTATTCGCGGCTGGCCTCCTCGGTCCTCTTCCACCTACTTACTAATAAGAAACTCTCTCTTTCTCTCTCTTTTTCTCGTATACGTACGACGAAGAGAGTAAAAGGAAAAAAGAAACGTCGAGGAATAATATAAAGACGAGCATCCTCGAGGGCTGAATGAAATGAGGAACGGGGGATGCAATCTGGCGAAATTGCGTTTTGATTCTCGAACTAATACAGAAACGATGAAAAAACTGCAATTTTTTTAACGAATCACAGTCATTTTCGAGGAGGGTAATAGTATAGAATCGTTTTCATCGGAGTGGGTCCCCGGGCAGGAATCAAAAAGTAGATATTACGGTAGCCGGGGCTTTGTCCTCTCTCGAAACGGGAGTTGATTGTGAAAGGGAAGAAATTACGCAAACGGAAGGATATTCAAATACGAATTTGAAAAATAAAACCAGAAGAGATACGAGCGTGAATCTAGAGCGAGTTTTGTGTTAACGAAAGAATAATCCACGTAAGAAGTATAAACATTAAATAGAACGATGTTAGTTTGACTATAGTGAATGGTCTCTTTTAAAAATGTTATTCCATTTGGGAACCGTCGCGTATGGCGAAAACATACGGTCGCACACGGTCAATGTAAACGATCTCTAGCTTACCCTACACGAGAATCCAACCGTTTTTCGAGCTAGAATGGAAACGTCGCAATTCCGAGAAATCTCGAGGTCTTAGGGATCCCTCGAGGTTTCGAGGCGCACACAATGGACCGTGAACCTCGATATCGCGACAGCACTACCACCTCCGCCGACTACTCTATTCTTGCATACTACCACATATTTTTCACTCCGCCAAATCGAAATCACAACTCCTTGTGCTCTCGTACAATGCCCAGGGATATTCATTCCGTATTATTTCTAAGAAAAATTCTCAACATTTCAGCAAGTGCCAGTGTCGTTCTACGAATTGCTCAATAGACCTTTGACAGATCTACAAGTTCTAACTTCTCGTCATTTTATATTTCAACTATCCAGCCACAACTCTAATTTCGTTATCGTCAAACGATTCCGTATTCGTTTTCATCCATTGTCTAGTATTACGAGAGAGTTGATCCCCCAGTGCTCTCGATGATAAATCGAGGAGCGATGAAAGTCGAACGATTCATAGATATCGTTCGAGCGGAATGAGACAAAGGCTTCTTGGTAATTTCTCGGAGCGCACTCGCGGGCCATATATGGGCCCGGCGGGCTCCTCGTTTCGCTGCACCTAGGGCAACCCTCGCGATACGAGATATGCAAGCGCAATTAGCTACTCCGCGGGGTGACCGGCTCGTGGGAGCGCGTAATTATCCTGGCTTGGCTTGTCAATCCGGCCGAACGCCGCGAAAACGGAGATCGTATGAATATATCGATTGACACTGTCGAGAGCTCCTTAACGAGGGACTCGGGCGACAACACTCGAATGACGAAAACCTACGGAGGGAGAAACGTATAAGGAGAAACCACTGTCCTCCTGTCACTGTAACACAGCTCGTGTACTTTGGATCTAACGTTACTGGAATCCGTTCCAGATATAGCGGATTGTTTTTGTTTTGTTAGAGTGGAGAGTTCACTATGCTGCGAATGGACGAAAGGTTGTATCACTCTGAGAAGCTGGGTTTAATCAATATTTTATTTCGTTGAATCATATAATTCTTGTTCAATAAATATGACTTATTTACTTCTTCACCTTCCGATGACATTGTACTAATGGCGATGAGGTTTTTAACCAAATTCCGTTTTAAAAATCGTTTTTCGGACGCAATTTTAAAATTTTTTTGATAAACTCGACACACAGCAGCGAAAATTTTTTGTTTTTTAAAAAACTGAAAATGTCGAGGCTAACGTCGAGGTTCGCCGGAGCAATAGGCAGTGCCGATTCGGGTCGACACAGATAGCGCTCTCGAAAGTCTAATTAAAAGAGAATCTTTGGCGGTTAGAGAAACCAACTTGAGTGGTATGAAGAGAGAAATGAACGGTTTCAACTCGGACAATCCAGGGAAATTTGTCGTCCGACGCGCCCCAATCGTCGGCTGAGAGGGAGAAAAAAGGGCTGATGACTGCGGGCTAGCAGAAGGCGAGAACAATGAGCGAGCGGAGCTTGATTTGTTCTAGGCGCCGTGGTGGATGAGGGGTACGCACGCCGGGTTCCGGATTATGCCCGGAAGTCTTTTCTTTATCACGGCGGGATTCGTTGAACGCGCGAGCGCCGTTAGCGCTCGATGTCAGACTAGCTGCGTATTTCATCCCGCTTAATTTTACAATTATTGACGATTGATTTAGAAAAACTGTGAAAACAATCGAAGACTCTGCGCTAGAATATCCATATGTGAATCAAATTAAACGTTGCTTAGAATTAACGGCTCGAAAAGAGAATCGTAACAACTCTTTAAACGGTACAAAATATTTTCTAAGCTATCGGTAGACGCGTGGCCGAGTTATCTCTCCGGAAATACGACGTCGCGAGAGTTGGGAAGGGTTGGAATATCGCATTGTGCTCCATAGACGCGTCTCGCTAGAAAACAACACCAGCCCCCATTTTTTTTGCTCTCCTCTTCGTTCACCCTCTTCGTCGCGAATTCCTACGCCTCATCATCCCTAACCACGAGGCGTGACAGGCGCGCAAATACCGCCTAGAGCAATATTAAAAACGTTCCGCTGGTGTGACGAGAAAAAAGAAGCTCGGAGTGCACAGGAGAGAGAGAGAAAGGAAGAGCGAGGTGGATGTGATAGCAGTGCCCGTTTGCAGGCTGTTAGCTACCTCGCGCCGCGCCGCCGCGACGCGTAACCGTGACGAATAACAAGCCCCGCGGTTCTGTGTCATACGGAGTGAGAATTGAAACGCCAACTACTATCCCAGAAGCCTATGGGCTCAGAAGCGTACTCTCACGTTTTCAGTTTCAGAGGAGATTCGATTAAAGTCTCGAAATGGAGACTCGCCGTTATTAAAAAATTTAACGAATTTCTATAATTCTCTAAGACAATAATTTCGCGATTTGATCAAATTCATTGAGATTATTTCAAAAAACAATATATGTATTTCTCAAAGATATTAAAAAAGTAACAAATAAAAAAACGAAGTAGCAGTTTTTTTCGCAAACGACTCGGAACATTCACGGTAGTCGGATACTCGGATTATTTTTGTTTTGAGTTAATTCGAAGTCGAGCAACTCGTCGTACCGCGAAATGACCATAAACAACGACGAAGAGGCTCCGGCTTTATCGCCTGACGATCGTCTGCTTGACTTCAAATCGCACTCACGTATATGCACACCGTGCACCGAGTTTTCGCGGAATCCGTAGTTCCAGAAGAAATCGGCGCGTGCAGAGCCGCGCGGCGTCTCCCCAGGGAACCATAAACGCTTCCCCCGGCTAGAAACTCGCAAACCGGCTGGTTTATATAAAACTCGGCGGTATGGAGAGGGAGCCGTAACACGAAGACACGTGTTACAAGCCCGGTTGCGAGAAACAAGAGCGATGTAAGCTTCCCGCCAAAGTCGAGCGCGAAAACTCGAATTCTGCCTGTACGCATATTCATTATTTATTTTTTTCAATTCAAGGATGACGAAAAATAAGTTCCAAGTTAGAACTTACCCAGTTCTAACTTTACCCATGTAACATTATATAATTTTTTTATTGTATTCTACAGTTAGTGTTAGACTCTCTTTTGGATCTACAAAACACTTAATTAAATGAAAAATTCAGCTCTAGAATTGAACTTTGCGTTCGTTTCAAAGCGAAAATTTTGAATAATCGTATTACGCAAAGCGGGAATAATCGAACAATGAAATTTGACGCGTTTTTCTTTCGCGAGTCCAAAAATCTTTGGCGGGAGGAAGAGAAACGAAGGAGACTGGCGTAGAGTGAGCCACGAAACGGTGAAAGCGGATCCTTGGATTCCAGTGGACGTTGTCCTTGAAACGCGAAGGGAGAAGGGTACCCGCTAGTGGGATAAGGACGGATAGAGAACGGAAGAGCGAAGAGAAAAAGAGAGAGAGAGAGAGAAGGAAAGATGGCGTAGGCAAAGCAGGCGAAATAATGGATGAGAAAACGAGACGTGGATGAGTCGGGCGCGCAAGGCAAGAGCAACAGGACCTCATGGTGTGCGCGCGTATACGAGGGCAAGAATGAACGCGAGACGGTCGAGGGGTGGGAGGACAGAGATGAAGAGGGGGAGGGAGAGAGAGAGAGAGAGAGAGAAAGAGCGGAGACGACGTGGCTCTCAGTTATGTTTTATTTACTCAAGACCAGTAGCGAGCTCGACGCAGGTAGAATTCCACAGCTGGAATCTTAATAAGGGTGGCCAGGGGTTCTCTCCTGTACTAGTGTCCTGCTCACGTTATCCTACCGCGAACCTAACCTCGTTCTTTTCTCCTCTCACCCTTTTCCTCTCGCGGCTTGTTTACAATAGCGTTAACTACGAAACCCACCAGATATCACCTCCAGCCCAATTTTCCGAACCATATTTTTTCAAGGAAGTTTGCTTTTCTTATCACGATTTACTTCGCGGATTGTCAACCGGAAACAGAGAAGGGGAAAGCCAAATGTTTCCAGCTGGCCCGCATAACCGGACCCATATAGCGGATCTCGCGAGCATCTCTAGCGGAGGGGGTTTATTTTCGGAAGCGGAGGGCACTCGCAGCGAGACCTGCCGCTATCGTAGAGATCTTCAGCGGTGGATGACTCGTTAGCGAGCGACAACGAGCCTGTATTTCAACCTTACGGGACGATTTTCCGCACGAGGGATGGCCAATTTCCACTCCACGTTGCCTAATTGCTTACCTGGTCTAATTATCAGCCGCACAAAGGCTCGCGATGGTTACTATTTGGACTATTTAAGGTTCCACCAATAGGCTCTGGTGTATTTTCCATGATATTTCAGCGTGTTTTGCGGTATCGATGAATCAGTAAAAGAATTTGAGAGCGAAGAGAAAACCGAATAAGAATTTTGTGTAATAAAACGTTTTGTTTGGGGTTATCGTGTGTTCGCCTGGTACACCTGACTAATCCATACCGCA
>NCVS01000106.1:28518-53032 GCA_003055095.1 Goniozus legneri
CCTTGTTGGTTTTCAACGGTCCATGGTTATGCGAAGTGGATGCTACAGTCAAGTACAACCGATATTTGCTATCTGGGATAATTACGTATGTTGAACGGACGGTGAAATTGAACGAATGTATACCTATCCAGAGAACGAAGGTGAAATAATATTTTTTTAATCAGACTGTAACTTTAACACAAACTCCATACTGATCTGATTTTAATCCCAACTACTAAATTCCAATGAAATATGGATGTTAATCGCGTAACGTCTAAAATATCGCGATGTTAATTATCGATGTGCATTTGATTACGAAATTCACGCGTCACGCGAAAAGGCGAATCCCACCGTGAAATTATCATTAACGAGATAATTAGCTTGTACGCGTATCGCGCATAGAGGTTACATCGTATTTAGCGTGCCTCAACTGCGAAACAAATTCGTCGAGAGATTCATCTAGGCGTATATAAAGTAATGGGCGCTTCAGTTTACTTCTATAGAATTAATAGTTGAGAATGTCAATTTGACTAAGAGCCAGTGCATTCGCGATTCTCTGCAGTCTTCGGTGTTTCTGTGAATTTTCGTAATATTTTGAATAGCAGAATTGAAATTCAGCTCGTGATTCCAGACGAGGGAGCTAACGTTCCTGGCGTATGTTGTATTGTAAAATAGTTGTGCTCGTACCAAACAGGATGCGGATCGAAGCACTATAATCAATGCGCGCGTTGGTCCGGATTCTACGGACGAACGAGACACGAGATGGTCCCGAGATAAAAGGAACGAGAAGGGAACGCGCCCATACACGCATTTACGCACTTCAACCGCACTCGAACCTCAATCCCGTACAATTAAATACACGCGATTTAATGCAAATACGAAATCGCGAATCCCAATTAAAACGTAATTATATAGACTCTAATCATCCCACCTCCGCGTACCTCGCACACCGAACTCACCGAATGATCATTTCCGTAATTTGCGGACAAGTTTTATTTTATTCATCCCGGTAATAAGCGCAATTATTTTTAACGAAGGCGAGTGCTCTTGTTTTCAAGACAACGGAGTCGAAATTTCGAATTCGATACAAATGGAGATTCACCGGAAACGAGTGAGAGTTTTTCCAATATATACGCTCGAACCCCATTGCCGAGGTTCGCGAGCGCATAAAATCGACTGCTGGGGGAGTCGAGGATCGCAAAAAGCATATAAGGGGGGAAGCGAGCATAATGCGCGTGTAATACACCCTACTCATCACGCGCCACTTGCCCCGCTCCTGTCGACCCTGTCGTCGCGACCCCAAATCGAACCCCTACGCGTCACCGAAAAATCCATCCGCCCCTCGCTACCCCCGTCGAACAAACCCCGCAACGCGACCCCCTTCTGCCGCTTTATTGGTCGCGACTGACAGCGGGTTATATTTATATTACGATATTAATAGGGTACGTGGTAATTCTACGACCTTTGGCAGGTTGTTTTCGAGTTTTTTTTACCATCGATATGACCGTGTTGGAATTTCGAGGAGGAAAAAATTGACTTCGCTGAAAATAAAAATTCGTTCAAGCTACTTGATATTCGTTTGGAAATATAGAAATATGTATATATCTTCAGTGTACTCTAACTCGTATCGTCCCCGGTTTATCAATCTGATTTGGATGATCTATTCACTGGCTTACGATCCAAGCAGGTGAGATCGATAACGAGAGTTTATCGACCGGTACGAGTAGGAACGAATAAATCACAGCGATAATAAAATCGACGGTAAATCATAAATACTCGCAAGACTGACACAGGCGATGTCAGTGGGCGTTTTTCGATACGGAAAGCGTTCTAATTGAACGTCTCTACGTTCGATTCCTCGAGTGTGAATTTATCGGACGTGTCGCGTTTCTTGGTACGCCCAGGTGGTCCTCGCTCTTTGCCAACTCGAGACTGGTTGGAAATCCATGCAGGTGTGTCCGCGTTTGAAGTTGTAAGATGTCGTATTCATTTTGGAGTACGAGAGAGAAAGAGAGAGAGAGAGAGAGAGAGAGAGAGAGCGGATTTGGCGCTAATAACGCTTCCGTCGATAACGACCAGGCCGAGTGAGCTAGCAGGAAGCGTCGATTACGTGCGCGAGAAGGTCCCGGCGGAGTGGGGATAGCCGAGTTTGTACAATAAATTATAAGGTTCCGCGGTAGGCGGGATGGGGAAGGAGGCCTCCGGATGACCCGGATCGGAGAATTTTTCGGGACCCCTCTCTCTCTCTCTCTCTCTCTCTCTCTCGCTAGGCTCGCGCCAGCCTCCCTCCCCCACCGTGATTTAATCTCGGTCTGTGAATTCTCCTGGAGACTGTGGGAACGGTGCTGCTCGGGCCAAAAGATAGACAATACAAAAAGAACGAGAGGACAGACCTAGGAGAGTATACAGGAACTACTCTATGGTAATAATTCACAATTTAGGAGTCGGGGAAACGAAAATAGAGAACTTCTAACGAGGATGATCGCGTGGGGGCGAGATATAGCGGAATCGCGATATCTCGAGCGCTTAGGTTCCTTTTAACGAAGGGCCTTTCGTATGAATGAGACGAACGCAAGAGCTGGGAGCGTCAAATTACACGTGACGCGCGCTCGGGCTACCATTCGGGGCTGTGGAGGGCAGTCCTGTGATTTTCGATGGCTCGAAATATGAAAAACAAACGAGCAGGAGGGAGTTGTAAGAAGAGGGTACCGCTTAAGTAACGAAACGAAACGAGGGCGATGAGGTAGGGGGGTTTATCGAGAACTGGCCTCAGTCCTAATATTATGTATAGGGTGTTCTGAAAAAACTAATCCTAATCTGACTTTCTTTACTGTTTCCTGTATTTAAAAACAAATAAGCAATCTGAATTGAAATAAAAATGGAATTATCTTGCACCTATTTTTTAAATTTTAAGAAATCCTATACTTTATGTATTTTAAGAGCCACGATCGTTCTCCTTTCCGTTTCGATATCGTCAGGAGAGGTGGAAAGTGAGAGAGGGGCGTCCATAGACCCGCATCTCGTTACACGAAACATCGTGTAATTATCACGTCGTTGCGATCCGACCGTATATATGAGGGCTCGTAAACGGATTAACGATTTCGTCCGTTGGGATAATCGTGGGTGGTTGACGATCGGCTCCCTCTTTTTCTTGGATGCCGTACGGACAAAAATTGTCATTTTATCGGATTTCGAGCCCTCGATACACCATTGTAAAAGAAAAACGTTTTTTTCCCGAACTATACGATAGGTGATGAAAGAGTTTCGTGGTTTCGATGATGCAAACTAATCCCCTTAAAAAAATGATATCCCGCAAAAACCAAATCAAAAAGCTGCAACGCGAGAAAAAATGTATATATACACATGGTCACACGTAGGGGAATATAACCGCGCGCATGTCCGATCACTATGATCTTTCCAGTTACGTCGGCAATTTCAGCGAGCCGACGGCGTTTAACTCTTTTATTTTTGTATTTTCTTTTTTTTCAGTTCCGAATGCCACACTGCTGCAAGAGAAATCCGTTGCAAAAAACCACTCGCCTCCCCTCCGCTCTAACAAAAAAAAAGGAAAAAATAGCAGTACAAACTAAAAAATCGTCGGTGCAGAATTTGAACGCCATTGTTTAACGATATTGGATTACCTACCCGACGCACAACGAAAACAACGAACCAACGGGGGGTTTCTCTCTCTCGTTCTTTCGCGCTTCCACTCCCTCCGTATTCATCGTTCTCGCGCGCGCAACGCGAGACGGACCAAAAACGGAATCGAACTTTACGAGTTTCACGCTACGACGGAGACGTAAAACATCGGATATTTTTTTCAAATTTTTTTTTCGCTCTACCCCGGAATAGGTAGCAGCGATCCGAGAGTCGAATTTTCGTCAACTCGTTATACTTTTGCTATGTATGTACGCGTACATCGTATACGTATAAAATATACACGCGGAGTTCTACTAAAATTGGTTCTTTGTAACGCGTCAAATTCGATATCGGGTTAGTTTTTCTCCCCCTTCGATCTCTCTTTCGTCACACCACGAGCCAGCTACAGTGATAGCATTAATTTACGATAGGCGCGATGGAGGACACATCGTACGCGTCATCGAACGTGCAGCGTAATGTCGTTGTCTGTGACCGCTCGTACTAAAATGCACTCGGGAGACTAGATGTTGCAATTTTTTTACGTCGTTGATTTCACACGTGAAATTTCGAACTTCGCGACGGGTATTTGGTCATTTGATTAACCGGGAAACAATTTGTGTAAGTAATAAGATTATTGTTCGTTTTACAAATACACTTTTAACTCGTTTTATTGCCTAATTACATCGACCGAGAGAAAGAGATCTATCAACGATCACCGCTTTGTTTGTCACTGTTGTTTTAACGTACATTAAAAAGCTTTTTCACCGTTTGCAAAAAAACATCAGTGTTAGCAAAATAGTGTTTTACCGTCGACAATTTTGACAAAAATTCGTTATACATCGTTTAATTAAATTGCGAGGCCATTAAAAGTATTTTTGTTATTTTGTACGGGACACTCATTGCAAAATTCCCACCGGTAATCTCGTAAAAGAAGCGAACGCATAACGAGTTTCAATTTACGGACAAATTTTGATTAAGGAAATGAACATAATTCGAGATCGTAAAACATAATACAAATTGATGGAAATATAAAAAAAAAGTCGGGTGGAATGATAAAGTTCACGCAATAGAGTCGTGGATATCGAATTAAATAACAAAGTGAAAAAGACTAAGCTCGTTCCGAATTATTCATCGAACCCGGTGGCGCGGGGTCTCGATTATAAAGCCGAAAATAGCAGCAAAATTTACAGCGATTTAGCCCCGGTTGTAATAAGCTCGATATAAAGCGCACTAATTGCGAGCCAGCGCGTTGCGTAAAAATACGTACAAATACCAACCGAACTCTCGTAGTTTGCGCGTATGCGTAAAGGCAAGCTGACCGTTTATAGCTGTTTGCCAAATAAATGTAAAACCAAATGAGGGTGAAATTGGAAACATTCGTTATTATTTACCGGCGTCGCGTCGCGAGCAGATAAAACGTTACGTATGTATGTATACCGCTCTCTCGTCATTACCCCTTTTACTCCTGCAGCTAAAACATCCAAGAACCAAATTAACAACAATACTCGCTTCTCGTCACGGTCATTTATATGAATTTCAAACCGTTATACCGTAGAACACATTCCAGATGTTTTTCCCTATTAACGACACCTTTTCTTAGTCTTACTCATAGATTACTAATTTCCACATTGCAAAATAATTTTGTAGAATGTACTGAGTACGTTCAACTAAATATTTGATTTGATAAAATCGTTCGAAATGTTTAAATATTAGTTTGAATAACCAAAAATTATTTTATCTAGAAAATTGAATATTTATTCAAACGTATGTAAATGAATATTTAGTACATTCTACAAAATTTTTTTTTCAGTGTAGCCACATCTGCGTCAAAAATTTTAATTTTTATTCAATTTGTAGTCATAGCGGTACTTCAAATTTTAAATCACATTGACACGTACTTTGAGTGTCCAATTCGACCACCCAGACATTCGTTCTAAATTTCTTTTCAGTTCCACGCATTATGTTTCTAATTTCGAGACGTTGCTTTGACGAGCCAACGTTCAATAGAGCTTCTTTCCCCGAATTCGGCTCGACAGTTGTATCGAGGAAAATTCACCATTGACTATATATCTATGTGTGTACAAACACGCGTGAACGTAGCTTCAACTTCACCGGTGACGATGGACCGGTTCTCCGAGCGGGGCGGCATTGATGCTAAGTTAAGTGAAGGTTTGCTCTTTGATCTTCAGCTTCCTATATATAAACACGAACGTGAAAACCAAAAGAGATAGAGAGCGAGAGTAGGATGTAGAGGAAAATTGAGGGAAATAGATGTCACGGTGCGACGAGGGAGCAAAAAAATATGGAAGCGAAGGCTCGCAGGGGGCTGAAATGCAAAACGGCGAGAAACGCGAAACGATAAAATTACGAACGGAAAGATAATTGGGTTGACCCAGGCAAAAACAATGTATCACAAACGAATCATTCGACCAACAGTAGAAGAAATTTTGACAAATTTGCGAAGCGAAGTGTTGATGCGGTTGTCTATTGAATTTTTCATTTTTATAAAGGTTTCTCTAGTTTATATTTATTAATAAATTAGAGAGTCCCAAATTCGCATTCAACCATAAATATTGTTACACAAAAAAGATAAAATTTTACACCGTAAAAAGTTTGACATCTAAAAGAAAAAATTCTATGTATGAATTCCAAGTATGTGTTCGAAGAAAAAAAATTTCAGAAAGAGAAATAGCGTATGCATATTGAAGTAGCATGCAGTAAAATACGCGTAACGAATGAAGCAAGGGTAGCTAGTCTAAAAAGGGCAACGCGCTCGGATTCGCGAAAACTCGGTGAGAAAGAAAGTCGGAGAGAGGAAGAGGCAACGAACGAAAAATAGAAAAGGCAGAAAGAGGAAGACGAAGAAAGGGTCGTCGAGATGGCCTCTATTCGTGTATCTTTCTATGGCCGTTTATGCATCCCGACAGCGTCCCACTTATCCAGCTTGCATTATCTGCATACACACTCGAATGCTCGTATATGCTGCATTAAAGATCTTCCCATCTATCTCTCTCTCTCTCTCTCTCTCTCTCTCTCTCTCTCTCTCGTTTCCTCGGGGTGCACAAACGTGACCGTGGTGGAAACGTATTACGAGAATCGCGCTTCCAATATTTCGCAAGAGACCGACAAAGTGAGCGGGGAGATTGATCGGTTGGATTAGCGAGATGTTTGAATTCTCGTTGACGTGTGCTATTCATCAAAACTGTGTTTCGCGTTCGTGTGACAGAGAGAGAAAGTTTATCGTGGTATCATCGCACCGGTGGTCTCTTCTGGGAGCCACGATTATTCGTAGCCACTGGCGGTCGACCGTGAAGAGACGTCGTTTATACCGCCGAGGAAATAATAAATTCCTCCCCTCTCGCCCCGCTGCCACTTCTTGCGGGTGCATCCGCGATTCGCGAAACAGACGTTCGTAAACTAGGCCTTTACGACTCGGGACGGACAGCAAAAAAATAATTCGCGCGCGGCGCCACTGTCACCCGCTCGCGAACTCGAAAAAATATCTCTCGAACACGCTTAACGATTCTAGTGCATATCTCATAAAAAAAAGGCCCATCCAGAACGTAATTAATTATACAGTTTGACTTAATCAATCTATAGAATGTAGAGTATTCTTCGGTTGGTAGATAATTAAAATTGTTTCCATAAACATTATTAAGATTCTAATTGACTCTTGTCAATTGCAAGTTTGAGTTTCATCTGATTGTTGTAGACCGGGTTAGGTTATTGCGGAGTGCCCTCCTAAATGATTTCCCTCCAAATATTATATGAAATAGCGAGGCTGCATAAGAAATGTCGGTGACGATGAATATAAATGTCGCGAGCGAATCCCGGGGAAAGGAGAATGGCCAACTCACGGAGGCGAGCGAGAGAATGTTCACGAAACGGAAATAATAAATTTTCTACGAAAAGTCATTCGGGGAACTGGTCGGGTTTCCGCGAGATGTGTGCGAGCATCTGTCGACTGTACGAAAAAATAAGCCGATAATTCGCGCTCGTATAGGAATGCGAAACGAGTGCGATCGATACAGTCGATTTTTACATTTGACGAATTAAATCGATCGATTGCGAAAAATGCAACTCGTTTATTTTAATTAACTTCGCAAACGTCATCTTTCGATTAAATTTCACGCATCCACGTCCAAAGTCGATCATTACATGATTAAATTAACCAGCATAATTGATGATTTGATATTTGCGCTTCTGTATTTGGGTACGCATCAATAATCGCGTATTTATCAAACTAATATGCATGTATATACAGTCGATTAAATATGAAAACCAGATACCACGAAAATGCGAAATATTTATGTTCGTGCTTGCTTTACGATCTACGTAGTCGATTCTGAAATTTGGCGAAAAACGTCATCTCGGTATATCAGACTTTATTACTCCGACGCACGAACTGCTCCGTTTCATACTTGACAGGACCCGTTGTCGTTTTGCAAAAATAACTTTTGTCTTCCAGAGTAGTCCAGTCACTTTTCTGTGCTACTGAAAAATACTGTTTCCTCTCGTTTGCTTTTCTCATTCCATTATATGAAAAATCATCGAGAAATATTTTATTAAACTGTAATAATCAACGTGTTTTTCATAATATTGAGTTCGATGAAACCTGTTCGTAAAATTTCATTGCGCGGATAACAAAAAATCGAATTTTTTAGCGTTTCAAGAATAAAAAAAACGTAAAATACCCATGCGATTACGGGGGTAATTACTACTGTGATACGCGAGCCGCTGCAACTCACAACCCACCAACGATACTAATTCAATTATCGGCGCCGTTTTAAATGCCGCGCCTCTTGTATCACGATGAAAAATTGTTTTTTTTTTCACTCTCTTTAATGGGAAACACGGGAAATTTTTCACTATGGTCATTTAATTATCGCCCGATAATTGAAATCAGTAAAACGAATTCTCAATTGCGGTCGTACACGTTGTTTTGCGAGCAAATTTATAGACTAATTTTTCCACGAATTTCCATTTTGTATCAATAGGGTATCTAGCGGGGGAAAAATTTTTTTTCGTTTTTTTCAATGAAAATTTGAACAATTTTGAAGCGTATAAACCACTTGTACTAATATTTCCATACGAGAAAACGACGATAAGCTATTCACGCGGTGTCGATTCGCCGATACGAGCCGCCCCAGAGCGCCGATTAGACTGCAATTAGACCGGCATTGTTATGTTAATAGGCGCGGTCGGGTAACGCGAATCTAAAAAGAGATAGACGCAGGAGGCGAGAGACGGGGATAATATTAGGGTACAACCGGCAGAAATGATGTTATAATATTTCAACACCGAAGGGTGGTGCCCTCGACGCGTTCAATTGATAAATCATCCCGTAAGTGGTTCGGGGTGGCGTGATATTATATTCATATATTTATACGGTACAGAGTCGAGTATGGGGAGAACCGGTGGGGCTTACTTCTATACAAGTATCGTGAATTGTCGCTCGGATCACCATGGATAATCGTACACTTCACGGCTTTTGGCACCCGTCTGGCAAAAGTGTCGGAAACCACGCTTCGCGACTGCTCACTTTGTTAGCCAAATCTGAAGGATCTCGCGGAATCTCGAAACGTTCTGCCATGGTTATTCACAGTGTGATTCATATTCGTCCAATTATAAAAATAGTGCAACTGGTACTATAATCGGGAGCGCAGCATCGGTGCAATAAATCTCGTCTGGGAGAGCGTACTCGTAATCTCGCGAAAAGCGCGAAACAAACAATAATTAAATCTCAGGATGGTTCGGTATTAATGGTAGGGAGTGGGAAAGACCGGAGCGGTAAAATGACGGCAAATCGAGATAACAGGTGGAACGACTAATTTCAAGGGCGTCGAGAGAGTGCATGCACACACAAGAATGGCAGCTGCGAGGCGAGATACCTCTTCCCCCTCCCACCCTCGCTCGCCTATATGTATAGAGATACGTATATGTATCTAGTGCGAAACGGATAGTGGTTTATATTGTGGCGAGTGACGATCGGCGCGTGCAGAGAGGTTAAGGGGCGGGTGGAGGGGTTGACCGATAGATAACCGCATGCTATTGACGGGGGTGGCGAAACGGGGTCGGATCGGTTTCTCTATACCCACCTAACGAGCGCATTTACCCATAGAGTTATATTTATTTAATACACCCGCGAACGCCCCTCAACGAAGACGAAGTTATTATTTCTGCTTGCGGTTGAATATACGGCCTTCCAACCCTTCTACCTCTGTACATCTACAGGTCGACTCAAAAGTGTATATTCTCAAAGATTGACATTCAATCTTAATCTTTACGTTTGATCTTGGTTGTCCAGTCGTTGGATGGGTAAGATAATTCGAGAATTGTGCACTTGACGAAAAAGGGCAAAATTTTTGGGTTTGCTACGTGTTTGAGTTATGTACATAACTTATGGAACGCCCTGTACATTATATGTATATATTCGTTACCCCTCGCAGTCGGTGGCTCTATTGTACTTCAAGAGCGAACATATTTCGAATAGGAGGGAATTTTTCTATATGAATAAATGCATGATCGGATAGTCAAATATGGCGGTACGATTAAGAGAATTCGACACATCCAGGGGTGGAAACACCCCCCGTGGATAGTGGTGAGTCGGCCTATTCATAGGCTAGCCGCAGTGAATGGGAGAAACCGGCCGAAGAATGAATGCTCGAGAACCGAATGTTTTGACAAACACGCGAGAAATACGCAAACACGCTCGTATTTTTCGTTACTAGAAATTTCCGAGAGAGGGAGAAAAAAAGCTCGTGATCGTAAAAAATAATCTGTATCTACCTGCCGAAGCCGTTGGAGCAATTTCGTTAAGTGGGCTTTCATCTTCCGGTAAGTTGGGAATAATTTTACCCTGAGAATTATAATGTTTTTTGCCCGTGCTCGAACAATTGCCAAGAGAGTGGGAGAGAGAGAGAGAGAGAGAGAGAGAGAGATGGAAGGAGAACCTATTGTGTCCAAGGGAGGTAAAGTGCACCGTTTAAGCGCTTGTCGAGGCGAACGCGATACTCCTGACGTACATGTATATACGTATACACTGATAGTCTCAAGCAAGCGAGAGAGAGAGGGAGAGAGAGAGAGAGAAGGCAAGCCAACAACGATGGGGTGAAACGATTTGGCCAGATTAGGGTAAACTGCTCTCGGGGGCTCCCATATATATCCACTAGGCGGCTAGGTACTCCATTAAGACTTCCATCTGGTCTTCTCTCGATCGGGGCAAACACTTCGTCGGGAAAAACGATTGGTCGACCTTAATCACACGCCTCGTTATACTCGCCGGTAATGAACAACCTTTTTTAATCGGATTTTTGCCACTATTAAAACGCAATCGCGTCAGATTTAACCGCTATTAACAATCCGGAACGAATATCGCATTCTCAGATTCGTTCGAATAATATTGAATCTGACAAGACGAATTTTATCCGCGGTTAAAATTTCTTAGCAGCCGAAGTAGAAAATAAACAAGAAGGCTATTTTGTACCTATGTTTGACGAAGGAACTCTCTACGTTAATGTTTCAGAGTAGGATCATTCCTACACGAGTTAACTCACGGCTACAAGTCGGTGTATTCAAATTCCATTTCCCAACTCCGGGGCGCACAAAGAGCCGGAGATAAGTGCCGAAGCCGCGAATTGTTATTTCATCAAACAACGGATAAGCGAGACTATATATCGAGGAGTGTTTGCGTTATATTTCGGCTGCACGAGGGGATTCCGCGAGGCTTAACAAAACTCTCCTGACCCACTACCGTATTTTCGGTGTCGAGGATTCCGAATGTGGAAGATACCGACCACCCACGTCCTTCGAACCTACGCAACCTCCGACGATTGATTTCGAGGAACGCGATAGTTTCTCGCGAGGTCGTCGGATTAGGCTAATGCATATCCCACCCTCATATCTCGTTCTTTCCGATACTTAGCCGCCCCGCACGAGCCGGCTCTATTACACTCCGACAAATCGAACTTGAGAGTCCTATTGGCGCAAATCCCCGCGCGCGAGCGTATTAATGGTCAGGCTTCCGTGGTTATATATTTAATCCTCCCCCATGTGCAAGCTCGAGGGAGAAGGATCGCGTGCTCGCGGAGAAGGAAGGGAGAAGAAGTATCCCTGCGCCACTCCATCCCTAGCAATTATACCAATCTCGGTGCGAGCCACTCGGATTCTCACTCGAGCGTAGATTCATTTTGCCATGTGCTGTGTTGGCTATTCTCGATGACTTACCTGTAACAAAGAAAAAATTCGACTCATTAATAACACTCGTAACGACAAAACAGATAATTGGTGTCTATCGATTGACTATCTAAATTGATAACTATCTTTAAATAGTGTTTTAGAGGTTTTCGACTGTTGCATTATTGATGATTATCATTTAATTTTGTCATTTATTTAATCTTTTTTATTAATTTTCTGTTCCATATAAAAATTAATATTGTATAACAAAAATTCATAACAAAAAAATGAAACGAATGTGCATGCTTAGCATATTGCAGCACAACAAAAATTTTGTTAAAAATCTTCGCGGAGCTAACTCGATAGACATCGAAACAATCTCATTCGACCAGTTAGCGAGCCGAGTCTCCATACGAGGACGATCCTACATGGCTATATTTTAAGAACGGAATAATATAGTATATTCCTTATTTTTTTCGGTCTGGCGCAACGTCATGGTGTTAGGCGAAACGAGGTAACTCGTCCGCGTCTCGTATTTTATCGTCGTCATTACCCGGGGTGTAGAGGACCCCGGACGAGTATGGAGCATGAGCTGGAGACCGATCTACCCGACGTAATGGCTCTTGCGCGCGACAATTAACTGCGAGAGACGGCGATGTACGCGCGAGAGAGCGCGTGAGCCGAGAGAGCGAGTAGCGCGATGGGACGAGGAGGTAATTGCGACTTCGCATACGCGTATATAGGTATAGCTGAGTGGAAGAGTGCGTTAAGACCGCCTAGAGTACGCTCTCGCGTCAATATGAAATCTCGTGTAAAGGTCTGGATAGAAAAATTGCTATAGTTTGTTACAGGCTTCAAGCTCCTAATTGAACTCGAGCCGAGATCGTTCAGAATATTCCGCATAATTCAAAGAAAATATACAATAGGCCGTTCTATGTAAATAAAATGTTAATGCCTGAATTAAAAATAGTATATCGTTTTGATCTAACACTCCATAAGTGTGTCGTCTTGTGAAATTTCCAAAGTTACATCAGCGTAGATCGAACAGCCGAGTTGGAGAGATTTATAAATCCTTCCTCTTTTATTCCAGAGAATTCTCGAAGCTCGTTATCAACGAATCCCATGGCGGAGTCTCTCGAGCCTCGCTGTAGGTGCCAAGAATCTAGGTGAATCGTTTTGCAGAGGTGCTAGCGAGCTCTCTCGCGCATGGAGGCCCTGCGATCTGGTGTATATCGTTCGTAAATTAAAGAGCGCGTATAAAACCGTCGTGAGGGCAACGCGCCCTCGCTAGCCGAGTCGGCTTGCCTTTGATGCCAGATATAGTCGGCCGCGTCGAGTTTTCCTCTATTTGCAGTCGGGTCCATGAAGATAGAGGCCCCGGCGTTCGGATAAGAAGGTGGACGACGGTGGGGATTCGCGAGAGCTCGCGATAAGGGAACACGGAGCAGTTGTAAAGCAAACGCGCGTGGATTAATCGCGGATGCGCGAGTCGGAGAGTCGTTGAGATTTATGCGTCCTATTCCGTATACATCGGGAGAGGCGCAACTCGGCTATTATTATAGTCAATGAGGTAAGAGGCGGGACAGGTGCGCCCATCGCCTTCCTCGTCGTATCATCGAAATTCTGATTACTCGCGTCGATTGACGCGTCGCATTAGTGCAAGAAAAAAATCGCGTTCGGTGAAATACTCTTTTCTCAGGGTGAAAAACTCAGACTTCTTTATTCAAGAACTAAACAGAACGCGTAGATTTCACTTGGCGGCCGGCCGTGCGCGTTCCGCAACGCGTTAAACAGCGTGATCCGCATTGCAAGATATATACGGGCAAGCTCGCGGGCGCGCTAATGCACGACCGAGAGAGGAAGATTTATGCGTCTTTGATACGGCCGTGCGTTAGAAAAATAACCGGTATGCGCGTCACGCGCTCGGTCACGCATTGTGCGCCATTGATATATTCTTATTTTGCAACACCACCTCCTTCTACTTTGCATATACGCGCCAAGAACAAAGTGCAATCCCTTTTCGTTCGACCGATCATGAATAAAACCCGATCAACTTTCGTCTCTCGGTGCGATCTTTGTATTTTTCAAAATTTCCCGTTGCTTTTTCAACGGGTGAGAAATTTACCCAGGATCAGTAAAAACGGCCATTGTTGGTACAGAAGGGTCCGCCTTCTCGATTCGGCGCATAACGAGAGTACGAGCCAGGAAGAGATAGAGAGAGAGAGATAAATATTCGCGCGCGTCGGTACAGTTTGCGCATCGCGTATACCCACGCATTCGGTGTATCGGCGCACACGTACGAGGCAACACCCGGCGGGGATATCCTAATATCGAAAAGCGGCAATTTACTAGGCCGTGGCGCCAATTATCGGCGAAACCACCGCGGCCACGTGGAATCCCGATCGTTAGGGGCGGTTAACGAGTAAGCCCGGCACGTGACACGGGCTTTCTCGCTGCTCTCCATGTAATCCCCCCTCTCGCTCTCGTCTCTTTCAGATTCTCTTTCCATAGATAGCGCGAAAAAACACGTTTCTAGATCGGCCATTATCGTTCGAGCCAATCCAGCGCGCACCTACTAAGAACTCCGGATACGTTCCGTTAAAAGCACCCTACCTCTCGCGAGTCGAGCGAGCTTCCTCCAATACGAGCGAACAACTAACGCTCTTTGGGCTACTAACACGATGTATAGGAATCCTCTACCTCGCCCCATTACGTCGTGTCGTTTCGCGCGTACTTCTCTTCTTATTTTCTTCCTCCAACTTTACGCACGTTTCCTTTGATTCGTTCACGCGTTCCACCCTATTGTGTCGAGTAGAGAGTATTTATCGAACCCTCTTGTGTCTGTGCATCTAACGTTATGTTTTTATGTTACTGTCGCCCGATTTCACTTGTTCTTTTGAATATTCAAAATTTTTCTTCATTGTTTGTTTGTTTAATGAAAAAGTCCATTTATTATTTCTTTTTTTTTTTTAATTAAAATTTATTTAAAGTCGCATCGACTACTAGGTCTTTAGCGACTGGTACACTGGTTACAGCAATATACTCATATAACTATAGTAGTTTAACAAAATTTGAATTACAAATTTGGATTATAATCTAATAATAATAAGATAGAAATAATAATAAGATAGAAAATTAGATTTCTTCAATCAGCCCCAGGGAACGTATGAGTTTCTCGATACTGGGAAACCAAGATGGGTCACACAAGCACTCCTTCAGGGAAGGGGGGAGTGACTCCTGTCTCCTTAAACCTCGCAGCCCGGCACATTCGATTATGATGTGAGGAACGGTGAGGCGGCCACTGCAACTAGGGCATGATTTGGGTAGTGTCCTATCGAATAAGTGGCCGTGGGTGGCCAGGGTGTGACCGATTCGGAGTCTGTTTAAAATGCACTGAGCCTTTCTTTGAGGTAATCGAGGGGGTTCTTCCCATACATTTTCTCTCACCGCTTGCAATTTAGACGGACACGACTTCCATCTTGCATTCCACTTTGCCCAAATCAGTTGCATTTATTATTTCGTGTTACAAGTATCGAAGAATTTAATTTTTTCAGCAAAACTCTTCTGAAATAACTTTTTTAAATTTGAAGCCTAAGAATTTTTTGTGTATCCAAAAATGAGTCGAAGATGATAGAGGAGATAACAGAAAGAGAAGACGATGCTAGAGGGCGTCCAGCAACCACGTCGGTAACAAGGAACGGCGGCGGTGGCGACACCCACTGCGAGCTTGCACGCGCGATCTATCTTCATCTCTCTCGTTCCCTACCTCCCCAATTCCTTCTTCTCTACACACAATTTTCTCTCTCTCTCTCTCTCTCTCCTCTCGTTACGCGTTTCCATTTCACTCGTCCTTCGTACTCCATTAGCCGTTCCACTCGTACCCTCGTTTACCCGCTTCTTCCATTTCCTCCGTTTTTCGACATTCGAGACGCGTACGACAGGGACGTTCGTTATCCGTCGCGTTTGACACACCAGACGAAACGATGAATTTTTCATTGATAATTTCACCGCGAGGCGAAGAAAGGAGGGAGAGGGAGAGAGAGAGTACCTTCTTTTGTGGCAGCCGGGAGCGCAATGCCGATCACGTGACCCGCGTTACAACCCGTAATTGGACGTAAACGGTTAACAATGTACGCTTTCCGCGTGTTCGCATGATTCGCCTCGCTACTCCTCGATTCTCGTTTGGTCCTCTCGTTGTCTTCGCGTTCACTCTCCGTCGACTCTACTCGCTTTTAATCACCCGTTTCGCCTTCCTTCTCCGTCTCCCGGCGATATCCGACTTTCCTCCCACTCTGTTGTTCTCGTCTCCCTTCATCCGCGCGGTTTTCGATTCTTCTCTCTCTCTCTCTCTCTCTCTCTATCCCTTCGTCACGTTCGCGAAGCATCTCTCTCTCTCTCTCTCTCTAGAGCTCCCTCTCTCTTTCTCTCCTCTCGATTACAATGTTGCCGACTCGGTCGAGAAACGGCACCATCGCGGCTCCATATAATACAACTTCGCGCGTGTTACATGCACATACGAGGCAGACGTGCGCGCGCGCACGGTAGGGCATATATACATATACATGACATAGCAGTGTCCCAGGGGCGTATTTCGAAGAAAACGACGTTGCACGCGGGCCCGGAATTCGTCGCGATTTTCCACGCTCGCGCGTCTCACCGAGCGACTCTGATTTAATCGGCCGATCGACGTAAGTCGCGCCTGTGACTTTGAAAGGTGTTCAGGAGTCACAATAATCAGTGCATAATTCTTAATTTTGAAATTTAACACAATCTGTGTATGGAAATTTTATTACACGAATTTAATTCAGTAGAATGTTGAATGTCAGTACAAAATCTAACACCTAAGATCTATCTAGTCTAACATAGAAAAGATCAATTGCACAAAAAATGAAAATTTCGTACTAACATTCAACATTTAGACGAATAAAATTTCAGGCAATAGCCATACACAGATGGTTATTTCCTTTTTCAAAATTAAAAATGTTTTTATTGCTAATTGTAACTCTTGAATTGAGTCGATGATGGCTTCAAAAAATCCAAAGTGATCAACTACAAAGTTAGATTTCATGAAAATCATTTATAATCGAACCAAGACTAGACAATCGGATAAACCGTAAAAACAAGCTAATTATTCGGTCCGGGAAAATTATGCCGAGAATGCGGTTATCTCGTGAATTGTGATACTCGGTCGGTCGATTTGGAACGCATCCATTAATCAAATCGAATCGTGCCGAGCTGATATCCATATTTCCGCGTAACAACAATCGCGTTCACCCTCCTACCTTCCTGGCCGGGGCGTCATATCGCGATACGCGCGTACGTGTGCGTAAACACCGACGCAATCCTGGAGAATTCTATTTCAAACGAGCGCAAGTGCATATGATTTTAGAACCACGGACAATTAGCGATACGTTAATTTGCGTTAATGCATTTCGGCACGGGCTGCTGCGCGCGATCATTAAGTAACGAAACTCGCCTACGAGCCGATCGTGTTTTCCGAAAACGAAACGAGCCAACGGTTAATTTGTATACGATGCGCCTACGCCTTCTCGTAACCGAAGAGGCAGAACGAGACGGAGAGAGAGAGAAAGAGATGACGAAAAAGAGAATGGAAGATTGATAGCGAGAGATTACGACGGGTCTTTCTTTACGAGCGTAAATTTCACTCCACGACGATGAATGCGCGTCGCGTACACGCGAAACGCTGCCTGATATATTCCCGACATTCACAGAATAGAATTTGGAGAAAAAAAGTTTCGTGTAATATTTTTATTGGCGTGTTTTTATGGGCAGTTTAATTCAATCAGCTCGGTACAAAATGCCCGTACAAACTCGTGTTTGACAACCATCTCGAGGAGCACGAAATCAATAAGAACGATCTAGATTGATCGGTTGAATATAATTTATCGCGCGTCGTCTCTTCAACTATCGTTTGCGAGGTAGAAATAAAAATCGGAATTAAAACGACTTTACCGATATGCGCATAATCGCGTTGGAAACTCGGAAGGCGATAAATCAGGGAGAAAAATCGTTATCTTCGTTCTCACAACTGATATATATAAACGGCTACCCCGAAATATGTCGAGAAACGAGTCGCGGGCTCGCGCGAGGGATTCGCATTGTCTTGGCGAGACAATGGTAGAAATAAATAATGGATGCGCGCAGGCGAATTTTCGCCCTCTCTATTTCTCTTTTTCGTTCCAATCGCGGGAGCGAGCGAGAGGGAAAGATTCTTCTCTCGTAACGTCTAATCGGTCGTTTTTTTCGCGATATGGGATGAAAGGTCGCATTAACATACGCCCTACATCGCTCCGACAGCACAGAAATATAGTTATGTCGAGATTTCGCTAAACTCGACGAGTCGAAGAAAGCGGACAGAGCTCGGAGTGTTACCGACTATTCGCTTGGGCTGGAATTTTTGTTCGATGCACTGATTTTTGGGATTCTCCTGTTCTGATGTCATCCCATTAAGAATCTAGGTCCCACCAAATCGGACCCTAGAATTCAATACTCGAATCAAGAGACAAGTACCGACCGAGTGCTATTTATTTCGTTTCATTGAGCCGATCTTGACCTTCTCATTCAGATGCCAAAATAAAAATTCGTCGAAGCTACTTAATATTCACTTGAAGATATAGAAATGAACATTTTGTTCGATGGAACAATAAAAAAAAATTATTCTTACAATAAAATTAGTATTTTCAAACACAAACATTTTGTTATACACGACATTTGTTTGAACATATGCGAATATAAATACTTGATACAACAAGTTTTTATTTCCAGTAAAGTGAGACACCCCGTAAACGGAAAGACTTTTTGAACCGAACGAGTTAATAACGAGTTGGAGTTGGAAGAGAATAAAAATTAGCAAAAATTATCCAACACGGAAATATTCCTAGTGGAAAATACCGCGAACCGTATACAAGTGGGCATATATATATATTCGCTCTGTCGCTGGTGCGTGCGATTTAACGGGGCGAGTCGCGTAGGGTCAGCTCGGTAAACGCGCGAGGAGCTAAACGAGCGCCTTCCGCGCCGTATGATGGATGATGCCGCGCACTTCGATAGACAGCAAGAGAGCAACTCGCTCTCTCGCACTCGTCAGCCATCGTTTCGTTTGGCGCGGGCGCATTGCCCACGGATGCGCCCCGCCATTATTGAAACGCGCGTGCACGCGGTCGTGGTTAACCGTCGCGAGAAAGAAGGTAAGCCGAGCGAAAAGATTCATCTTCTCGTGTCCCGAGCGATACACTTTTTACACCATTCGTCAAGAAAAAATTCATAAATCCGAATGAATGACTTGTTGAATTGTAATTTTAATCACGAAAATTTGAATTCAGTATTGAGTATCCTACACTGCAAAAAAAATTGCGTAAAATGTACTAAATATTTGCATAGATTCAAATAAATATTCAATTCGATAAAATGAATTTAAAAACATGATTGAACGTTAGTTTAAACGAAATTGACTAAAATTTTGTCTAGCAATTTGAACGTATGACAATTTAGTACACTCCACAAAATTTTTTCGTAGTGTATCGCGATTTCGAATCGATAATATACGGGTATCGGTGACGATCTTCGGATCGGTATCGGTTTGAGCGACGTAAACGAGCAGCTTTCCACGCAGCAGGATGATAGATGAATCTTAGCGCTAGATAAGGCGTTTCTTTTTCTCGGTCACTCCGCTATTACCATTTATTGCAAAAACCAATCTGTATAAAGAAGGAAGACTCGTTGAGTACTTTCCAAGAGCGTTCAAGGGCTACTTCGGACGCTCGTAGATCAGCCGCTCCTGTGCCACACACGCCGACTCGAAATTTTCCTGCATCCGACTTTATATAGGATTCTGATGAATCTTCATTACCGTACATCGAGATTAACGCGCCGAGATAAGTCGCCAAGGTGGGTAATAAAGACCGTAACGACGTAATGACAAGGTATTAATAATTCCGCCAAATGATTGTAATATCGTAACTACCGTTTTGCGTGCCGGGAATTTACGAAACATTCGCTTACCCCCCGAGTGCACGCGTATGCGCTACCGTCGATGAATACGAATGGAAATTTCGTATCTATTTTGACGGATCTGAAACCCGAATAATAAATTTAATCTCGAGCCGGAGATGTTCAATCTACTCGTCCTCGCGACAGTATGGAAAATGTACGATAGAAAATCCGGATGAAAAATCAGAATCGGTATTGGAGACCGCAAGCGATTGGTCCGAGTGAATCGAACGGTTCGCCGATTACGATCGGTGGATTCGTGGAATGGGTGGTACCCGAAGGTTCGATTCACGAGAGTCCAACAGAAAATACAATATTTATGCCATTGAGAGAGAGGCGAGCTCTGGCCACGGGTCTCTCGGGCCACGTATTTAAGTTGCGTAAATCCAATATAAATGCCAAACCTGTAATAAATAACGTCCTCGGCTAGGAGGCTCGGTTCGAAGGTGGGAGAGAGCAAACCAGAAGGAGGATGAACGAACGAGACACGCGGCAAATATACGGAGTGCCAAAATCGCGAAGGAGGGAACCGAAAAGTGGGTGGAGAGAGGGAGGGAGAGGAAAGGATAGTATCGAGTTCGAAGAAAGAAAAATGGCAGAGGAGGGAGAGGGAGAATGAAAAACAAAAGGACGCAGAAGAGAAGAAAGCGAGAACACGGTGGGAGAGCGAGATTGGTAGTGAGAGCGAGAGAGGTGAGAGAAAAGAGGAGAAAAAAATGAGAGAGGAGACTCGCGCGCGCGAGCGTAGTGGGTAGAGGTTATATTATACCTGCCTCGGGGCCTTTAGCCTTCGAGAACGAGATGAGAAAGCAGTATTCCTCGCGAGGTGAGGAAGGACGAGAGCGCGAGGGACGATGAGGGAGGGAGGGGGATCCAAAAGTGGAGGGAGCGAGCACCGATCAGATGGAACGAAGAAGGTACCCCACGAAAGGAGGCGGAGGAGTTTTGACCCTTCGCTAACGGGACCCTTCCTCGCTTCTTCTCTCGCTCATAACGCGAGGAGAAACACCATCTCTCCCGATAGTCCGCGCGCCAAATAATAGTCTTCCTAGAGTTCGTGTGGCCCATCTAGAAACGAGACACCGTACGTTCTTCTGAAAAGTTCTACCGTACTCCTCCCACCGCTGCCTCGGTCTTCACCTACTCCAGTTTCCGTGTTACGCAAGGCGCGAGCAGGTGCCTTCGCAAACAAGGGCGTCTTGATTCGAAATTCTGGACTAGACGAAGAGACAGTTTTTGGAATAATAATGAACTTTTGGAAACTTGTACGGATGATTGCTCGTCTCTTTCTTACGCTCGCTTGCATATTGCTGCAGCGGCAGATCGTCGCAGCGAGATTACCAGGAAGGGCGAACCACGAAACGACTTCGACAGACCGCAATGCTAAACAAATTCGAACACGGCGTTTTCGAGGGTCGAGAGAAAGGGCGAGAGATTGCCGCTGGAGAATATCTCCCGCGAGTTTTTTAATGAATCACCTTGGTTTTTTCTGGCGTCTTATTGATATTTGATATTCTTCTGTTCTCGCGGAGTTTTGCGGAGAAAAGGAGTTTTCAGAGAACCGGGATGATAAGATCGCAATATCGCATCTCGAGCGTGTAGAACGGTGTTGCTAATATTCGTCCCGTAAGATTTATTACGACAGTCGGTGTAATAAGGGCCATCGCGTAGTAGCAAGGACTAAAGTTTCGACATTTTATTTCGTCAAGCATGTTACGATTCCTGCGTTATTGATAAAAGAAAAAAATTTCAAATCGTACTCTTCGTGGAAAAAATAAAAAACGAATGGTTACTGTGTTGCATGAGAATGGACGATATATATGTATATGTGAATAAATTTTTAAACATACGAGAACTCATATTATGTATAACGAAACTAATGGTTCATTTAAAGATTTGTTTACACAACACATATCGTTCATTCTTTTGCAGCACAGTAACTAATCGTTTTTATTTCCTCAGTGTTCTATTTGTTGAAAATTCAAATCGGATAAACCGAAGAAAGTCATATAAATATATTTATCTCTCTCATGGCGTGGCGAAAGGGGGAAAAGAATTCCAAGGGGTGTGGCCGGTAAAGTGCAATTACGTGAAAGTGCGCTCCGGTCTCTCTGACAACATCACGGGCGCACTGTGCTCGCGTGTACGTTTACACAAGAGAGGCTTGCCGGTGACTCTCATCTCGGCGCCCGCCACGAGAAGAGATAGATCACCGCGTCCGATCGAGATCGACGATGAAAACTACGAACTAGAGGCGATACGAGAGAGTGCCCACATACACACGTGCGCATACCTCGACTTATATAGAGGAACAAGTTGCCCGTCGGTAATTACCCGTCGTAAATCGCGCCCGTTCACCGAGGTCGCGAGCGCGTCAGTGTACACACAACACACAGCCAATGGGAGTAAGTAACGAGGTGGCCAATTTTCGAAGACAACGGATGCCAAAGTGAACTACGAGAGGCGCGTTGAACTTGCGCACGCGAGAGAGAATGGGAGAGAGAAAGACGTCAAAGTCGAGCAAGAGTGGCTCGCTAGCGGTGACCAATCTCCCTCAATTTCAGCCACGTTGTTGCACTTTGACGCAAATTTCATGAATACGCTCACTTTCCAAGACAGGCTGGAAAAATCCTAATGCCGGAATTTTCGATATAACGACTCTTTATATATACCGCTCGATAAAATAATCGTTCGATTTAACAAAATATTTGTAAAATCAACTAATAAATTTTTCACTCGTAAGATTTTTTTGGCAGTATAGAAATACACATTTGATCGATTCAAAAGAGCTGTAAACAGAATTAAAATAAAACCTTTTGAATAGGAACGGAATAGACCTCCATCAGAATTGATTACATAAGGTTCTTTTCATCCGTCTTGAATCGAAAAGTAAATATCAATTTAGTGCCGATGAATGATACTAATTCGGTCTCGTTGAACCTAATCCCAACTTTACCTAATAGCGAGCTCGTCTCGGAATTGACGAAACGAGGTTCGCAAAAACAGCCACGTATTCTCTCGCGAAGAGCGACAAATTGAGCTAGTTCAATTAATCCTGGGAAAAGAGTACGCTGAAAGTTCGCGCGCCAGAGAGAGAGAGAGAGATCAATTACGAAAACTCGGGAAAGAGCAGGTGTCAATCGGAATGTTGTTGCGCGAGAGAAAGAGAGAGACAGAGAAGGCACACACGCATGGTTAAGCCGATGAATCGCTCACGCTTGCGCGAGCGCCAGCAGGTGGTCGATATAAACTGGCTATTTTCGCTTTCAAGTTCGAGCCACTCGCGCTCACGCCGCGCGATTCGTAACTAATAGCGCGGAATCGCACTCGTGCCCACGTAACGACGTGGGTAAGAGCGGCTAGTTGCGTGACTTCTAATGCTAAACCGCTAGCCGCGCCATTATAGTCGACGCACATGAACTCTCTTTCTCTCTCTCTCTCTCTCTCTCTCTCTCTCTCTCTTTCTCTCGCTACATCCACATCGAGTTATATTATATCTAACGAGATTGCATAAATAACGCGCCGCGAAATGAAAGCCAATAAAATGTTTTATTAAACGTATAGAGGGGGGATAAAATTTAATGAGCTCAAAAAGTCATACGAAATTTATAACGCGATGGGAATTTCGCGTTTTAACGACTTTCGCAATTTCGTCATGGTTCGGAGTGCTCGTTTTGACGAAGATAGAGCGTGAAGTTGAATCCGGACGAGCCAGTTGTTCTCCAATTCGATCTAAATTTTCAACTGATTTTATTA
Organism: Goniozus legneri; assembly: GCA_003055095.1. Classification (NCBI taxonomy): domain Eukaryota; kingdom Metazoa; phylum Arthropoda; class Insecta; order Hymenoptera; family Bethylidae; genus Goniozus; species Goniozus legneri. The sequence continues at coordinate 52,078 of NCVS01000106.1, forward strand.
TACCGCTGAAAAATATCTAATATTTCAATTCCGTTTCCTCAATTTTAGCGATGGTTTGCACTGAAAATGAAAATTTGTTGAATTTATTTGTACACGTTTAAACAAATATTAATTCAACAAAATGTTTGAGTTGAACTAATTTTATTTCTATATTTTCAAATAAATATTAAGTAGCTCAAACCAATTTTCATTTTCAGTGCGGGTATTTACTCGATAAAACACTCGGCTAGATTGGCATTAAAACAAATCGCGAAACGAGATTCGAAAAGCGTGCGGTAATTGCTAACGACTGGCAGCCGCGGGTGGTCCGTTTTACCTATCGTCGGTTATTTTCACGCCATTTAGAGAACAGCCTCGACACTTTAAACGTATTCCTAACGTTCCATGCGAGATTCTCGCGATGCGCCACGAGAAAAGAAGGAAGAATGATTAAAAGCATTAATCGAATTCCCGGTAAAGATCTCAGTGGCGTATTACCCCGAGCGTTTATCTCAATTAATTCAGCTCGCACGAGTACCGCGAAGTATCGCGACTCTCTAGCGCGCGTACGCCGAGCTTCGTCAATTAGATGCAAAGCGTTACCGAGAAAACCATTCGCGATGCAAATGACGAAGTGCGAGACGAGTCTGTAAGATCGCCGTCAATATCGGCCCTTGAAAAAAAATTCGCGTGTGGTCGGTACATATCGCCTTTTTTGCAACTACAGTAGGTAGGGGGAGTGTCTGGAGTCTTCCTCTTGACACGGAGAAGCCGTTATGTGCATTTCGCCCGCAATTATGGTCGTTTAGAGGCGCACGCTCCATTTTTCTCTCTTTCTCTCTTTTCTCGAGAGAGTTATATAGATAGAGAGAGAAAAGGCGCGTGCATCGACGGACACAATGCAACGAAAAACGTTACGAGAGGATAAAAGGATGCGGCTTGCTCACCGGGGGCTTTTAGAGAAAGAGAAACGCAA
>NCVS01000106.1:54924-71488 GCA_003055095.1 Goniozus legneri
CCCCCCCCGACCAACGCCACCTCCCTCCTCCTCTTCGCGTCGCGTCTACCCCCCTCTATCCACCAGCAAACACCAACACCAGCACCGTCATCATCACCATCGGTGCCCAGCACCTCTCTCTCTCTCTCTCTCTCCATCTTCGTTGCTCTCTTTGCCCACCACCTTCTACCTATTATACGTACACATATATATATATACAATACACGTATAATGTGCAACTCAACTATATGTCTATACACGCCGGCTCAAAACGCAAGGTGAGTTCTCTCGCGCGATAGCGTCACGCTACGCAAACTAATTAATTAGTTGCTTTTCTAGCGCTCGAGACCAAGCCGAGGCTAACCGCCCGCGTGTGTGGAAGAAGAACCGCGAAAGAACACCGCGAGTAGGTAGCCTTCTCTCTGGTTATTCTACCGACTGCGGTGTTTATAATGAACTACCGGTGACTACGTGAAGCTGCGGAGAACCTCCGGCGAGATTAATCGATAGGGAGACGGACATTTCAATTTCGCCCTTTAATTGCGAATGATTTGACAAATGCACTTGTCATTGTATTTGCAAAATAAGTTTTTTGTCGTTTTCATTTAACGAGTTTGTTCTATTGAAAACTATTTTATGTAATTTAGTAAATACAGCAATTTCTGTTTGCAAACATGATCAAAACCGAATCGTACCGAGTTATAAAATTTGAATAAAGAATTGCTCACCGTAATCGATATCTACAATCTTTTGGGCTTTACGCTAGTTTTCATGTACTCACCTGAAACAGAATAAATAAAAAGAATCGTTAACATTGCTTCAGAATATTTATACAAGAATCAATTCATAAATCAAACGAATTCTCAAAGTTGACGAAATTCTCGTTTCGATGTTTAATTTATATTTGATAAACCGTAATTTTAATCCTTTCCCTCGGCATGCGCGCAGCACTACGACCGGTAACGTCACGCGATGCCAGATAATTATTAATTAGCTAGTCTCCTAATGCCTCGGCCCGTAAGCGCGCTGTCTGGGCGAAAATGGCAAGTGAACGCTCGAGAACGAGAGAGAGCCGTGGGTGCACATGGGCGCGCGCGCAGGACAGAATTGGCGAAAAAAAATCTCCGGCTGAAAATTTATCCGTAGAGAAACGAACTCGGCGCGACCTTTGCATTCCCCGATCGTTAATTATCCTAATTGCCCTTAGTGCTCGCGTGCTTTACGAGCTAGAGGAGTCCCGAGCACTGTTGTATAGAGAAAACGTTTCGAGTTACGCATATATACGTGTATGTAACTCTCGCACCGTAATTTTGCATCGGCGTGGGATAAAAATCGGAATCGATTCGACCGGGATGTATGCTATATATACGTAAGAGCGAACGCGTAACGACCTTAAATGGGCAGACCAAGAGCGATATACAGTTCCGCGATCCGCTCAACGATCGACGAGAGCGAGAGGAAAACAGAGTAAGATCGAGAGAGAGAGAGAGAGAGAGAGAAAGAGAGAGAGAGAGAGAGAGAAAGAGAGAGAGCGCGTGTCCGCGCATTTATATACGGCTTATTTGCGGTTGGCAGAAGATAAAAAAGAAAGAACCGTCGAGAGAATAAGAATACGCAAGGGGGAAAAAACAAGAGAGAGAGGGAGAGAAAGAGAGAGAGAGAGAGAGAAACACTTGGGAGTTCCGAGAGAGCGCTCGCGCGCTTCCTTTGTAAAACGCGAGGAGCTCGCGTTATAGCGCGCGCTCTTTAGGATTCTTCCCGCCCTACCCTCTCTCGGACAATTTGCCGCTCGCGTCCATAAACGGGCAACGGGCGCTAGTACGATCCTCTCTCAGTGAACTCTCTCTCTCTCTCTCCTACTCCCTCGAGCTGGCTAGTCAACCCGTTTCCTGTCGTTAACGCATTAAAAGTTCCCCGTCGTAGCGATAGAGAGAGGGAAGAGGTGAGCAGCACCTTTCGTGGAACCGAACCTATATCGATACCGATGCATCTCTCAGAGACTCGCCCGACTAATTTACTATGGTAGATCGAACCGGAGATATGTTCCTAGCTACTTTCCGAATCAGCAAAAAAATCAACTGGCTGAATTTAAAAACTTGTCCTAGACGCTTCAGCCCTTTCTATTGAGGGATTAAGGAGTAAGTAAATTTTCTGTAATCCTGTCAACGATTTCGAGTTGTTGATTTTCATATTTACCTACGTTAATAAACTAAAAATGCGATTCACCCAAAAATCCCGTAATTATCGATTTTGTTTTATAGTTGTGGCAACTAGTTGTTGTTGTCGTTTTGTGTTGTAGTTGTTGTGTTTTATTTTACACTGTTAAACAAAAACAACGAGTTGAGACCGATTACTCGGAATAGAGCCGCGACCTTTCGATTCGAGGTATAAATGAAATTAGTTAGCTCGAAGTGATAATGCATAAATTGCGCGTTAGCGAGTTCCCCCCGTGTAAAGAGCAATGAAAATTCTTTTGAAAATCATCGCGCGCGTTGCGGTGCGTGCAACGCGCACACGTCACGCCCAGTTTAACGCGAAGTTCGGTCCTACACACACGATATAGACACAAAAAGTGCGAAGGAAACAGGAAGAAGAGAGGAGGATGTGAGCGAGTATATATATATATACATATATCTACATATACACACATAGCGTACAAATTGCGAGGAGCACCAGACGCCATTAAAGGAGCGAAAGCGGCAAAAATGGAAAACTCCCTCTCTTTCCTTTCAACTTTTCCCTTTTCTATCTCTTTCTCTCTTCTTGCACCGAGAGGTATAGAAGTTCTCCCGCTGCGAAAATCCTTTCTCTCTCCCTCACCTCTTGCATTTTGTCTCTAACTTGTTCCAAAGACGCCGAAAATTCAACAAATTCTCACACTTGGCTGTAAACTAAATAAATATTTACTTCAGTTCAATATCGTGTTATAATTAAAATTCAGAATTATTACTAGTTAATTCAGAATTAACACTAGATTTACGGACTGAGCCAAGTTGACTATCATTTCCAGTTTTATTAACACATATTTCATGCAAATATGTATCTTTTCTTTCCATTCAAAGTTAATAGTAAACAACTACATTAGTTTACAATTTATTTTTTCAAAGAAAATTTATGATTTTGTTATTCTTTCAAATTGAAACGTTCACATGAAAATAGGTACATAAAAGTGTTCGTAGTGTTAAATGTTTTCGTCCTCACACTCGAAAACAGACTCTTTCTCGTTGGAGATTTGAAGAACGATCGAGTTATTGGACAACGCTTTAAAAGGCTTCATCATAATTCAGTAACATCTCGAAGTGAAGGAGCGGAGTAGTAGCGGCGAAGAGAAAGAGAGGGGGTTGAAATTCCGGACGACGTCATTACGGAAGCCAGGATGCACGGTGTGTAGGGCGGGGACAAGGACGCGGCCGAGTGCTCCGCCACGGCTCGTTCTCCCAATTTCGCGGGGTGCGCCCGAAACGAGGTGCCGTCCTGGCGCGCAAGGACCCCCGCAATTATCGAACGGTGGTGATTTTAACTCCAGTCGTTCTTCCTCTCGCTCTCCCTCGCCCCCCTTCTCATTTCATTCCCACCCCCTCTTCCATTCCGTTCTGCCTTTGCATGGCAAATTTTGCCAGATCCCTGTCCTTCGAGTGGCCTAATCGTCTCGGAAAGTGATATTAAAAAATATTCAGACCTGAACTCAGAGTGAATAGGTATCGATCTTTAGATTTTTGGGTGGAAATTTAACATTATTCCTCACAAATCATTAGGTACACAAAACAATTAAAGGGACAGTTGTCATTTTCCAAAATCTGTATTTCAGCTAAAAATTATCTAATTCAATCGATGAAGTGATTACTTTAAAACTCGAATCTTTTGCTCTAAAATGATCACCTGCTCAATTCAAATGCATTATTTCTCAAATTAAAATTTTATGAAAATTACGAGTGTACCCTTAATTATTTTTGAGGGTGTAGATTTAGAAATAATTTCATCGAGAAAATTTTTCATAAATAAATCACCGAAAATGAGTAAGAGGATGCTGAAAGTACCGGTAGTCGCACGCATACCCACAACGAGGATGGGACGACGCAAACATAGGCCGGATCGATGAGGCGCGAAAAGTAGGTAAGAGTCTGCGATGCCGGTACGTGTATGAGAATTAATTTCTCGGGTAGGCCGGGCCAGATAACACGTGCGATGTCTGCCCAAAGAAATATTCCTCCTTCCACCTCGCGCTCGCCGAGTGATAAATACGACGTCAAACTTAATTAATGTCGTCGAGTTTCGATAACTGTACTCTCGTAAGGACGGGTAAAAGAAAAAAAAGAGAGGCGGGAGAAAAATCACGGGCAGGTGTCGCGAAACAGGAAGCTGTCGATAAGAATAAATCCATAGAGGCGGATAATTAGTTGAACGTGTGTCTCAATTAATTTGGGAGAGTAAGGCCGAGAGAGAGAGAGAGAGAGAGAGAGAGAGAGCAACAAAGAGAGCGGGAGGGAGGCAGAGAGGACGAGAGGGAAGAGAGACGAGTATGAAACGAAGATAAAGTTCAATTAGAGCGGAACGACGATTGACGGCCGATCGAAAAAGCCGAGGCATAAATACGTGAATCGGCCACCCGAGTTACGATCGTTGGCGATTGGCTCCGAGCGGTATTCTCGTTTGCGCGCGCGACGACAGTGACTTAAGGCGTGCGGACCATGTAAGCGATTATCTCGCTACCGATCGTCCTCTCTCTCGCTCTCTCTTTCTCTCTCTCTCTTTTTCACCCTCCCCCTCTCTCTCTCACTCTCTCTCTCTCTCTCTCTCTCTCTCTCTCTCTTTTCCTCTTGCTCGCTCACTCGCCAGCCGAGCGCATGCGCGACAGCGAAACGAGTATTGAGCCACGTCTGCGCCGTGAAGCGAGACACTGCGAGCCCGAATTCCGCCATCGCGGGGTTGCAAAGGGGGGGAGGGGGTGGCGCTGGGCATGTATAATAACTGGAAGCCCCTAATTCGCGTACATCAGGCAGGACCCAACGCTCGTCTCGTCCATAAATATTTATCGCTCGTTACCTCGCTGTAAATATATCGGAGACGGGAGCAGAACGAGACGAGGGAATAAATCGCTCGAGTATTTATATCCGGTGATTTCTTTTTTTAATCAATTTTTGGTCGGAATCGAAATTCGATGTACCTCTCGCTGATGCCGCGTCAGATATTCGAATTATAGCCGGGTATCAGATTTTAGTTTTTATCGGTGAGATTAAAAATATTGATATTGAGTGCACGTGCGCCCAAGCCGATAACGCGCGACAGAAATTATTTCTGGAATCGAGATCTTGTTTGGCTATATCTTACCGTGTCATTTTTCGGTATAGCCATCGAATATTCATTCGTTTGGATTTTTCATTACGATAATAACTCGATTTGTATCTGTCGGATCTGAGCAATACGGCGTTAACGTTAATTTTGGTTTAAAAAAATATCGAATTGTTGGATCTTGAGGAGGAAAATGAAACGAGAATCAGCAACGAACCGTGTGCTACTTTCCTCTCGTTCGCTATTAATTATTAACCCACTCTAGAGCGGTCACGGTTCGAGTTGTTCGCGTCAAAGCGTGTCGACTACGGATTCGCCCGGCTGTTTTGACGAGAGGCGTGATAAGACCATCGTGTAGCCAAGATTCTTTGCAGAAAAATCAAACCGATACGCGCTAACAATAGCCGCAATTTATTCGATAACAAGTCAATCATTCGTTCATTATCGACGAATTTATGAATATTTTAAATAATTTATTTCGAAATTGGATTTCAAATTTGAATCAGAATGTAACAAAAATTGAATATTTTAAACGACTCAACTCGAAAAAATTTTATTATCGACATGAAACCAAAAAGGTATGCGGGGTTGGGCAAATAATTACATGAACGCGTAAGTGATTTATGACGTTTACGTTGCTTATTCGTGTCGCAGGGAGAAAAAAAAGGGAATCGGCCTCGAAAATCGCAATGTTCTACCCATATGCATACGTAATACGTTCTCACGCTGGTATCGATCCGTTTCAAACATATCGATCGATCGTGAACGCAAATTCTAACGTAATTAGAATTTACGTAGTCTCGCTCGTTGAAAAATCCTTTTACTATTTTCTTCGTCGAGTAGTCGACGGAAGGAGAGAAAAGAAAAAATAAAAAGTGGCAAAAATCGGGGTGAGCGTTATAAATCACCGAGTCGATTCGCGCGCGAATGGACCTCTTTCGGGAGCCAACGGGGGTACGATGGATTTCTTTCATTTCTTTTGCTTCATTTTTCAGTCTCCCCTTTTTTCTCGTTTCATCGGAGTCCAAGCGGTCGGAGAAACAATAACGCGGCACGGCCCAAGTCTGGCTTTCTGAATGACGAAGAATAAGATCGAGCGTTTAGAGTGGGCCTTTTCTCTCTTCCTTCACATGCGGAATCTCCTGTCGTACCTTTATAAAAAGCTTCCAGACGATCTCGTTCAACTCGTGAATTTCTCGAGATTCATCAACTAACAATATTTTTAACTCTCTGTGAGTCAAGACAATTATAATATCGCAAAAATGACTTTTCACGTTGCTAGACTCAGAATAAAAATTTGAAGCTACTTAATATTTGTTTGAAAACAGAAATAAATATTTTATTTGATAAAATGTTACTTGGAATTGAGAAATATTGTTTAGAATAATTACAAATATTCAGTTGAATGTACTTGATATTTATTTGAACGTATGCAAATAAAAGTACATTCGACAAATTTTTGTTTTCTATTCAGTGTATAACACTTAGTCAATCGATAATGGACGGTAAAATATAAACGATATCTACTTAAAATTGGTAAACGATATTTTATTACTCGACCCGTTTCAAATCCGTTACCCTGATAGCCACTTCATTTCTTTATCTCAACGCCATAAACGGTACAAGGTGTCGCGACCGGTTGGTTTTTCGCACACACCCGTTAGATCAGCGAGTACCGATCGAACACGGAACGTCGGCGCTGCGATAAGTCGTGCAAATAAAATCCCGAGCATCGAATTCGGTCGAGTATATACACGCGATCGCGTATACACATTCGTGCGCAAAATCGCGTCCGATTTATTTACCTCGTTCGACTGATTAAACTGAGAATACTTTTTTTTATGTATTTATCCCTCGATGTTTGAACCACGGTAAGAGTGACTTTGCGATATTAGCCAAAAATAGTAAAAAAAAGTCCCGAAATCGCGACCATTGAATGTACAAAATGAATTATTTTCTCAACGGTTTTACGAGAATCGTTCTTGGATTACCAAGGGCTGGCAGTTTTTTTTTAGGAATTTGGTTAAAAAGTTGCTAAAAATCGATCGAGTGGTAGAAAATATCGAGTGTGCGCTGAAAAGAGGCAAGAAAAATGAATGCAAGAGTCGGGTAATCGCGACAAAGAGTCAACTGTTCGCGAGAACGAACCTCGGTTAACCATGAAGGACTCGGTTTCGCCAAGTCGGGTGTGGACGGTGCGTATATGTGTACGTACGTGTCGCGGCAAAAGCGAGAGCGCATTCAGCCCGTCGCCACACACCGCTGATAACAATGATAGCGTTGTCCCGGTCTCGATGTTGTCAACGGTAGAGCGAGTTGAGAGTTAAGTAATGTAAGAAAAAAAAAATAAGGAGAAAAACTATAGTTCGCCAGTAATTTGAGTAAATAGAAGTAACCCATTCGACTATTTAATCGAATCGGCAACTGCACAACTCATTACGCGATTCTTAAATCCGGTTGAAAATAAAATTTTCATTCCGACGAAATAAAAATTTCAGAATGTCGAACGCTCTCGTGAAATCGATTGAAAGAGTGAAATTGCACGAGAGGAAATTGTTTCAGCGTTTAGCGATTGTCGAGTGTATTACACGCCGCGCGCGGCAATTAATCGAGTTTTGTCCAATAAACGACAACTATTTCGCAATCAAGGTTGAAATGATTATTCGTCCGACGAATCTCGCGTATATTGGACTGGACAGAGTAACAATAGGTTTTGTAAGGTTTCGGTGGAACGAAAATTTCGGCGTATATTTCGAGACAGGTGGTCCTGGGCCGATTTCTCGCGCTTAACGAGACCCTCGAGAGTTTTCTTCACCCTGTTGAATCTCGAGTGCGCGAAACGTTCACCCTTTTCAGCCAGTCGGATGAATATGTATTCCGGTGGGCGCGAGAGAGGTGAGAGAAAGGACAGGTGCGGAAGAGTGGGCCTTCGAAAACTCGCTCCGCGAATTCGCCCTTTAATGGCCACTCTATCTCTCTTCTTCTCTCGCTTCGCTATTATCTACGTCGAAAAAGCCTTCCCTCTTTCTCTCGGAGCTCGCTAATAGCGACCATATCGGACCAATCTGTGAACTCGTTCACGAGACGCTATCGCGAAGAGTCCCCCCGATTTTCAGAGCTCGTTCGACGGACAAAGCCACTGTACTGAATTTTCGTTCCTTTGCATGAAATTCGCGTGAAATCGATACCACCAGTAACATCGTCATTGTCCACTCGAGGTAAATTAGAATTTCAGGTAAAAGAAATTGCTAAATTGGAAGAGAGCGTGAGTGGCTTTTTTTCGTATCTTGCATTCCTGGTTAGGAGAGACCGCTGGAGTATGCAGAGAGGTGACGTTCTTCCGAGTCACGCGACGGTAACAACCCTTCTGACGGCATCTTAGCCCCTCCTATCGTCACGGGCTTTCCTCCCTCGACTTACCGTCAATCATCAATTAACCTGACCCAGCCCTTAATTTCATACGTGTCACGAGTACGATAACTATATTTTATACGAAATTTATCGATATAATGCATAACGAATAATAATTTGTAAAACTATACGCAGTTAACCATTTTTTCCTATTTAAAAATTAAAAATTATTGTATCGATTATTGTGACTCCTGAACATCCTTAAATCAAAAAAATTTGAAGATTAAAACGAATAGAGAAACTTCAATTATAACGTCGTTTGTTTTCGCGTTTTTGACGTGGCGAGATGAATGACACACGATCTGCCCAGTGGCGGCTCAAAACCTCGCACTCGGTGATTGTGATTAATTATCCGGTTAGCGGCGCGCAAGTCGATAATAACCACGCGTCGGTACAACGACTGCATAGATATTAACGGTAATCTTTGGATAATTACGAAACCGGTTGGCAAAACTTACGACGTTAGATTTATCAAAGTGAAAGATAGCCGAAATTCGTTCGAATATAATTCTTGATTGAATGTTTAAACCATTCGCTATGAAATTCAATAGTGTTTGTAGTCTAAAGTGTCCTTCGTAAATATCAATTTCGGAAGAGGTAATTTCTTCTCGAGTGAATGGCGAAAGAAGCGGCCAATTTTCACGAGGGCTAGCATTAGAAGAGGTTTATGGTCCTGTCCTGGCTCTTGGACGCAAGAGCTTGCTGTAAATTAAAATTCAAAATGCGTTCCGTAACCCAGCGCGGCCGCTTCTACCCCACCTCTTTCGGTTTCGGGCCACCGTCGTCACATGTAGCTGCGCAAAAACCACGCGATAGTCGCATAATGATCTTGGTACGAGCGAAGAGTAGAAAATGAAATTCTTTGCTTTTTTAATTATTCATTATTTTCGTCTATCCGGTTACGAATAATTGGATGTTTTTAATGAAAATGCATAATACCGTGGTGATAGTTATAATTTTCAGTACAATGATCCATTTCGTGAGTTCGTAATACCCTAGCGCTGAATAAATAATCATATCCGTCATATTTCAATTCATTGCTTATGCGAAGGACTGCAGCCTCGCGCGAACCTGTACAAAACCGGATCGAGAGCTCAAAGGGCATAACGAAATAGCGAAAAGCATCCCGGGAGTAAACAATCCAGAGAAGGGAATGGCGAACGGTGGGAGGAGAGAATGTCGAGCGGGGTGGTCGAAAGAGGAGTGAATTACAGAAACATAGGTACTGGCAAATTGCAGTAAACAATAAGAAGCTACGATCGCGACGCCAGTTTTTATTTTCCGCGAGAGACCGCAGAAGAGCGGCCTGACGGGACGTCACGTTTATTTGGTTCTTTTTATCGTCCCCCTCCTTATTTTTGTTTCTCTATCATTCCTTTGTTTTCTTACTCGTATTTTTTTCGCTGTCTTTCGTTCATTTTCATCCCTTTTTTTTGTCAGTCCGCGCTGGTAATAGCGCAGCTTTACCAGCTATTACCCGCGACCGGCACGCCCCTCTCATCATTCTCCAGCTCGGGTAATACACTCCTCTTCTTCCTTCTCTCTCCCTCTCGCTCTGGCCTCTTTTATACCCTCTTTACACCAGTCCGCACCTTATTCCGTCACCGACGTCGAGTCAACGGTAACGTTTTACAAATCGTCATAAGGACCACCTAAAATCCAAGTTGCATATCACAAAATTTTCCATATTCTGAGAAATCCTTTCCCTTCAACCCTTTCGTTCGATAGATAAACAAATTTCATCAAATAATCACATGAGCGGTACATTATACCGATAATATGTTAAAAAACAAAACTAATAAAACGGTATCATAGATGGAGAGTACTCAACATATCAATTTTCAAACTCAATTTCCACTCAATCGGATTGACGATTGTGAAATAACTGTTAAGGCTTTACGGCTGCTACGAGTGTCGGGCAAATTGTAATTAATTGGCAGGAGTCACGCTGAAACGCAACGGTTAGCCTCTGAATCCGAAACGTCAACCTTCGAGGTTGCGCGCGCAACATGGGACGCGAAGTTGGAACAGAAAAATTCACCTCGCGTTCACGTTCCCGTTTTCATTGCGACGATTTTTTCTTGGCTAGCGTCGGTGCGTTGCGCGAATTTTTTTTCAACATCGCATTCGCATAACAGGGAGTGCAAATGAAAGAGAGAGAGAGAGAGAGAGAGAGAGAGAGAGAACTCCTAGAATGAGTATCGTTACACCGTCGGGTAAATCTCGTTTCGGTAGTTAGACCAGACCTTTAGTGCTCGACTCTCGTGTTCCGCTTCGCGTGTTTTATTTATATTTTTCTCTTCGTCACACTTCTTTCTCTCTCTCTCTCTTTCTCTCCTTCTATCTCCGTCTCTCGTATTTATTTTTTAGCCGCGCCCTCTCTAGTTGCGTCGCGGGTCCTTCGGAGTTAGAGGGAAACGCGGGCAAAAAAATGCTCCCACTCGCGTGGTGGCGAAACATCACGAGTGGACCTCCCCCCTTCCCTCCTCTCTCCTCGCCTTTTCATCGTTGCACTCTCCTTCGTAAAGGTTTTTCCTTTTTTGCACTTATTTTCACTTAAGCCGAGCGACTCGACTGTTCAAAGTCAGACGGGCAGAATATTTTAATTGGGAGATCCGTACCGATTGCATTACCGGTCGTTTTACGTAATTCTCGCTCGGTTTCTCGTGAGACACATTTTCGTCGCGTGCGAAAATTAGAAAAAGAAAAAGAGAGGAGAGAAATGCAAGAATGACATTCATAGTGTGAATCGAACTATTTTTTCCTCGAACAACGGAGAAAGAGCCGAGACGAAGGAGAAGAGGGATCTTTTTAACAATATGCATGTAAAAGAACAAAAGCGAGCGGGGCTGAACCGGTGGATATATATTCCACTGATTGATGTTAACGAGTCGACAAGGCCACGGAAAAGATATGCCATTAAAATCCCGCGCTCGACGGTCGAGGCCAAACGAGGCGAATTTCAACATTCCAGGAAAAGCATCGCATGTATCTACTCAAATTTCTTTTCAAATATTTTTCAATATAGGAAAAACTGTCGAGATAAGGCACCAGTTGGGTGCTAAAAATTGAGATATATTTCATTACATATTTGATGTTTATCGTACGATGTTTATCAAGAATCATTTTCATATAAATCTTTTTCTGGGTCTTTTAGTAGGAAAATGTAAATTAATTTAAAAAGGTAATAGAAAGTAACCAGTAGTTTGAGTTTCATTCGAATGATTATTTACGAATAATTATAAAAAATATTGCAACAATAATATATATATTCACAATAAATTTTACAACCCTAGAACGGAACAAGTTTATTGTTATTATCCTGAGAATGCAGTTTTCCTATCCTTAGCGCAACTTTTAAATCGTTTCGCCGCGTCAATGACCTAATATTGCAGATTAACTCCTCAATTGAAACCCAGTTAAAACTTTTCAACCCGTAACTAATAAATTATCCTAGACTATAATCTCTGTGTCACGTTTCAGTGAAAGGGCTCGTATACCGAAACGAATTCTCTCGTAAGATAATCGAGTGTAACGACAATCGTAACGGAACGATAAACGCCATTTAAAAACGTAACCCGGCGAGTACGAGATCATTCTTTCTCTCTCTCTCTCTCTCTTTCTCTCGCACAAGGATTTCCACCTTGACTCCGCTCGCTCTATCTCCCTCGTACGTTGCCTATACGTATGTATATTTATATACGCCTGTGTACGTGTGTATCCAAGGTGAATGATGCAAATGCCAGCGCGGTCGGTGGCCTTTTTACGGTAGCCGCCTTCGAGTCGCCTCATTGTTCCTCCTTGCTATCTCGTCTCGTAAAGCTCCGCCGTATCTCGAATTATCGGCGATCGTGATTGCCCATTCGTGTAAAACCGTCGGGTAGTTCACACGGTTCTCGTACTCCGCGTTCCTTATGCTAACTCGATTCGATTTTGTCGTTCGTATTTATGAAACGATTGGCCCAATAAGCCCCGGGAGACTTTTTCTTTCCAAGAGAAATTGATTTTACACAGGAAAATGAATTTTTCAATATCCGGCCTGTGAATCTAGCGACAGGCCCTTAAGACCACTTCTATATTTCTTCTGATGAGCGCACGCGACAGCGAGAGAGAGAGAGAGAGAGAGAGAGAGAGAGAGAGAGGGAGAGGGAGAAGAACTGAGAGTCGAAATAGGCTGACGGGAGTTCGCGCGGTAATAAGCGGGAGCCTCTGAGTCGTTTCCATTGCGAGGCAAGAGCGAGAGAGAAAGACACTGAGAGCGAGCGAGATGGAGTGTACGAGTCCAGAACAAGTGGAAGTGAGAAAAAAGCAGAATACTTCTGGTAACTCTCTCCCCTCCCCCGTAGCCCGTGATTGCCAGTGGTATTTCCACCGCGGTGGTACTTTTCTTCGTCTCTTTTTTCACCGACGGTCTCTATCCTTCTCGCCTTCGCGAGGATGAAAAAGCTAGGGAGGGTGGGGAGCGAGATGAGAGCCGGTCGCGCGGAAGACATCGGCGGTTAGCAATTTCAGGAAGGCAAAATGCCGAACGTCTATCCCTCGACTTCTCTTTTATCATCACCTACTCTTATAAGCTTTATCCCCCTCTCGGTCGCTCCGTGCGTAAAAACCGGACTTTACGATTTCTGAAAACCCAGCCCGATGGCTCATCCGCAAGATTCCTCATTTTTCCAGCGGAGCTTCTCCCCGCTTCTGCGTAAATATTGTCGGAGCATGACGGAATCTCATAAACAGGAGCGAGAAGACAGGATATCTTTTCGCGGTCGCGTTTTTGTCTCGTAGTACGAATGATTAGCTGGAAGCACGATTTTTGGAATCGAGAGATATGGCGAACCAATTATCCGGTGAAGCAGCTCCCTTCGAGCGAGTAAATAATTTCACGAGTGTTTACGGATACTCGAGACTAATAAGGATGCTAAAAAATTGCCGATAAAAATGAAGGGTGATTCGTGAGAGGGAGAGGGAGTATTAACGAAGAGAAAAATAATTAAGGGAACGATGACGAATAACGGATGCGTTTTCTATTTGGAGATCGTCCCGGTCCTCGTACCGAGCGAATAGCGCGTGTCGAAGAGAGACGGAGAAGGTGGGACGGCGGGTCCCGCCTTCAACTAGCCCAAAACCGTACGAGAGCTATAAATTTCCTGCGCCGCGCGAGCCCTCGCTCAAAATAACCAAACGCGACCGTTTGTCGAAGGAGCAGAGGCGAGCACGCTCGGCCTGGCTGCACGGTTTTTTGTACTTCGATTAGTGGGGTTAAAAGAAGTTAGGGAACTACCGTCCAAATCATCTCTTCTAATTATTTTCGGTGCTCTTGTTATCACATGGAACCTTTTAAATCCTATCAAAGAAACTAATTAGACATTTCGAGTCTGATCTACTATACGACACGAGTTTTTTACGGATGTTAAAATTGGAATTCTATTTTTAGCGAACGGTATTTTATCCGGTGTCAAGTAATTTTATTACACACGACTACTTATAATATGGGCCATTTCAAAAGGAGATTTTCGGCTAATGTCGATACATCGGAAATTAGCTTCTGGGCAGTTCTCGATACCTGGAAATCTCGGTATAACGAGCATGCGAAGCGACGTGCGGTACTTTCGAAGGCGCGCGTAATCGAAAGCGCGAATGGGACATAATTAATCATACCTTTGCCGAGCGAACGAAGGATTATCTACGTGAGCGCCGGTGATTGACACCTCGCGTGACCAAAGGAGCCGGACTTACCGCGCTCGCGCGTCTGTATAACCACTTGATCCCCGGTCGTAACCCGCGTGAAACGGTAGCACGATCGGGAGCGCAAATTATTCCCGATCGTTTGAGGTGAACACGCTTGAGGCCAACTACACACGAGACCTTTAATAGTCGATGGGTGTCGTCGGAATAAATATATTACGATACTAATCTGATTATTACAGATTTCATTTTATACACTACTCGTGTAATTCAACTAAAAATGATTGAAATAATCTTGAAGAGGAAGATTCAAATTTTGAAATAATTGTGTAGATTTGATCGAACAAAATATTAAATATCAAATATTTTGTATCTCAAGCAAAATCAAGTAAAATACCGCAAGTACCAGAATTTATGTCAAGCAAGTAAGAGTTATCTCGAGGTTCAAGGGTGGCCAACTTCTGTCGTTACATCGTTATATTCGCCACTTGCCAATAAGTTTAAACTCTCGAGCGCGAGACTTTTGTTGTGTACACGCCACCACCCCGACAAACGTGACCTATTTGATTGCGGTGCTGGCGTACAACACGGTCTCGCCATATATCGCTAGCTTGGGAAAACTCGGTAGATCGATACAGCGATCGATTAATAAATAAAAGCCTAAGAGGGTACTGCACGGAACCGATCGATAGATCGCCGTCTCGTTATAAGCGCATTCTTACCGTGTCGCGGGCTTTTGTGAAACATCGGCTAGCTTAGAATTATTACCCGACATTGTCCCACATTTTCCGTCGAGACTGCACACGAGATGAATAACACCGAAGATGGGAGAGGTGGGGATTCGGATAAATGCCCTTCTCCGGTAATGATCTACCCACAAGCTACTGTTTCTTTTTTACCTCCGATCGACTAGGAATCTCAGCTATTCGCGCAAATTAATTCGCCGTTATTTACCATACGAGATGGGCATTTTTTTTCGTATCGGGCTTACGAGCATACGCGAGTTTCGTCACGCGAGCGTATTTTTACGCTGATTATCCATTCGAGCGTGACGTGGGTACGGCTATCAATTTTATAACGTTATTGTGTCCTCGAGGACTCGGAGAACATCGTATACACGTGCGTGTAACCTGACGAGATGGCGAAGGGGAGGAGGGACTCGACAAGGCGTTCGCGAACCCCGTTAGCCGTTATATAAAGCGCACGGCGGGAGTGTCGCGGGAGCCTATCGTGCCAGCCTGAGAGGACATAAATCGCTCGGGAGTTGTTGTCCATATGAAACCTGTCGATCCGAGAGAGAAAAGCTATACGCGTAAAGGGTACCGCATCTTAATCGATGAAGATCGTTTCATTCCAGCTGAGTGATGCTAGTTTAAGAAAAACGAACAACACCGAGAAAAAATGTTGAACCAATTAAATATACAATCATATACCGCCAAGAGGATATTTTGTTGAATGGTACAGAAATTTTTTGAACGATTTCATCGAACTGTTAAATTATCCTCTTGGCAGTTGAATGCATATTTAATTGGTCAACAACATTTTTTTTCAGTGTACTAAAAAAAAAAAATCATAACACTCTCGTTGACGAAAAAAAATCTCGATTAGATATCGACATCTCGAAAATCACAAGACAGGTGCAGGAAATTCGCGAGCCCTCAGCCGCGAACTTATGAATATTCCGCGATAGCGTGATTCGCCAATTAAATGCAAATGAGAGACGAATTGGGGTGGCGTTTCAAACTGGTTCCTTTTCGCTCTTATTGCGTTATCAATCTTCGTAAAAGTGGGTTCTCGTCCGAAATTGAGTGAGAAAGGGAGAGAGAGAGAGAGAGAGAGAGAGAGAAGATTTTGATGCATCGCGAAGCCATCGATAAATTAATTACTCGCTAAACAACCGTGGCGTGTCCTTTGTCTGACCTCAACGCTATCGGTCCCGCGTTCACGCCCCCTCGTCGGTTCCCTCAGCCGAGGCTGTGTGTTACCTCTTGCCGCGATATTTATGATCCTTCCACGGTATTTATTTTGCCTCGTTTGTCCCTCGGGAACGGGCCGTATCATCCGCTGCCAAAACCAGTCGGGAATCCTCCGACTCGTCAGACTCTTCGAAAACCCGTTTTCTCGTGTGTGCATTACCTAGGTGTTAAGCGAGATTTGACAGCACCGCCAGTTCTCCATCCAGAAATCTTAATGACTGTATAGG
>NCVS01000107.1:0-18918 GCA_003055095.1 Goniozus legneri
CGCTTCGGTTTCCCCCAGATCCTAGTGATCAACCGGTCCTCTTTATACCATCACTGGTCTGCGGGAGACCGGGAGTGCGGGCTACACGTTTCCGCAAAAATCACTAGGAAAATCTTCATATATTAGACAAAAAACACCCTTGTAGAAAATTGCAGCTCAATAATTTGAGCGTAGTTTTCGAAATTATGTTCCTAATTCCCGTCAATTTTCGTTAAAATAGCAAATGTTGATTTTCAATAGAATAATACTTCAAATATAAAATTCCTAATTTCAAAAAACCATATATGCGTCGAATTATTTTTTGAATGTTTGTATATTTATGAAATGAAAAATTAACAACTATAAACTTTTAGACGCGTGTTTCCCTGTTTAAATTTATGTCATTGGATTTATTTTAATTTTTTTTTTAATTTCTTTATGAACAATATTATTATGGGTTATTTCGAAAATGTGTAGAATTCACACTTAGAATTATGTTGTAAAAAATGATGAATTGTTGATATATTACAACAATATTAGTTATATTAGTCATGTTTTGGTCATATTTGGGACCAGCCAATGAGATTCTCGTAGACCTTGCGCTTGACACGTTTCAATTCGCGAGTAAAATCTACATTGGTGCCTTTCTAGAGGTGAAGTAAGAAACTGCTATGAGTATTATAAATGAAGTTAATTTGTATGCTTATAAAAATCGAAAGAAAAATAGAAGTGAAAACATGCAGTTTCTAATAATTTTAACAACAAAACAGGACGATTAGACAACCAAAATCTTTCACACGGCCATTTTAAATAGTGGCATGACACGCCGTCTATAAGCGGACTTATGTGCGAATACAAATAAGCATCCTCAAATTTCATTTTCATTCAGGATTTTGCAATAATTGGTAAATTCAATGCCAAATAGAAATCTTAAAAATTATAATTGATTATTTGAAATTATTTTCGTGGTAGCGTAAATAGCGCTAAAATCGATCTTAGTTCGAGAATATTCCGTCTTCCCTTGAAAATGGTGGCGCAACCGTATACTCCGCGTACTGTTTTCGCGGTAAAAATGACTGACTAGTGCTAACTGCCAAGTAACCTGATCATCATTTTGATCATAAAACTGGTGCGATTATTTAATACAGGTGGAAGAATAAAGTTGGCAACCGTATTTCAATACTCATTTATAACTTTGTGAAAATTTGTTAAAACGATATGATATATTTTTATTGTATGACAACAATAAATTTGATAGAATTATCCTGACTGATATTCTAAGCAATAGGGTGAGTATCATTTAAAAATACGATAATAATCATTTTCAAGATCTAATTTTATATTTTCCTTTCTAGAACATTAGTAATTATGGATTCAAATTCCGATAATGATGATTTATTATTAGATTTACTATCAAATACTGAAAAAAACGTAGATGTTATAAATGGCTCATATAATGAGGACACTACTAGCAAAAACGATAAACTTCGTGAATTTAATTTTATTGATCAAATTGAGGAAACAGAAATAAATAATGATTGTCAATCTGCTACCAATATAAGTCATGAAGTATTGAATGATAAATTGAATTCTTCCGATGACGAGGATGCAAATTGTTTTGAGAACCAAAATTATTCTACATATGGAAGAGAACTAAAACGCTTATTGAAAGAAAATGAATTAAGAAAAACAAATTCGGAATTAGTTAAAGAAAAGGAGTTTCATGTTTCTCCAAAAATTCCTTTAAAGAATGTTTCACCAATACCTATAGATAAGTCAACAAATCTAATTGCAAAAGATGTTTATAGCGATCCATTTTTTGGATTGAGAATTAAAAATCCATTAGTATCTTCCACTGAGTTTAAAAATCGTATGGTAGGACGTATTGCTGTTACGATATCCAAATTGAAGAATCATGTTAACAACACAGATCTTAATGAAGATTGGGTAATCGCAGGTGTACTAATCAGCCATTCAGAGACAAAGAAATCTCAGAAGGGCAGTACATACTGTATTTGGAAAATCAGTGATTTATCAGAGAATATGAACTTTGTATCTGTTTTTCTTTTTAGCGCAGCTTACAAAACACATTGGAAAACAACACCTGGTACTGTTGTAGGAATTTTAAATCCAAATATTTTAAATGCAAAAGAAAAAAATAATGAAATTACATTGTCAGTTGACAATGGGCAAAAAATCATGATATTAGGAAAATCCAAAGACATGGGTTCGTGTAAATCTGTAAAAAAAAATGGAGATCCGTGCACAGCGATTGTAAACATTAATAAATGCGAGTACTGTGTTTATCATGTTAAGCAAGAGTACAACAGGTGTTCAAAAAGGGTAGAATTGCAAAGTATGAATAATGCTAAGAAGTTCTCAAATGATCCTCTTGGGCGCAAGAATAATAATATATATACAAAACATAATCCAATGTTAGGAGGTAGACCATTCACTGCAGTTCCAGCAAAGCGAAATACCAAGCTATATGAAAAGGATTGCCAACGTTTAGCTTTGTTGTCAGGAACAAAAAAAATGAATGAGAAACCTGAAAATGAACAACATCAAAATGTTAAAAAATTCCAAGCTGTAGAATTGACTAAGAATCAAATGAAGAAAGATCAAGATCGATTAAGTAAATTACGAACATCTATTGGTGCAGGGATTTCTACATTTCCAACGTCGACAATTGAACCTCCTCTCACATTACAAAACACTATGAACAAGGATATTTTTACAGGATCGAAGGCACCACAATTGGGAAAAGGTTGTATTAATGGTATAATTAGCTTATCAGAATCCATTCCTAAACAGAATATCAGCAAAGCTAAAATGAATGCATTAAAGTGGGTACAACAAAATGGTAAGATTCAGTCAATAAATCCAAACAAAGTGCGACCTGACAAGGATGAGATTGTAAAGAAGGTAGAAAAACGTGCAAGAGAGTCTGAAGAAAAGGAGCAGATCTCTAAAAAATTCAAAAATGTGAATGTTGATTATTTCAAGGAGATGATAGAAAAAAAGTCAGCACATACAGATCTTATAGAGAAAGCAGAGAAGGATGAAAGTGAAAAATATTTTGGAGTATTAGAAAAGAAAGAAAAAATGGAGGAAAAAATGCTGACCACATATAAAGTTAACTGTAAAGCAGTAATCTGTTCCATTTGTAAATACACTGCGTTCTCCACATCTGACATATGCAAAGAGCGCAATCATCCTATACGTGTGATTGATGCTGTCAAGAGCTTCTTTAAATGCGATGATTGTGGTAATAGAACAGTATCATTAAACAGGCTACCAAACCATAGTTGTGAGAGGTGTCGTAGTTCGAATTGGGTCAGAACATGTATGATGGATGAAAAAAGACTGAACATCAGCAAAGTAGATCTATCTATACGTGGTGACGAACAGACCTTTTTTGGTTCTGAGTGTAAAAACACACATATTAATCTTCTAGTTCCCGAATGACAGAACTTTTACCAAATTTGTACAAATTATATAATATTAAACCACAATGTATTATCAAATTGTATCTTATTTTTAGTATTATAAATATATTTTTATTTACACAAGTTGATTCAGATGATTTAATTACTTAACAATGAGATAACAAATACTTTTTGAATATTACATAATACTTCTGTGGCAACTCAATTTCAATCAAAAAAACTATTGTAGCTACTATCCATCCCATAGCCAATGTATAAAATGATGTTTGTAAGTCAGCAAATTTAAATGGAACATGATGTTGGGCATAAAAAGGTTTATGCTTTTTACTAACTCGATTCAAAGATCGCATATATTCAATAATGGCTCGCTTTATAAATGGTGTCAAGCCTCCTTGATTTAGCCTACCAAGTAGAGTATCAAATCTCTCTCTCAGAATTGAGTTCTTTGGAAACACATAGGAAAGGTAAAAAGTAGCTGGACACTCTGGTACTAAATGCAATTTGTCTTTTTCGTCTATATTACTGTAATGATCACTAATTAGACCAAAATTATTTTGTCTTGCTAGAGCCGTTGTATTCCTATACAAAGCGACATGTTGCATAGATCCTGGACCGTATTTCAATTTTTTTCGTAAATTATTCGTCAATTCAGTATCACTGGAATCAGCTGGAACAATAAAGAAAATCGATTTGTTACAAAATTTGTGATAGAATTTACAGTTCTACTTATTATTATGAGTCAATAGTAATAATTGTCATTAATGATCAATAATAACAATAACTATCGTTATTATTAGTTATTATTATTATACAATATTTTTTATATTTTTTTCTTAACGTACCTTCAATGCCAAATACGTCGTAAAGATTCATAGAACTGATTGTGATAGGCAGTTCTAAAGCATCCACACTGCTGAGGCTATTGATTTCTTTGTAAAACATATCTCGCGCGAAGCACTTGTACAAAACACCGCAAAAGATTCCTATAAGCGTAATAGCGACCAAACTAATCACAGCTAGAAGAACTCTACTTGCTGGTGTCGTAGGTGGTTTCGATAATGGTGCACCAGAGTTGACTAAAAGTGCATCGAATATCACTCTAAATGGAGCAATTGGCTTTTCTCTGAAAGAAATAAATATCTCATTAAAGCACTTTTTTGTAGATCGATTTGACGAAGGATTTTAAGAAATCTTCGTTGAATTGTGTCAGGACAAATATAAATCAAGTATATGAGCTTTCTCTGAAGGAAAGACGATGTTGAAATTTTGTAATTTTAATTCTGGCTTAAAATTTGATGAAATTGTGACATACTATTTGAAATGATTTTGTTTTTTGATATTCCAGTCTCTAGGACATCAGATTCGCAAACGTTAGTTGTTGTTATTTGTTAATATTAACACTAGATTTTAATATGAATATGTGTTTCTTCTTTCCATTTGAAGTTTATAGTTTATAACTATATTGGTTTGCAATTTATTATTTAAAAAAAAATGTATGATTTCGTTATTGTTTCAAATGGAAACTCTCTTACAAAAATAGGTATGTAAAAATATCCGTAAATCTAATGTTAAGAATTAAACGTGATTTAGAAATGCCCATTCCGAATATCAAATGCTTATATCATTTTAAAACTAAAAAGATCTTGAAATTGGCAAGAATTCAAAGAATTTGTCAATGTCACCAGATTTATTATCATTTCATATCATATGGACTTTCTTGTGCAAGAATAACACTGACTTTTGTAAATTTCAATATATTTTTCGAAAACTAAGCAAAACTATTGAAATTTCACATAATAATGTATATGAGTCTTGTGAATCTTATTGATATGTAATTAATGTAAATAATGAAGCTATGTAATTAAAAATATTTTTTTAATATTTAAATTAGATTTTTTAATAACTAATTGAAGGATTATTTAAAAATTTCAAATCTGTGTTCACTTTGTGTTATTTTTAAGCTTATATGTTTAAAACATATTTAAATATTTTCATTTTCGTGTTAACCTGAGAGATTTTTGTCGAATGTCTGAAAATGCAGAAAAAATCGCTCAAGCGAATTCTTTAAGACTTTCCTGGGGACTTCTCGATTTTGTTTCAATTCGATACAATTTTGTTAAACAGTTTATAAAATCGCTCGTTCGTTTTTCACTCGTACCTCAACGGCGAAAAAGCTTGAAGTGCATACCAAGTGACAATTACGAAGAACTGGCATATTAAAGAATACATCCAAATTGACGGTTCGAAGACGTGATATATTCGCAAGTATTTCGGTATTCTCTTCGCACTTGGTACTACCACACAAATTTTATCGAATTCGATATATGTGGAAAATTCGATTGGTGTCACATCGTGTCCGTATTTTTTTATGAAAAAAGAAGCGAAGGAAACGTCGGCCCTTTTATAAATAAGGTCTCCTGAATACATCGAAAATACATATTAGAAATTGATTTATAGTAAATGGAAACGTGGCTAGTAAATTTTACCCAGTGCTCCGGTGTAGGAACCGTTTTCGATTTGAGTACCAAATGAGCCATCGTCCGCAGGCTCGACGATCGTGGCAGAAAAATTCATATGTTGTGAGAGCATCGCTAGCATGTATCCATCCATTCCGGCATAACCTCGCGAGTATTCGTAAAAAGAACCTTTTTCCATATTTTTTAATTTAACCGTTGCTGTAGATGCAAATAAACTTATTCTCAGTGTATAACCGAAGAAGTCTCTTGTTCGACGGTCTGCGAATGTCTTCAGCGTGTTCATAATTCCTCTCTCTGTTTTAGTGTTGATGTTTTCTACCTCCATTTCATCTAAAATTAATAGAATAAGTATTATTTCACAATTCTGTTTTCATTCAATTTTGTCTCAATTTTAAAATCAATCTCTTATAGATCTTTTCGAAATTACAAAAACTGATTTTATTAGAGAAGTTGATTTACTATACGAATTGTTAATTGTTAAATAGAGAAATTGTTTATTTATTTATTTTTTACTGTTTATCTTATCATAAACAATTTTTGGTATCAGCTAAACAAACAATTGGATGAGACAAAATTAAGCGAAAAATCGAAAAATAAAAAGTGTAAACAATGTCCAGAAATACGATTACACACATTTCTATGTCAATCATTAGTACACTGGTAATCAAAATAGTTACTATATTTATCTGAAATTGATCGAGAATAAGAACCCGCAGAAATTAATAATGTAACCATTTCGGTAGATGGCATGATTTCGTTTATTTTATATGATTTAAAACATATTTTTGACTTTTTTTAAGCTTTAAAAGAGTGAACTGATCTTTCTTACTAGTCTGTCAAATTTTATTTACGATCGTTCGTTTTTCTGCAATTTCAATTTTAACCTTTAGAGAACAGGAAATTTTCCTCAGTAATCGACCCCTTTCGTTATGCTAAATTGTGTCATAAATATATCTGGCATGATTGAACGAATCGCTAATGGCGTAGAGGGTTAAAATATCGACCACCTCGTCCGTAATGGAATGACCCATATCTTAAAAAATTTTCTCGTTTTATTTTTTCTTGAAACGTAGTATTCTTCTATTTTTATAGTTTCTGTGATATTTGTAAAAATTCACTTTTTGAGGGTAAATTTTGAGGGGCGATAGGGGTAAACGATGCATTCTTACGAAAAGAAATAAGGCGTAGTATTTATAGGCAGTGATTTCGTATTGACATGAAAATTTTGATTATCTAGAAATCAAATTTAAACAAAGTTGAAATAAAAATTATTCCAGTGTACATGATTGATGATAAACATTTGCGAAAACGATCAGTTGTGATTAATTTACAAATACTCTTCTACGAGTGCCAACAATTCCAGATGTTTTATTCCAGTACTCACTTTTGAAAGGATTGTAACTGAATATTCTGCACTTGATATTATCTACATAGGGTGTATTCACATAAACATTTTGAATTTTACGTTCCGACCATAACATTCGCAGGACGCCGTGAATTCTCTCGACGAAACCATCTCGTTCAGAGATTTTTCTCCACGAAAGAAAGATAAGAAAGTGCTGAGTTGGGTTCCAGTCGCCTTGAAGCGACTTACGCTGAGAGATCTTTTGCAAAGATTGCTCGTCTTCGGTCACTATGACGTTCACAGCTTTCGTCATGTCAATTAACTTTTCAGGTTTACTGTTGGAACTTTTCTCGTTCGTCTCGATCGATTCTGTAAATACCACTCGATGATACGGACGAGAAA
Organism: Goniozus legneri; assembly: GCA_003055095.1. NCBI lineage: Eukaryota > Metazoa > Arthropoda > Insecta > Hymenoptera > Bethylidae > Goniozus > Goniozus legneri. Next base: position 7,653 of record NCVS01000107.1, read on the forward strand.
TATTTTTTCGAGTTTCTGATCGACCGACATTTTTTATGGCCTTTGTATTATGAAAATTTTCTATCGTTTTGTAAATTTCCACGTACATAGCTAATTCGCATCGTTTGTTTGCGTGATGAATCAGATTCTCAAAAAAATCGTGCAGTTCCATGTTAGTAAACACACCGTAGAAGTTGATTGATTTTGTATTGCGAATCAGACAGAGCGATCTCGACCAAAAACTTGTTATCTCTTGAAAACTCTCGCTACACTGATAACCTTTGGCATTAATTGAATTTGTTAGAACGAATAGTAGGTAAAATTCAACGAACATCTGAAAATGAATTACCTTTATAAACAATTAGGCTCATTACCCTGTTTTGTATACATACGTTGATATTCAAATGAAATTTCGATAACATCATTAAAAAATGTAGATTTTATTGTTTTTATTGTATCAACTTCATTCCGTGTTCTTAATAATAAATAAAATTGACCTTAATTATTAAATTTGTGTTCTATTTTAATGAAAAAATAATATCAAAAATCATAATCCCAGAAAATATGTAAAAGATTTTTTTAATTAATATTATGGAGATTATTTGATGAATAGAAAATATTGTGCTTGCACTGAAAAAAAAAGTATTTTTCTACCCAGAATACAGAATATTTTTTATCCGAGTGGTCTTGTTCGCAGTATACTTTTACTTAAATATTTTAGATTTAAAAATATTGGTATTTTACCCTTCAAAATACCAAGATTTTTAGCGGGACTAAAACTAAACTCTTTGTAGCATCCACTGTATTTGGGTGGAGTTCCGAAAGCACGGGAACGAGTTTTGTAATGAAATTTCGTACAAAGGTAGTTTTTGGCAATCTATGAAGATCCCCCAAGGGATTTTTGGCGTTGAGGAACCGTTCACCCCCTACAGCCCTCCAAAGTTCACCCTCAAAAAGTGGTTTTTTTGGAATATCTCGAGAACCATTTAAGATAGGAAGTTGTTATTGGCGCCAAAATTTTTGTTTTTGCAACCTCTATAAAAAAGATATTTATCATTTTTTTTCGTAAAATTAATATTTTTGGAGTAATTTCGTTTTTTATGGTTTTTTGGAATTTTCTCGATATCTCGAGAACCAATGAAGCTAGAAAGTCGTTATTGGCGGCAAAATTTTTGTATTTACTAGCTCTACACAGCTTCTCCCTGTAAGTTTCCCCAAAGCTGTAATCCGCCCCGGTAGTGATTGGATACTGCCTCTAATGTTTTATTTAAAATTTCGCAGGGCGCGGGGCCCGCGCCCTGCGACCCAGTCGTGCGGCGCGGGCACGTGTAGGAGGCCGCGTAGCGGCCTGCTAAGCGGGGTCCACGCGGGGCGCGACCACGAGGAATCCAATATTTCATGTTAGCTAAGTTTCGTCCCGATACCGAATTTTTAGTAAATTTCCAGTGATTCGGTGTTAGTGTTTTGCGAATCACCCTTTATAGATTAGTTTGAATAACTGAGATTTAGGCAAAAGCTAAAAAAAAATCTCAAAACAAAACCCAAAACAAAAATTCAAAAAAAATCAAACATTAATATTTCAGGTATATTTCAATCGAATATATGTTGTAGAGTTGAGCGAGACGAATATTTTGCCGCTAATAACGACTCTATAGCTTCATTGGTTCTCGAGATATCGAGAAAACTCCAAAAAACCATAAAAAACGAAATTACTCCAAAAGTATTAATTTTACGAAAAAAATGATAAATATCTTTTTTATAGAGCTTGCAAAAACGAAAATTTTGGCGCCAATAACAACTTCCTATCTTAAATGGTTTTCGAGATATTCCAAAAAAACCACTTTTTGGGGGTGAACTTTGGAGGGCTGTAGGGGGTGAACGGTTCCTCAACGCCAAAAATCCCTTGGGGGATCTTCATATTTTGCCAAAAACTACCTTTGTGCAAAATTTCACTCCAAAACTCGTTCCCGTGCTTTCGGAACTTTATCCCTGTATTTTAGTGCAAATTTCATCTCTACTATTTATTACATGAATAATGGATAATAAGTAAAATTAATATATAAATCAGAATTGGAATTAAATAAAAAATATATTATATTAGTTGTTATTATTTCAAATTCATGGTTCATTTTAATCCGTGTTGACCAAGCGAGGTTAAGTCGGACATATTGATTTTAGTATTTTAATAACAACAATATCTACCAAATTTTTTAAAAATTAATAAACTTATTCTTATGGATAGTATATTTTGGTATTGTTAAAATAAGAATACCTTTATTTTTACCATAAGGAGAAATATTCTAGGTTGAAAAATACTTTTTTTTCAGTGTGGAACTTGATAAAATTTGAAAATTACGAATGTTGTGGAAAAAAATTAAGAACACGTATCAGAAAAAACTATTGCGGTAGCAAAAATTATCAGAACATAACATTTTAATTTTGTATGACTAATTATACGTGAATTTCGTTTCACACTTTACAATAATAAAGAGTTACTAGTCACAATTAAGTTTTTCTAGATTTACTTCTTTGCACTTTTTTGGTAATCAAGGTCTTATGTAACTCCAAAATCCTCGAAAAATTGATCATAATAAAAGCGAAAAAATTTCACGTGGTTCTGAAGTGGCAATAGAAAATGTGACTGCGCAGCAAGGGCTTGCTAACATAATTCAAAAATTTGTGAGTACTTAATTTAACCCTCTATGGGCCGAATTTTTGTTTCAACTTCAAATACATTTTGTGAACGAAAAATAAGAAATTATGAACTTATATGTGCAAATGAAAACAAATTTTCATTTTTTTTATTCTCTTAAATTTTTTTTAGATTTAAAAAAATTTGCTTTATTCTCCCTGCATACTAGTATTAGTTGTGTTGGCAACGTTATATAGAGCTAAGATTTTTGCGCCATTTCATGAAAAACTAATTATTTTGTAAAATGTCGATGAATTAAAATGTGACCTGGAAGTTACACAGGCCCATAGAGGGTTAAGTAATTTTTATTTCAAGCTAAATTTTTTTCTGCGCGGCTTGTATGATAATTCGATGAGTTTTTATTATGTCTGTGCGGATATTATTTATATTTGAAAGAATATTCTGTATCGTTTACCCAGATGTCAATTTGGTAGTTTAATTTCAATATTTTTTATCCATAATGAATGGTAAGATTTTTTACGCAAAACTCTTACATTGATTCGAGTTGCTATGAATTGTTTCAGTGATAAATATAGACTAAAATCATAAATATGTTTATGATTATATAATATATTTATATTATATAAATCTTGCTGAATTCTTGAGATTTATATTGCATTTTGTCTTTAGTACTGTAAATAATGTCGTTTATTATCGAGTAATTATAGTAAAACTTGAACGGAATAGAAATTTTTATCATAATTCATATCTCTTACGATGAACATATGTTTACTGTAGGTAAATTCACTGTAACGACTAATTTTGACATATTTGTTTAATCAGATTCTTTACCTTTCGAGATAGATTTTTCACGTACTATTTCACGAACTAGTAACTCACGAAACTACGAATCCGATAAACTTATTTGCGATTTGTATTTACTGTGTCGTGAGGGGTGCTTTTATAGTAGGTCAACACGTCGAACTGGGTAGGTACTCAATCATACTTGTTGAAGGGCTCTTGTCATAATTATACGAAATAGTGTGTACGAGGTTGTTTTCCTCGTTCGATCCGAAATCTGTGATGACATTCGAAGTGATAACAAATTCTCTTATAGAAATTATCAATATAACATATTATCACGTTTCGTGTAAGAAAAAATATATGTACATATAAAATGAGTAAAAATTGATTTCGATATTCTTCGAATTGAAATTATTTCGATTGAAAAGGAATCACACATAATTCCTCTTTAACCCATTTAAAGTGATTTGTGAACGACATATTTGAGATCTGAAAACCCATTTTCTCTTTACTGTACGATTACTGATTATTGGGATTCAGTTATGAAAAAAAAGTGGGACTCCTTGTCTAACTCTCTTTTAGGATAAAGTTCCGAAAGCATAGCTACGAGTTTTGGAATGAAATTTTGTACAGAGGTAGTTTTTGGCAATATATGAAGATCCCCCAAGGGATTTTTGGTGGAAATCAACTGTTCACCTCCTACAGCCCCCCAAAGTTCACCCCCAAAAAGTGTTTTTTTTTTTTAAATATCTCGTGAACCGTTGGAGATAGAAAGTTGTTATTAGCGTCAAATTTTTTGTTTTTAAAAGCTCTATAAAAAAGATCTCTATCATTTTTTTTGTAAAATTTAAACTTTTTGAGTAAATTTGTTTTTTATGGTTTTTTGGAGTTTTCTCGATATCTCGAGAACCAATGAAGATAGAAAGTTGTTATTATCGGCAAAATATTCGTCTCGCTCAACTCTACCACATATATTCGATTGAAATATACCTGAAATATTTATGTTTGATTTTTTTTTTTAATTTTGGTTTGGGTTTTTTTTTGAGATTTTTATTAGCTTTTGCCTAAATCTCAGTTATTCAAACTAATCTATAAAGGGTGATTCGCAAAACACTAACACCCAATCCCTGGAAATTTACTAAAAATTCGGAATCGGGACGAAACTTAACTAACACGAAATATTGGAGTCCTCGTGGTCGCGCCCCGCGTGGACCACGCTTAACAGGCCGCTACGCTTAGCTTGTAAATACAAAAATTTTGCCGCTAATAACAACATTCTATCTTTATTGGTTCTCGAGATATCGAGAAAACTCCAAAAAACCATTAAAAACAAATTTACTGAAAAAGTATCAATTTTACAAAAAAATGATAGAAATCTTTTTTATAGAGCTTTTAAAAACAAAAAATTTGACGCGAATAACAACTTTCTATCTCCAACGGTTCACGAGATATTAAAAAAAACCACTTTTTGGGGGGTGAACTTTGGGGGGCTATAGGGGGTAAACAGTTCATTTGCGCCAAAAATCCCTTGGGGGGTTTTTTTATATGCCTCAGGACTACCTTTGTACGAAATTTCATCGTAAAACTCGTAGCTATGCTTTCGGAACTCCACCCGAAATGTCTTTGGTGTTCAGAAAGAACTCTAACTTGATTTCTCGAATGAAGTGAGGCAAGTTTTTATCATAGGAAAAATTTTCTAATAGGATTGATCCATATACAGGGTGTTACAAAAGGTACGGATTAAAACAGCAGCATCGGATAGAGCGCGAAAAAATAAAAAAAAAACGTATGTTTTACTTTGTTTATCTGAAGTTTCACTGCAAATCCAAGTGTGTTATTTTAAAACACTTATATGTATTATTTGTTGTAGTCATTTATACGACATTTCCCGGTGTGTTATTGTTTAACACAGAATATGTGTGTTATTGTAAATCATCTATGTGTGTTATTTGAAAACACATACCAGTGTTACTTTAATATACATAAAAGTGTTATATATATATATCTTTATCATTGTTATTTAGCTATTGAGTAATAAAGGAAAAAAAAATTACATAAAATAATAAATTATATAATAGCGAATTATTATTACAAATTTAATATTGTTGTTCTTATTATTATTTATTGTCATTATTTATAAACACTTATATATTTATGTATTATATTATTTATATAATGTACTTTTATATCATTTATTATTATTGTTATTTTTAAATACGTAAAATGACTAGAATAATTAATTTTTTAATTTTCTTAAAAATTTAGACACTACCAGGGGAAAATTTTTCTGCGGAGTATCCAAAATTATGTGATCCAGATACAACAGAAAATTTTGATATGCAGTTGGAAAATTTCTATGCCATACGTAATAACTGGCTAATATTCCAGTAAATATTTTGTGTAAATCTGGATTTGGAATTTCCATTTTTATACAATTATCTGCTACGATAAATGCCGACACCACATCTTCGTCGAGCGTATAGATGACACATCTTGGTGCATCGCCCTCTACGGATTCCAAATCTTCTGTTGATTTCAAAGCCTGCAAAAACAGTATGAAAAAAAATAAAAAAATTAGGTGAATATTTATGGCAGTGAAAAGATATATCTCATAATAAATCCATATATGGGGGATCCAGGTTCATATGGGTAACAGGTATACCTGTTTAATAACAATTAAGTCTTTTATTCCATATTTACTTCTCTTGTTAAGCTCTTTGCTTAAATACTGAAGAATTGAAATGAATTCATTTTTATTTTCCAGCAAACTACAAAAATTCTTTATCTTATCAACACAAAGATCAATTTTTTTTGTTATGTCATCAAGATCCATATCTTTTAAGATCAAAAATTCATAAAGCATCTGCAATTTGAAAAAATTCAATGAATCGAATACATAAAATTATAATATTTATACTTAGACTGTAATTAAAAACTTACCATTTCATAGGAACTTAAGCATGGGTATTTTGATATTATATCAAAAATTCGAGTCGCTTTGTTTTCGATCCACGGTCTACGTGAGCTCAGAGTTATTTTCAATAATTTCTTCAGATGAGTTGTATTGATGCTCTCTGGATAATGTTCACTCAGTTCTTTGAGAGATTTGTCAATATCCCTACAAATAAAAAGTTAACAATCTCGTGTATTCAAAGAGCGCTTTTCCATAAATAAACTTTTAATAATTATTTAGTTAAATTGAAAATTATTTTAATATTTACGTATGATTTTCAACAAAAACCGCTTGAGCTACTGCAGGAATTTTGTTCTTGACATTCCCCTTGTTATCTCTCTTTTTAGATTCGAATTTTTTCAAACCAGCTCGATGGTTTCTAATCCAGATACTTAGCTGACTTTTAACAATGCCCTAGAAAGTTTAAATTTAAGAAAAACATGAAAAAATATTGAGGTCAAAAGAATATAAATATTACATAATATAATACTTACACAATCATTCGCTCCTCCTTTCAGGTCTGGATATGCCTGAACGATTTTAGTTGCTAGATTTTGATAATCGGACTTTGTAGGTCTAGTATTAGTTACTTCCCACAGGTACGAAGCCCAAAAGCTAATAAAGTATTTTTGTGTTTTTAATATACCATGATCATTTAATTTTTTCTCCAAGTCTAAAGTCAGCATTGGTAATGAAGAATTAACCATTATAGACTTTTGTTTATGATCCAATGAGTCAGGTCGATGAGTCAGGTTATTATTTTCTACATAGTTCTCTCGGGTAATCTAAAATGATAGATATACTATTAATTAAGTCTTATTTATTTGTTAAAAAAAACTAACCCATAGTTGTTAAACTTTTAATTTAATGAAGAATTTTTATATAAAACTTACCTGACTACTTGTAGCTGACAGTATGCTGACGTCATCAATATCAGTCACCGCATGCTCATTGTCAGTACTTATCTTATTTTCAGCCCCAACTATTGGTAATGGAGAATTACCCTTTATAGATTTTTGTTTATGATCCGATGAGTCAGGTCGATGAGTCAGGTTATTATTTTTTACATAGTTCCCTCGAGTAATCTAAAATGATAGATATACTTTTAATTAAGTCTTATTTAATTATTAAAAATACTTACCCATAGTTGTTAAACTTTTAATTTAATAAAGAATTTTTATATAAAACTTACCTGACTACTTGTAGCTGACAGTATGCTGACATCATCAATTTCAATCACTGCATGCTCAGTACTTAACTCATTTTCAGCCACAATTATTGGTAACGAATTGATGTCAATTTTCGTCGACGAAGAAGGAGATGGTAGCAAAAGTACATGAACATCACTTTTGTCAGGGATATCGTCATCTTCATCTAGATCACACAGCTGTTGGTTTCGATCTGGATCCTTGCGTTGTAAAACAATTGATTTGTCCGAAATCAACATTTTTAACGTCATGTCTTTGTTTATCACATCTGTTAACTTTTTCATCACACATTCATAGTCCCCACTGTTTTCATCGACCATGTATTTTACGCACTTACACCTCCCTTCTATTAAAATATAAATTTTCTTTTCCATTGTTTTTTCAGTTATAATCAAAACTTCTTTTTTTATTTAAATAAACAATTGTTTATGTACTTTATATTTTCGTATTCCTTGCATGGACAAGTCAATACGTGCAGGTTAAATGTCACAAAAATGAGAATTCGGGAATAAGTACTGAAATCCCGGCAACACACGTTTTAGATAATGGCGATTATTTTTCTCTATTGTTTACACTCATCACGACGCGTGGCAACAGAAGACGATCCACGGTCACCGCCAGACTCACGAGACTTCGCGCGAGTTACGAGGCGTCCTGCACGAGCTCATATAAAACACAAATACACTACAGCACTAGTGTTAGTCTAGTCGACAACACTAAATTTTTATAATATTCATACGCACATTACCACACACTTTTGCACTTATACTGATAGTTCGTGTTTTTGTTAAGACAGTGCGGTGCAGAAGAAAAATTTGAAGATACACACGAAAATGGATGCTCACAGTTTTTTTTAAATTGTTTGTGCTGGATTTGTTTTTCAATACGCAATAAATAAAAAGTGAAGTGACTAATAAAATAAGTTTGAAAATGAATTTCTCTTGTTCAATGTGTTTTTTTCAATGTAATTCATCAGTCTATTTGATGCAACATATTGTCCGTCACCATCAATATGATTCAAAATTTAAAGTAGAATGTAAACAGATGGCATGTGGACGTAGTTTTACGAAGTGGAAATCTTTTCGCCAACATTTATTTCGGAATCATCAAACAGTGCAAACTCCTAATAATCAAGTTGAAGAGAATGAAAATAATAACTTATTTAATGGAGCAGATATACTCTTAAATAATGTTATTGATGCTCCAGTCGATATTCGAGATGATTATGCAGAAGCCAATTTGTCACCACAAGAAATTTTAGAGCTAAAGTCAGCTCAATTCGCTGTTAATATTCGAGAAAATTGTAAAATCTCTCAAACAGCTATGGAAACTATGATGGACGGCGTAACAAATTTAGTGGATGATTATTTATCTATTGTGATGGGAGAAATACACAAACGTGCAAATGTTCTGGATGAAACCGTTGAATTGTCAGATATAAGGACTGTATGTACTGAAACGTATCCACCATCGACGATATTTTCACCGATACGCTCCAAAACATCTTTTGACAAAGTATTAAAAGAAAAATTTAACATGGTAGACGCAGAAAAAATTGTAATTGGGTCAAAACTCATATGGAAAAAAAAGCGTTTGGTTCAAGAACTTCTGCTAAGATTCGAAAAGTTGATTATGATGGATATTATGTTTCTTTTTGGAAAAATTTAAAAAATCTTATTTCAAATCGTGAAGTGTACGCTAATATAATAAATCACACTAATAATGCAGATAATGTATATCGCACTGTACTCGATGGCTCTTCTTATAAAAATAACGAATTTTTTAAAAATAATAAAGATGCTTTAGCCATCATATTTTACTATGATGACCTTGTAATTGGTAATCCGCTCGGCGTTGCTGCAAAAAAGCACAAGCTCTCAATGTTCTATTGGACTTTGGCTAATATAAAACCAGAAGTTCGATCGTCATTAAATAGTATTCAACTATACGCTATTGTGCGGACGGAACATTTGAAAAAACCACATGGCATCAATAAAATTTTACAACCATTTATCACCGATATTGTCAAATTACAAACAGCTGGAATCAACGTTCATGTAAACGGTGAAGTTCGAAATTTCAAAGGTTCTATTTTATTTTGTGCTGGTGATACTCCAGCGTCTGCTTTTTTGGGTGGATTTAAAGAATCTGTTGCAGCTTATCGACCATGCCGAACCTGTATGACAACTAAGGATGAATGGCCCAAAAATTTACCGTCTGATAATTTTATTTTACGAAACAAAACTGATCATCAGGAGTATGTAGATGTAGTGTCTGACGCATCTATGACGAAAGCAGCACAGGAATTTTGGAAAACACAATATGGTATAAATAAACAAAGTCCTTTAGCAGGAATCCCTTTTTTCGACGAGACAAAGTGTTTTCCTCAAGACGCTATGCACGTTTTAATTGAAGGTGTAGGACAGATTGTATGTCAAACATTTCTTCGCTACTGTATTTCTATAAAAAAGATATTTAATCTAGAGGATTTAAACGAACGTATAGAAAATTTTGATTTTAAACATTTTCAAAATGACAAACCAGCTTTAATATTAACTGCTCATCTCACAGAAGAAGGTCACCTTCGACAAAATGCAGCACAATTTTTAGTTTTGTTTTATACTCTACCGTTTTTAATAGGAGAGTGGCTAATAGAAAATGATGACAGCGAGCTAGAAGAACACATTTCATGTTATATGCAAATGTTGGATATTATTAAAGTTTCTCTAGCTTATGAGATTCATGAAGATACAGTTGATTTTTTAAATCATATGATACAAGTATTTATAACTAATTTCAGTGATTTATACCCAGATCTTGCTGTTCCAAAATTTCATTTTATGAAACATATTCCATTCTATATTAAATTATTTGGACCTGCAAGACAGCAGTGGTGTTTTAGATTTGAAGCCGCACACGCTTATTTTAAGGGGCTTGTTTCTACCATTCGGAGTTTTAAAAATCTGGCGGTTACACTATAATATCGTCATCAGTCACGATTATGCTCAAGACTTTATTCCCCTCCAGGAAAGCCAGCAAAAAAATTTCTATACCAAGATGACTATGTGAGTGCAGGAACTGCGGTATTAATATGCAACCTACCACATTCACAAATATTTCGAATTATCGTCGATGAGAATAATTGGTTAACGTGTCAAATGATGAGAACCAATAAAATCATAGTCCTAGGAACTTCGTATCATTCAGGAGCAATAATTTTATTAGAATGCGACGATGATGCTCTACCAAAGTTTGGTCGAGTTGATGAAATTTTCATTTATAATGAATTGAAATTAATTATTTATTTTACTTTAGATACTTTATTTTTTGAACGAAAACTTAATGCTTACCGTGTGATAAAATCCGTTACAAACAATGAAAAAAAAAATTATTGAAGTGAAAGATTTAATTTTTCCTCATCCATTATCTACTTTTAATGCTATAAACAATACATATGTTCCTTTAATAAATCATCAACGTACAGAGTTTGAAATTTTATAATGCTGTAAAAAGCTCAATAATAAATAGTTTTATTTTTAAGAAAGCTTGTCATTCACTGTTTTTTTCTATTTTATGAAATGGTAATAATTCTGTTAATAAAATAATTGGTAAATAGAATACGATATAATAACTATATAAATATATATATTGTTCGCAATTAAGCAAATATTTAAATTAATTTCATGGATC
>NCVS01000108.1:0-14380 GCA_003055095.1 Goniozus legneri
GAGAGAGAGAGAGAGAGAGAGGGAGAGAGGGAGGGAGGGAGAGGGAGGAAGATAGGGAGAGGGAGAAAGAAAGAGAGAGACCAGAAGCCGGATTACGCGTAATTCGTAAGTCCGTCGTAAGATTCACCACGACCGGCTTCACGCCCGGTTCGTCATACTCCTCCTTTTGCGCTTATTTCCCTCTCGTCTTCCACCCCTTCCTTTTTTTTCAACCGCGAAAACAACGCGACGAGTATACTAAACTGGACTGGACTTTACAACGAGAGGGAGAAGAATAAGAAGATCGAGAGCGATAAATGCAATAGCGTTTCGTAAGGTGATTCGTGTTTTTGATTTCGCTCCTCTCTCTCTCCTCTCTTTCTCTCTCTCTCTCTCTCTCTCTCTCTCTCCCTCTCTGTCGATTCCTCCTTTTTCCGGAAAGAAGCGAAGCCGTAGGAATAATGCGGTACGCGAGGTTTTGTTTACGTCTGGAAAGTCGGCTATTGCGACTTAATTTATATTTTGTTTATCTCACCCTCTAGCGTTCTACGCAGGACATCTCGAGAGGCTCCCACGAACGGAAGTCGAAAATCGATCTGCGCGATCTACTGAATCGTAAATTAGCTTCTCGGGAACATTTTATACCCGAGTATCGATAATTTCTGCAGTGTATCCTGAGATTATATAATTTGATGAAAAAGTGAAATTCCGGCTAAATAATAAAAAAAATCTACTCGTGCATACAAAGTAGAAAAAACTGAATATATTAAAATCTAAGAAAATGGCACGAATCGTTGATGAATTTTGGGAATAAGCGGGTTTCCAATTGGCGCGACAGAATTTGGAAAATCGTTAGGACCACGAAAGGGTCTGCCCCTTGGTTGCGCGCGCGGGCGAACGAAGGCGTGGAATAACGCATCCCAGCCGGAGGAAGGAGGGTGGGCCGGATAGGTAGTCAGACAACTCGCGGGCTCATCTCGCGATCTCGTCTTCTCTTTCGCGGGCCTATCTCTTCCTCTCCCTCTCGCGTCGTGCAAAACGTCGAATTCGTTCGAGCGAAGCTCGTTCACGGTAGTAAAAAGATGAATAAAAGATAAGCCCGGCTCTCGATGGTGCAGCTCTTATATTTTCTTCTCCTTTCGTGGTACACTTTTTCCTCCTTTTGTCGTCCTGCGAACCTTCGCTGATTATTTTTTTTTCCTCCGCTACACGGAGAATTCGCGAGCTTCGCAGAGCTCGTGGATTACTTCATCGCGGGAGTTTATTGGACGTTTCTCGGAAACTAGCGGTATAGCCGTGAACACGTTCGCCAAATCGATTTAGATACCGTAACGGGACGATGCTTTGCCGTGCGTTCTCTCTTTCTCGCTCTCGCCGATTGTGCCCTTTTTTCCATTCATTTCGCTTTCAATCGCGATCGACAACGGTGCCCGCTCGCGCCGTATAATCGCACGCAGCGAAATGAATTTTCGTCCTCTACGCGAACGCACCGTTCTATTTTCTTGCGCACTATACTCGACTTGTGAAAATTACGAGATCTCTGATTGGAGTTTGAGTTTTGTTAATCCAAGCGGTATAATTTTTAATTCCTCTAATTCGAATAATACAATATTACATACATGTGTGCTTATATGACGTGTATAACGTACGCAGCTTCGAAATGCTAGATTGTGTAATACTAGATTAATTAGATAAAAAGTGACTATTGTATATTATGTACGATTCGAGTGGCTTTCCGCTACTGTCCCGATTCTCGAGCGCATCGATCGGAGTTTTGGTTCTTGCTTGTTCCTCTTCTTCTAGTTCTTTTTCACTCGTTTCGGTCTCAAAGTATGGAAAATTTGGCCGATACAGGGGAGATAGCGGACGCTCGGACACCAGAGGCAAGATCGATCGATCGATAGTGGCTCCTCTCGTCGACTATTCCGCTTCGTCGTCTACAACATACCCCCCTCCCGTTCTTCCGCCACCGTAAATTCGGCTGCGGATGTCTACGACAGAACGAGAAAAAAAAGATCAAGGTTATGCCGAATTAGCAATGCATGGAGAAGAGGAATCGGCGCCGTTTGCCGATTTTTGTAATACAGGCTTTATTTCAACCGCGGATTCAAGGACGAACGCTCGTTAGAGATTCGAATCGGCAGAAATTAAAGACGAACGAGTTTAATGGCGAACGAATGCGAAAAATGACGAATCTTTTATAGACGACGAATCGTTACGTGAAACGATTGTTGAAAATGTAACGGGCTAGACTGCGCCCGTGCATATTAGACTTGGTGACGTGACGTTTCGATCTATGTAGCGGATATTGAGGTTCTAACGGTCGATCGGTCACATATCGCGATACGGCTTTTACATAAGCTCGGTACTGCTCGCATTATATATAACGACAACTTTGTAACACACGCGCCTCAATTGAGAACGAGATCTCGAATTTTTATGATTTTATTATTTTCGGTTATTCGAAAATGTTTTTCGATTCAATCGCAACATCGTAAGAGCAAAAGAGTACTTGCGACATTTTTTTTAATGCAATTCTAAACTCAAACAAATTTTTTTACAATTTTTCATACCAAAAACGACAATTTTATAGACGATTATAAAAAATTAGTAAAATATTACATTTTCAAGAAGTAATGATCACCAATAAAATTACAACTTTTTAGTAATAATCAGTCAATGTAATATTCAGAGGCCTTTTACTAATCGGTATTTACCGCAATCGAATCGTTAAATTGTGGTCAATGTAAGCATCTAAATTAAAAAAAAAAATCACGAATCCTCGTAACTAGCAAATAAAAACAAAGTCAAGTGGCATAACGTTAAAGTACGCAGATGAGACACTCGTTGCGCAATTTTCAGCGCGCCGATCTCTCGTGCCGATTGTCGTCCCGCTACTTTGGGTACTATCCATAGTCGATGAGTTTTTATTTCTAACGGTCGATACGTAATCGAGAAACGACCCCCCGTACGATCGAAGGAGGGCAAGGGGAATAAGAAAAACGAGAACACCCAATTACTTGCCAAAAAATACGCTGTTAGAATATGGATAAGGCGGATTCGACGGGGATGAGAGGATTTTTAAGCTCGGCAGAGCAATTACGATCCTACGATAACGGTTTTAAAGTGATAGTTGCGCGACGTCGATAGTAAGGATTTTTTGCTCCTCTCCTTTATCTAATGCGAGCGCCGCTGGTGATTACAGAGAGTGGATTTAATCGAGCCGTCCGTCCACCGGAGACGATCGTTATAACTCGCGAGCGACGTATGCATAATCGCGAAAAGGATGCGGGATCCAGGAGAAAAAAATCTCGCGCGTGGAATTCATCGTCGTGGCGAAAAAAATGACAACCCTGATGCAAAAATACTCGATTAGAAAGGTTGCGTAAAGGAGCGAGTTCTCGCGAGAAATTCGAAAATTATTTCGACTTTGGCGAGAGAGAAAAATGAGTCGGGGTCTTTTACGTAACCGAATTGAACGCGCTAGGAGGGAAAATTGCGTCGAGACGGGTGACCGATATAGCAGAAACTTCGCGAAATCGTTCGATCGATGTCTGCGCTCGAAAGAAAAAGGGATCGACGAGGAACATGCGCAGCGGCGACGATAGCGCAAGAGCGCATCTACGTCAGTCTTACCACGTGGTGAAACACGTACGTTATCCCGGCCCCGATTACGACACTCTCTTCCGCGTTCGTTTTATCGCAAAGTGGCTCCAGGTGCGTGCCGTCGAGGATCTTCGCCCCCGCTTTCGATCGCTATCGAATAAAACTTCTCCCTTCTCCCACCCCTTCCTTTTTCTTTGTTTACACAATAAATTCATGTATGACAAATTAATGTAATAGTGGAAGATCTGTACGATTTGTATATCGATTTTTCTTAAAATTCACTTTTCTAATCAGAGAAAGAATTCAAAGAAGAATTTCAAGAATGTATCAAAATACATATTAATGTTCGCAAATACAATATGTACCTTGAATATATTTCGTAACAAAATAGTTTAAAATATCTTGATTATTCTTGGACTATTTTTTGTGAGAATCCTGACATGTAGTTTGATTAAAATTTACGAAATAATTAATTATCGTTACCGAATTCTTCTCTGTACGAAATATGGTTCGCTAATTGCGAACCGGTTTTTATTTCCGTGCATCTTCTCGTACGCGAATTTTATTGTTGCGGGAAAGTATCGCGTGCAGGGCATACCGGTTAACGCACATCGCCAGTGGTTACGCGCGAGAATCACCCGGAGCTGAGAAAAGCGAAATTGGTCGGCGGTGTTGTACACGAATAAACGATGGATTAGAATTCATCGGAGGACCGAATAGAAGGACATATCGAAGGAAGAATTCAAATTCGTGAATTTCGCCACACAGGCGTAACTTTCGTGGCAAACGATTAATCTCGGATAATACACCTAGAATCGTTTAACCTTGTAGCAAAGAGTCACGGAGATTAATAGACGGGCGCGCAGTCCCGCAACACTCGCGAGAGCATCCGGCTGGTAACAAGCTGCCTCTGAAAGGACAGCGGAGGACGAATAATCTCGACAATGCGCGCTATCCGCGATTGGGAAAAGGGAAGAAGAGGGGACGAATAGAGAAGAAAAGCGAGCTCTCGGGTTCGGTCCGTCCCGAAGCGATGGCGTACGCGGACTCTCGAGCGTTCGCTTCAAGGCAGTCGAGTCTCTCCTTCGAGTCCGAAACCTAGGACAAGCCAAACCAGTACGCCCTATAACGAGCGCTCATATGAGCGTAGGCAGCCCACGGACCGGACCCCGATCCCCCTGTCGGGAGGGTCAACATCACTCTCTCACCTCTCGCGCCTTCGTCGTCTAAACTAGGCGCGACTGGTCTCCCTCCCGCCCGCGACTAGGCATCTCCGCTCTAAGCTAAAATAAATCCACCTTTTTATCCCCTATCGCCTATCGCATTCAGGTTATACCAGTCTCTCCTAGCGTTGTCTCTCGGAAATTGAAATTCGCTCGGCTTACCCGTCGCTTGTGTCGCCCGTTTAGAAAAAGC
The DNA here is from genome assembly GCA_003055095.1 of Goniozus legneri. Lineage (NCBI taxonomy): Eukaryota > Metazoa > Arthropoda > Insecta > Hymenoptera > Bethylidae > Goniozus > Goniozus legneri. Next base: position 5,002 of record NCVS01000108.1, read on the forward strand.
CTCGCTCGAGATTTTCTTTGAGAAAATTGCAACGACGGAGAGGGACACTCGAAATGACCAGCCGGTCTCTCTCTCTCTCTCTCTCTCTCTCGAGCGTGCCATAGATATTTATGTATGCGGCGATTTATTCGCGTCCTTTTATTAGACAGCCGTCCCTGACTTCTACCAACAACCTACGACAAGCGAATTCAGTTGTATAGGCTCGCCAGGGCGAGGTCATCGCGATCTACAAAGCTTTGCTCGCGGAGTTCTCCTAAGCTCATAATGGTATGATAATGTCATCTATAGCGTCTCCGAGAGAGCATGCTAATTCTATTCTAAAAATACGCGAACTTTCGTTTTTCCCCCTGTCCTCCTTTTGTTTCTCAAACGCGACTCCCCTCCTCGCGACTTCTCTCATCCCTGAAAATCGTCCGGTCAATTCGCGATCCTCGCCTCATTCGTATGTCTCGTAATTTGGTATTTGAATAAACGAAAATAAAGAGCGATCGGTCTCGATCGTCCGCCGGTCGAGGCCACGAGCGCGCCAAATCGTATTATTTTAGCATACGATCAGCCGTCTGCCCCGAGTATGGAGAATCGCTCGGATGGACCGTTCGTTACTTCATTTTTCGAACTATGTTTCGGCGAGCTCGCGGAGACTCGGAGGATGGGGACCACGGGAAGGTACGGGCCGCGGAAGCGAGCGACGACTCGTAAAAATGTATTCCCGAGTACGCGCAACTAGATGCAGTAACGCCGTCTCGATTTGGCTTTCAAATTTATTTCGAATCAAATCGCACATCGCGATACGCCCCAGTGCATCCGCCTGTGGACCTTTCGTTTCGCGGGTGGATTGTCCAAAATATTGAGAGGACACTCATTTTCAAACGACTATAAAAATACATAGAAAATAAATGAATCTAGCAGGTGATTATTTCGAAAATAAAGATTCAAATTTTTTACTGAGGTTGTTTGAAAATGACAACCACCCCCTTAATTTTATTGAAGAGTACAATATGAAACTATAAATACCGAATACCTCGAAAAGTCTACACTAGATTCAAAAGATCGAATACAGCTAATAGGCGTACATTCGTGTAATCGTCGGATAACCATTTTGTTACAGTTACGCGACTATTCTCGTTTCTGGTCCCGTCGTGGACAGTACGAGTGCGCACGCACGCATCGAGTGAAATTTTTCCACGTAAGGCTCGTCGATGAAATTCCGCGTGCATATTTGTTCCGAGACGAAAATTCGGCAATATCGGCTTACTACTTTGACGCGTGAGTTATCGAATTTCGAGTAGAACACGCTCCGAAACGCGTGTTTCCGGCTAATCCGATCGGTCGAATTTCGCACACGGATGGTGTATCGAGCGCACGCCGCGCTTGCATTTCAGCGAGGCACGAACAATTACCCGTAGGCGACGCGGCAAATAAAGAGACGAATTGCATCGCGCGCCCGGTCATCGCTCGCATTTTCGTTTTCGATACCTCCCAGCGATAAATCGCCACGAACGATCCCCGATTTAGGCATGCGCATGCGTCTACGCGCAACGAGCGCTGACACCACAAGTAGAGCAACGAATTTCCTCGGGAAAATTTGTCGATCGACGCGCGCTGCGCTTACATCCGAGTCGCTCGCGCGACGTCTAAAGTAGAGCGACTCTGAATTTCCTCGAACGCGCGATACGTCGCACTCGCGGCTAGGAAAGAGAAAAAAAAAGAGAACCGGTGCGATTTTATTTAAATCTTCTCTTCTCGTTTTGTCCTTTCTACCCCAAAATGCGTACCGGTTGGCGATTTCAGTGAAATCGGAGCAGGCGTAGGGAAGAGATGAGGAGAAGATAGAGAAAAACGTATGCAACGAGATTCGGCGCAGGACACGATCGTCGCCGTGGCCGCCCGCGCTCAGGGCCCGTCGCTCGATTTCTCAATTATATGCGCATAAATCCGGGCGTCCTGCGCTCGCGATGCGCGCGGGAGTTCGCCAATCTGAATATAGCTGGCACGCGCGCGCGCTCTTGTTCGCGTTGACGAATTTTAACCGTTCGGTGTGACCCCGCTGCGCGTTTTTTTTTCCTCTCGAAAGCACTCGACCTGTTAAAAGAACGAGATAAGAGAGTGAGAAAAAAGAAAAGAGGAATCGAGTTCACACGCGTGCGAGCTTCGAACGACGCGGAGGAACGCGAATCGATAATCGTTTCGCGATCGAGACGGTGTCAGCTGGGGAACATTAGCGGGCCGATTTCCCTTTCGATGCGACGAGATCGTACAATGTTTTTAAGCAAATTTCCGGAGTACCTGGAATTGACTTTGTACGAGGAACATTATGCATAGGCACTTCTGAACCACATTCGAGAATGAACCGTTCCTATTCGATACAGATTAAGCAGAATCTCGTATTACGAATAGAGTGAACTAATCTGAAATAGACATAGTATTATAATTTCAAGCACCACAGATAAATTACATAAATTACAAATAATCTATTTCTGATAGAAAAATGAAAATTTCTAAATAATTGAGTTTGTATAGTTTAAAAAAATGTAGCATGCGGAACTTCAGGTTTTTCAAAATTCAAAGTTTATCCATCTACTGCATCTTCCTTATCCCGTTTTTACAGTGCGAATAGAATGAAGAATTCGATATTTCTGTAGGCTAACAAGTATTATAGATTTTCTCAACGAGCTCGCACGCAAGATGCGAGGACACCGGGAAAATATCCTCAACCGGATTCGTTCGACGAGCGCGAAATGCGTATTCGCCCGCGAGGGCAGGATTAAAGTGGAAAAAATAAAGCGAGTGAAATGAAGAACCCGTGTCCGGCGTTATACTACGCGCGCTCGAGAGCGAAGTAGGTATCTAGTCGCGGGCGCGGTGAGATGACATCGTTCAGGAATCCAGTCCTACTAGATAAAAGGACGAGAGCTAGGACGCGGGATTAACAACGCGCTTACGAACCGAGCCACCGCTGTCTCAATTTCGCTTGTACACTCAAAGAAATCCTATGAAATGCTCTATGAATTCGATAATTGAGCAGGTGATCATTTCAAAAAGAAAGATTCAAAACGATCACTCGATCGATCGAATTTGACAATTTTTGTCCCTTTAATTCTTTCGAGGAGTGTGAAGACTGTGAACACTCTGCATTGATTATTTAATTCTCGATCGATTATCAAATTAGACGTTCTAGGGCAATCCGAGATGCCAATCTAGTTGACTCGACTGGTTTATCGATAATACGGGGTAATGCTAGCTGCATATTATTAAATTCTCGAAATTTTTCAGTCTGTCTGGATTTCGAAAAGCGAGGCAGTAAAATAAGACTGGAACTTTCGCGATCGGAATGATTGTTCGAGAACCTCGTCGTGAGTAACGAGTTGGTACGCTCGCTCACTGTAGACTTTCGTCGCGCGGAACTCTGACGTCGTCGATGACGTTGCCCGAGTGAACGCGCTCGACCCGCCGACGCGATTCGCGGCTCTACGCCACCGCGAAATTGGTTCCGTGACCGAGTTTCGCTGTGTTTCGTGCGCACTCTACGATAGCCACGTAACGTATCGCCACTTCTCTCCTCCTCGCCGACGCGCATTATTTTTCCCTGACGCGATAAATCTCACGATAGTCTCTTATGAAATTCCATCCTTCTTAATTTATTCGCCGTGTTTACGAGGAGGCACAACGACCCGCGGGGTCGAAGTATTTACCGAAATTCGATTGCATCATCGAGTTCTCGCGCTCGGCGATTCTTCCCGATGAATCACGCTCCTTCTGGCCCACACGCTCATCTCTCGACCGTTTCGTTCTCGTACAGGATACTACTTTCGTATCATCCGAGAGGGAGGAAGAGCGAGCGAGAGAGAGAGAGAGAGAGAGAGAGAGAGAGAGAGAGAAAGAGACGCCCATGTTTTTTTCGCCAGCCGATTATATTTTTTCGATACGTCAATTTTATTTTCTTGTTTTCGCAGTGAGCTCTCGTACACGCGTATCAGCCGTCAGCGGGACCACGTTCACTTCCGGGGTAATGGCCGCCGGCCAATGGGAATGAGGATGCTGGCCTTGACATTCACCGCGTCTCGGCTTGTAGGTGCGCGAAACGCCCATGGAAAATCAAAGCGAGCGAGCGAAATTAACGGCCCGAGATTCCCGATTAATCGCGTGGCAGGCGATTTCGCGTTCCGCGAGCGAGGCCGGAATTTTTTCTCCCCGTCGAGCAACGAAACGCGCTCTCGCGCGTTTGATCGTTTTTGAATAATCGAGCGGGGCTTGGCGGAATTTTCGATTCTCCGGCGGTGATAGCGTGCGGGGAATCGGCCGGAGCTCTCTCGTTGGGCGCACCCCGTCCGCGGTGGATATTTACGATCTCGCTTACTTATATGCGCACGCATGGAGACGAGAAAAGCCTGGGTGTAATTCGCTCCGGCGAATTCCACGAGATACCCAGCGCACCTGCCTCGTTCTCGCGAGAGAGTCCTGGTAAATATAAATACGAGAGAGGACTGTTGATTTCGCACCTCCGCGGACTCCTCCGGTCACTGGAATTCCACTCTTGCTCGGTCCTTTTTTACACCCCCCCTCGCCCCGCGCCGCGCGCGTACTCCTGCCACTCATTGGCGTTTATTTTCGTCAGCGGAACGGCGCATTCGGAACGAAAATTCATCCGATCGTCTCCCGGCTGAAAAATTCTCTCGCTACGTCGTCTCGTCTCTCTCTCTCTCTCTCTCTCTCTCTCTCTCTCTCTCTCTCTCTCTCTACGCTCTTAGCTATTGCTCCGATTGCGAGTAACGGTGATCGCTCCTTCTCGACATAAACAAAAGCAAAAGCGAGCTTCTTTTTTAAATCTCATGTCGTTTCGCGCACGTATTTACCGCGTATATACATGTATAGCCGGTGAACGCGAATCGAGGCGAGCGCGTGTGAATGAAACTGAGTACAAAAAAGAACTAATGAGATGCGGGAGATGAGGTTGGCCTTGACCGACCAGGAAGAGAGGGTAGGGATGCGAACGAGTCCCCGATCGTCTGGGTCAGGTTGCGCGCCACGGAACTTCGCCGCAAGAGATTGTCGTAACGCGAATCGTCTTTTCCGATTTCATAATTTACAATTTTCGTTTATATCGCGATTTAGCCCCTCCAATCGAATCGCTTCGGATTTAATACCTAGAAAAAAAAAATAAAGTACCATAGAATTGCTGACAAATGTACTGTCGATATACCGTTTCAGTAATTTGAATTTGTAGTAATTACATTACGATTAATTATCTAGGGATTTAATAAATTATGAGTGATATCTACCGATATTGCTCTCGTTGGTTTCATTTGGTGTACACTATATATTTTTTAATTTATGTACATAGAATATATTACTCTATTAGTAATTATCTTCTATTCTTAACAGATTAAATCTGTATCGATCCTATCCAAGTATTTACCCTAAAAATCTATGCATTCATAAATATTCAATCTCAACGAGTGTAGAGATTCTTTGCGAATCGGCACGAGGAAATCGACAAACAGAAACTCACGAGGAAAATGCCACGATTAGTCAGTTTGTTTTCGATGAATTTGCATCGATCTTAGGTGGAACGTTCGCGAATTGCCGATCGTGTGACGTGTCCGATTTTTTTTTTTTCGAGCATTTGCTGAACGTTCGAACGGTGTCCAACAACTTTCTAGGTCTCGAGCGCGCGCGCGCGAGCTCGCCGCGTGCAGGCTTGATTCATCGGTTCGCACTTTTTAAAAACAGCGCTATGCAGGTCGGTTATATACGGCACGCGCGGCGCCGCGTCGATTCCGGGAATAAAACGGTAATCGGTTTCTCTTCGGTTACGTGGCGGCACGGATCAACGAACTGGACGTAACGCTCGACGGACGACGTTTAGACGGAAACGTCTCCAGTGACGTATCGCTCCCTTCGTCCCGGGGATGTCGATATCGATAACGAAAACGATATGTCACGTATGATCATCGAGCCGAGCTAATTCGAATTTCGGAACGATCTGTCCTTCCGTTGACTGCAAATCACACACGAAGTTGAAGATTTTGGATCTCGAGATACAATCGATCGATATTTTTTCCTTAACCCTTTACACCATAGGGGTCCATATGTAGTACGGAAGTGTTGATTCAATTTTTTATCCATCAAAAATATATTTTGCAATAATGAAACGCGAAAAGATTATCTATAATTTTATGACATTTCGAAATAATATCATTTTTGTGCAAGTGGGTGAAAAAACCAGAAATAATTCATACAGTAAAGGGTTAATTTCTTAATCAATAGTCGTTTTTCAACATCTGGAGTTATTAACGACCGTACAAAAAGAGATAACAATGAATTAATGTTTAACAAATAAAGATTTTGGATACAGTTTGGTGTATAATCATTATATTAAGGGGTTGGAATAGAAAGAATATTACATTGACAATTCAACCGATATTTATTTTCGTAGAATTAAGACAAATAAAACTTCCTTGGTGATAATGAATCGTAGTGTTCGATTGGAGAATCAGCTTAAACCAAAAAATAGTATCCTTCGAATCACGTGTGATCATTCGAGCCCACGTCATAGCTAATGGTGTACAGATACGAAGGGTGGCGAGGCGCACTTTCGAAAACGTCGGTGCCACGTTGACCGTGCTTCGTCACCCTCCGCACAATCGCGAAACATGGCACTCCCGGGAATGGCAATGGTCGACCTGATTTATTTTTTCAAACACCTCGAAATGTTGCATATATCGAATTTATTTATCTATTGCGTACATTGATGTAACTTTCAAAGTCACAGAATGACTCAACCGGTTCGTATGGGGTTGGAATCGTAACGCGCACCGTGCGATCGAGCGAGTACGATATGTAGGTCGCGAAATGACGAGAAAATGAAACGAGGAAGCGTCGAACGTAGGTCAAAGTGATGCAACCGATCGTAGCGAACGCGCAAGAGTCGCGCGCGCTCTCACATTCGATGCGGGACGAGCCGATAAGTCCTATCGTTCCGGTTAACTCTGACGACATCTCGATCGGTCGGCGCAATAACTCGAGGGAGTAATTCTCAACGAATAGAAAGCCCTCGATCGTTGGCGAGCTTTGAATTTCGCAGTCGCGTTTTAAAACGAAGCGAAAAGTTTTCTCGCCGAGCCGGCGGGATCGTCCTATGGCGAAAATTTCGGCAAAACCAGTTGTCGAGTCGGGAGAAGACGGGTTCGCCTGTACCAGTCAACCTTCGTCTTATCTCGTATGAACCGCGTACTTGCTCGTTTAACCAGTGTCGTTGACTCCGACTCCTCGCTTCTCGCCGTGCAATTGCCAAAAAATCCTTTTGCGCGCTCGATCTGGCGGGCCCGGTCAGGCGAGTTTGCGCATCCGAGCGAGAGGAAGAAAAAAAAACGGCCCCCGGACGTATTTTGCAACCTCTTTTCCTCCTCGCGGGACGAGCAAGGGCTCTCACACACGCGTCGGCCGAAAAATTTCGTTTTCGTACCGCGGCTAAAAATAGCGCGAGGACTCTCGATGAGCGCGCGCTCCCGATCTCCCGATCCTCTCGCCGGTTATCCTCCTCGACGCGAGAGAACCCGAAAGCTCACGGTCACGGACGCGCGAAACGAGCGCGAAGGAGCGAAGGAGCGAACGCGAGAGCGACTCCTGGGTACGCGAGAGACCATCTTTGTGTCGTCGGTACTGTTACGCGTTCCCGTCCTCGTGACGTCAGTATTCGAAGGTGTTACGTTACCGTTCGAACGCGAAAGAGATAAAAAAAAGGGCGCATTACCGCGTTCGCATCATCGACTGCACGCGACTCGCGTTTTCTCCGTTTCGAGGATACACCACGAAATAACGAGACAGCGGCGGTATTTCGCCGGTGTGAATCAGCGCCGTACGTGTTTACACGCCGTTAGCGAGAAATCGGAATCTTCTTTCGAGAATTCGAGGCCGAGCGCGCGAGCGAGAACCCTCGGCTAGTATTTATCTCGACGCGTTCTTTTTCGACGAGACCCATATCGGAGAGGAGAAGAAGAAGAAGTGCAGTAGTCTCGTCTCGTAGGACGGAGAGGGTGAGCGGCGGTGCGAGCGAGAGAGAAAGAGAGAGACGAACAACACAGAACTCAACGTGTGTATATAATGAAGGCGCGTGTGTGCGCCAGGTAGCTAGGAGCAGCTGGATGACGCTCGACCTTGAATATTCAGCAGGGCAGGAAGATGCAAAACGGCGATCCACTTTGTTGAGATCGCGGCTCGGCAAGGCAAACATTGGGGGTTGAATCCCCGTTAATAGTCCGATCGTGGGGACAATTTTCCACGAGTTTTCCAACATTGTCGTTATAGGAACTGCCCCTGGTGGCCGAAGGACTGGCGCGCTCCGCGGTACCGTAGCCACCGAGGGGCGGGAAGGGCCGAGCGAGAGTCGCTCGCTGCGGCCCTTCCACCTCGCCCGGATCGCTTTTTTCGTCATTTTCTTCACCCCGCCCCCCTCACCCCATCACCCGGCCCGATCGCTACTACCTGTTTCCCTTCGGGCTCTTTTCGAGCGCCTCCTCTCGCGTCCAGCATCAAGTCGCGGAATGTTGGATTAGGCACCAAGGTCGACCGGCGGGTGTGACATAAGTGTAGCGAAACAACGGGCAAACTCGGTTGACCCGCATTTTCTACCTCGATGAGCGAGCCTCTAAAAGAGGGCAAAAAAGATCGACAGGGAGGGAAAAAAGGAAGAAATCCCCAAGATATCCGAGTATAGCGTATGCTGGACGAAATATCTATCGCCGATTCTATGTATATCGATAATCGTAATCCATTTTTTTTTCCTCTTCGTTCTTGCTCTCTCTCCTCGTCGTTATCGGAGAGCGTTTTCAGTCGACTCGGCTCTTATCCGCGACGTCATAAAAAAAATCGAATATCGGCCAGGTGAGAAAGTGAAAGAGTAAACTCTTAATATATTCCGTAACTTCCGGAGTCGATTTAAATATTCAGAAAAATATTCCCATTTTCACTCTGGATATACTCGCGCAAATGTTTTCCACCTCGTTAACGGCCTATTCACGGTATAATAAAAAAAACAGTGCTGACCTATCGCTGAATATTCAGATGAGCGAGTATCGTCATTCTCGAATGTTTCGTTGCATCCCAGCCGGTTGGCCCTTATCCGCTCTCCTCTTCGTCTGCCTCTTCTTTTAAGCCTCTCCCCTTGCGTTGCTTCCTTTGTCTCTCTCTCTCTCTCTCTCTCTCTCTCTCGTTCCCTCTCTCCGTCTCACTCACTCTCTTCCTCTGTCTCTCTCTCCTTTACTGGTTGTAACCGACTTGCAAGTAGCATGTACCTAATCGCGCGAGCAAGAACGCGCAGCCCTTGGGGACATTAGATGCATCAAGGTCGAGCGCAGCAGATGTGACATAAGCGCAGTAG
>NCVS01000108.1:18324-84952 GCA_003055095.1 Goniozus legneri
TGAAAAATACGAAAGGGGAGTGGCGAATTGCTGGTCCGCTCGTTAGCTACCGAAATGGGCGTACCGAGACCGAGAGGAGAGGAGAGTCTTCTGAAATTTTAGCGGCCTGTATGAAATAGCTCATCAAGAGATGCAAATTAGACGTCCATTCGATTCGTTTCGCCTTCTGTACGAGTTTCAGGCTGGGGCTGAACGAGGAAACGGAATTTCCCGAAACGCCGAGCCGCGCGAGAGCAACTTCCGTAAAACGTGTCTCGTACGGGTGCCGTTTTTATGTTAATCGGTAGGTTCTATAGGGGCAATCAAAATCGGGTGACGCGTTTTGTTTTGTTGACCCGATTCTAGAAAATCCGTGCGTCACGCGCTCCGATCTCGTGCGATTCGCGAGAGCTAGCGGGCACCGAGATGCGGAAAACGAGCCCGCGCGACCCTTTTCGACTTCCTCGTTTGTTTTTCCTGGAAAAAGGTTGATGTTTACACGTACCGATGATTCATCTCTGGCCATATCCCTATCGATTCTAGTAATGGAGTGGAATTTTTTGGATTAAATTTTCTAAGTTGAATTCGGCATTTTGTACATACAAGAACACTAGTGATTTAGTGTTCTAAATCATGGAACAAATTTTTAGCGGAATTACAGTGGAGTATTTGAAAACAGTTTAATGAAATATAAAAGTTCAGATTCTTTACATAAGAACACATTGTTTTTCAGTTATGAGAATATACGTAGTAGTTTAAAAATATTGTATTCAATAGTGATTTTAATCTTTTTTCAATATTATGCATGCGTTAGAATATCAAACGTAATTTTATTTATATAGTTTTTTAATCATTTAAATGCTTCTATTATCATACTTGTTAAATAGATTCAATATATTTTTCCTTCTAGCGTGACGATTCTGGATGATAAAATCGATTTTCGTACGGAAAATTCGATGTTTTTAAACATTTCATTTTAAAATACAGTATAGTGGGAACATTAATTTCAGTACAGCCCATACTCGGAACTTGTTTTCGTTGCTCAGATCAAAATGTTTGTACAGCAAAACGCTATTTTTCTTTATTGATTTATTCTAAATCGAATACGAAAAGTTACATAATAAAATAATCTATTATACGTGTTTTGCTGATTTTTCGCGACGCGATCGACTTTCAAATCGGCGCATCTCGCTGCGCACTTTCCATGGGTGCGTCCGAATCGTTTCCACGAAATCTCGCATCGACATCGAGGTACTCGAAGGTACCCCAGGATAAAGACTTCCGGAAAAGTAAAGCGCGTCGCGTGCCCTTCGCTTCTGCGAGAGAGTGAAAAAAGCCACATTGAATTTTCTTTTTTATTTCGGCGAGGCGGCCTTGTTGCCTCTTTTGGGACGACGGGGTTATTTCAGACACGCGGCATTGAAGAAAACGCGTGATAACTCCGCCCGTAGGTGCGAGATTTCACTTGTAAAACGTGCCAGTATGCCGTAATGTTATGCGCGCGATACGATTGGATAAAGAAAAAAAGCGCCGAATCCTTCCTAGCGTAAGGGCGAGGTCGAGTCTACGCCGCGAGCACAATGCCGAGAGTGGCTTACCAATAAATGCTATTCAAATTTATGTGAAAATCTCCAACTCGATGCAATTTATTGGCGGTTCTATCGGTCGGGAATCGCTCGCAAACTCGCACTGACATGAGTTTATCTCACTTTCCGTCTCTCTTGCGTTCTCTCTTTTTCCCGATATAGTATATAAACAATAAACGGAGAGCCAGAGGAACGGTGAGCGTGCTTAAATTATTTATGAATTTTCCGTCGTAGCGAGTTGTTGTCGCGAAACGTGAAATAAATTAAAGCGCCGTTCTAAGGCGGTTTCGTTAATTTTTTTCTTCGCTGGGATGAACAATTCTCGATGATAACGAAAAGGTAGCTGTGGAGGGCGGAACATTTCGTCACAGCAAGGTCATTCACGAAGGAGTTATACGAGACTCGATTCGATATATTCAATGCTAATTCGATCGCGTTAGAATAGTCGCGTCTTCGCTGTCACTTTCGGTCTTTGCCTTTTGTCTCCTTCTCTCGTTTTTTTTTCTGTATACGAGAAACCTCTAACGGTCGCATACGGCCTTCCTCTCGGAGCGGAGGATTTAAATCGTTCGGGATCGACAAATTCGCTCGTCGTCCATTCAAAACGTATTCAAATTCGATTCCACCTACGATCCTCGCGTGCTCTCCTCCCTATCTCGCTTTTCTCTCTCGCTCCCTCTCTCGCTCTATCCTCTAAAAATTCTCAAGGAGATCAATAAAGGAGCGAGACCAGAGGCTACTTTGCGTTACAATAGCCCTCCCGGCGAAATTACATAATCCAAGGAGCAAGAATTTCCGTAAAACACTGAGATTTTATTGTCCCTTTATAAGCGTCGATAAAAATCATCTGGTCGATACATCCCGTGATCGAATTTAAATGGAATCGCGCGTCTTGTGTTTTTCGCTATATGAGAAAAATCTAACTGTACTTCTCGATGCAAAAAGAAGAAAAGCTCGCGTTGTTTGTCTTCTGGTTTGAGGAAAAAGGGGTGAATCGAGTCGGGTTCGCTAATACGAATAGATGAGCGTGGAGAGGCAGAGAGGAGAAAAAGAAGAGGGCATCTCCATATGGACGATCATAGGAGATAGGCATAATGCTATGATAATGCGCGGATCGTTCGCATCTTCTCACGATTGCGTAATGCCGAGATATGCTTAATTTTCGTCGGGCCATATACATCGTCTTTGCGATTCGGAAGAGATTTCCGATACTCTCGCACCATTTGGAACCCGGAGGTCAAGGTCGGTACTGTGTAGACGAAAAAAAAAACGCCGAGAAGGGGAAAAATAAATTCGTGCTCGAAATTAGAATACAGAATGGAATCGAGAAGATCGAGCGTATGCGGAACTGTTTTTTTTTTTTCGTTGTCGTGTCAGAGAGCCGGAGGAATTTGACAGTTTGATCTCGCAAGCCCGAAGCTCGGAGGAGCGCGATAACGAGGAAAATAAAGAATGAGAGAGATTGATAAGACGAGCTGGCGTTAAAATTTCGCGCGTTATCGCGATTTTCACGCGCCACGACGCGATAACGTACGGCACCGCTCCTTCCGGCAGTTGTGAAAATTCAACTAACGATCGTTTTTTATTTTTCACTCGCGCCCGCCGCGGTCACGTACGTATTTCGGCGGCGCGTTCGCTCACGATCTTCGCGAAATAACATCTGCTTCGTGTCAGCGTTACGCATTGCGTAATTCAAGATTCGGTGCACGCTCTTCCGCGTCTCACCGACAAGTCTTCAAATTTTTCATTCAGATTCATCTGCATCTTTTTGTAATTACGAGATCGAAGGAAATGAATATCGTGCTCTCGTCGAACTCGACCGAGAGAAGATATTTCTGTAATTCGCGTTGCGGATTTCAACGTGACGATTCGAGATATGGCTCGTTTATCAAGTCCAACCGACTCTTATTTTCCAGCTTCATCATCTCCGAGCTGGCTTTCGAGAGTAGGTGGGTGTCACATTCGAAACGAGAGTTGCGGGAAACTGGCGAAAGAAACACGAGTTGCTTCCTTGTGACGACGTACACGCGGTCCGTATAATCTTGCGTCAGCTCGCGATAAGAGTTTAAAGGCCCGGAACTTTTTTCTCTCTCGATTCGTTGTTTCGCTGTAATTTTCGCTATAAATAGTGTATGATCGAGTCGTCTAGTAATTTCGAGTGTGGGAGCGCATTTGCAATCAGAGAGGACGTAATTTGATACCGAGGAGTCAGTTATCGATAAAGTACTTCGTAGTTGTCAAATTAATGTAAAAACGACATTCGCATTTCGCGAATTTACATTAGACTGTAACTTGAAATTCCGATCTTTATCACAGGAGAAGACGGATATTTATTCTCAATCATGGCGCTATAGTTGCTGCTGAACGATCACGCAATGCTCTAATTATTTATTTGCTTTAACCTTGAATTCAAATTCCAATTTTAATTAAAATATAACTCAATTCTTGAAAATAGCAACCACTTTTTTTTTGCAAAATATGATATTTGAAATTTGTCTTCACTGCGTGCATTTACAAAACCACTATTTTTATTTATTTTAATTCGAGGTTGAATTCGCGCCGAATCTCTTGAATTTATCCCGTTTTTCAGGCTATCGATCAAACAATCGCGGTTGCTACGACGCGATTCTCCGTTCAGCGCTTTCACCTATAGTGCGTTATAACCCTTGAAGCACGCCATATCGCAGAAAGACGTAACCAAAATCTACGTTAAACGTTTCAGTTTATTTTTCCTCTTTTTTGTCAATTTTTTTAAATTGATAAAAAAAATGACCGATGACGACGATCTCACAATCACTGATAGCAATCAGCCAGAGGTTAGCAATGATTCCATCGATATTGACTACGAATCCAGTTTTCGCACAACTGTAGGTAAAATCAACGAATGCGCAAAAGAAATAGAAAGTCGTAAGAATTTAGCGATAGAAAAATCGTTCGGTTCCTTGGAGGAATTTTCTAGCGACATGTCTAGTAATTCGAACTGTGTTATTTCTACCGACATAACCGACGATGAGAACAGCGATTCGGTACAAGCAGAGTATTCGGTGTCGCGTGATTTTGTCGCACCACTGACCAGAGAACAAATTGTTGCCGATTTCCATAAAAATAACGAGTTCGATGTTGAAGTTAACATTAAAAAAGTCGAAGAAGAACTTAAGACGATTAACGTGTTATTGAAATCCGAAAAGTCGTGTAAGAGTACCGATTGCATTAGATCCGATACGAGTTTCGTATTGATCGACAATGAGAACCCCAATTTGAATTTTGGATCTTGGCAGAAAGCGGCTGATAGAAGCTATGCCGCTAGTAAAATAAATGACGATCGTGAAGAGGCTGAAGAAACCAGAGAAAATTCAAATTCGAATGAGAAAAAAGAAAACATGACAGAACCGATGGTCACAAGAGAAAAGAACGATGAAAGTGTGAAATTCGAAACACACATTGTTAACGAAATCGTTCAAAAGAGCATAGAAAAAGGAGAAATAAATTCAGAAAATGAAATTTTATCCGATGCCATGGAGAAAGAATTATGCAAAAAGAATGAAAATACTATTGAGATTGAAAAAGAAGAAATGAAATTAGAAACAACAAATGATTCGGACACTAGTGATGATTTGTCTCTCGAAGATTGGATGAAACCACAAGAAACTTACATAAAGGGTAAAGAGTATGATTTCGACGAAAAAAAGCACGGTGTTAGGATGACCGAAGAGTGGTTGAAAAATCATTGTAAAGAACAAAAATTGTATCAAACACCTCACCTCAACGACGTCCTCTATTTGCATTACAAAGGTAATCAAAAATGTACACAAACGATTGAAAACTATTAATAACGTCCGTTTCGCAGGATTCACGTACATCGAAAATCTTGAAAAATATACAGGCCTGAAATGCCTTTGGTTGGAATGCAACGGTATAAAAGAGATCGCGAATCTGGAGAATCAGCGCGAGCTCCGATCTCTTTTCCTGCAGAACAACCTCATCAGCAAAATCGAGAATCTCGATTGCCTTACAAAACTGGACACCCTCAATCTTGCACATAACACTATATACAAGATCGAGAAACTCGGTGAGTAAATCCAGCGATGCATCTTTCGTTCGGCGCATAGTAGTTGGTTTTAACCTTGACCTTGACCTTGGCCTTGGCCTTGGCCTGGACGTGCGCTCGCTCGCACACATCTGGTTTCAGATGTTTTGCGCTCGCTCAACAGCCTCAACTTATCGCACAACTATCTGCACGATGTCGCCGATTTCGAACATCTTCGATCGCTCGATCGGCTCAGTATTTTGGATATATCGCATAACAGGATCGACACAGAGCTCGTAATCGATGTACGATCGAATCTCAATTATTTTTGCTTCGTAGAATGAAATTTCGAGTACGAGAATGAAAATGACTTTGTAGGTATTGGCGGATATGAGATCCCTCAGAGTGCTCGTAATGACAGGAAACCCCGTCGTCAAGAAAATACAGATGTATCGAAAAACGTTGACCTTGAAATGCAAGAATCTACGATACCTTGACGATCGACCGGTGTTTCCGCGAGACCGCGCCTGCGCCGAAGCTTGGTGAGTTTTCCATTCATCGAAATTGTTTTTCTACGTTGACTCTCTCGATTTTTAACACAAATGAAATTTTACTGGCGACTCGAGGTTACGAGGTGGACCGGACGAGGAACTAGCCGAACGTCAACGCTGGATCGCAAGGGAACAGCAAAAAATCGATGACAGTGTGGCTGGTAAGTCTACCGAGTGTTGATATATAAATGTCAGTAATTCGTACAAGTATATAGTATATCCTGGCGAGTAAATTAGAAAAATTATCTACATTCAATCATACAGTAAATATTTATTTCAATTTTTCTTAAGAGTATCGTAATTTTATTAGATAACAAATTGCGATGGGTAGAGCAATTCAATTTTGGCCTGTTAATCAGGGGGGAAAAAGTTACTTTTTCATCAAGAAACTCGATAGCGCTTTCTACCAAATACGTAGTGCGCGCGAACTGAGCAGGTACACACGTACTCGCGCACGACGGCACGAAAAAATTACCGCGTCTCTCATCCGAAATATCAGCGAGAGTGGGCGTGGCATAATTGATTGTATCAATTCTCTCTTAAAATATGAATGAAACCTTCTCGCGTTTCTGAGAGAATAGTGAAAAAAATTCAGTAAACTGTATAAACTCGAAGTTTGCATTAAACTCTTTTTGCTTCCCGTTGGAATATTCGGCGTTCGAGTTCCCTGGTTAACATGTTAATGAAAATCTTGGCAGGATATGCTCTTTCGTTTCGTTCACCGTATTTACTCGTCCGCTTGCTTGTCCGCCCTCAAAAGCCCTGATAAACAAAAGGAAGCTGATCAAACCGGTCGAGAGGTCCAAAAAGGAGGCGGAGGGGCAGTCGGAGCTCGGTGAAGAAGGAGTCGAGGCGAAGGAGTCGGCATCCAGCATCGACGGGCGTGTTAGCCGGAGCAGAAGCAGCTTACTGGTAAGAACTAGTTTCGTCAAGGTCTGGTACAAAATTCGTGCCACGAATAAGATCCACGTCTGCACCCTATGACGACTATTTGATCGATTCGCGCGAACGCACGCAAAGCTCGACCTGGAGGAGAAAAATACCGACACGGCGTCGTCCTCGTCTTCATCCACCGACGAAGAGGACGAGGATCGTGAGGAGGGGAAGGAGGAAGTGGAAGAGGAGGAGGAGGAGGAGGAGTCGCTGTTGCGCGAGGATGAAATGGGAGGGCTCGATAGCAAGAGGGAACTCGATCGCGAGGTAATCTAATTTTTCTTCTCTCGCAAAACCCGATAGTATCGGACACAACTCGAGCCGAGGTCAAAGTTACAAGGCTACTTTTTATTTTCGTCAACAACCGTCAAAAGCTGGGTCTTTGTTCGGTCCCGCAGGCGTTAGGCAGCCGCGAGAGTGTCCATTGGAATACGACGAGACGACTGGTGGAAGAAATAACAGAGGACGCTGAAACGAGGAATCGCGGAAAAAGAATTCTAGACACCTGTGGCGACGCTGCCACAGGTGAGTCGATAAGCGAAAAAGCAGTCGGAGACGATGCCACCGAGAGTAAAAAGGAATGACGTATCAACGTCACTGTCGGTAAGCACCAGTACGTCCCAAAGAGCGTTAACGGTAAGTTCTTTTGAGGGAAAAGAACGATTCTTGTTTTCTTCGTTTCCTTTCTCACTCGCGCAACACCCCGCATTCATTATTACCCTGAATTTTTCAGAAGCCGGGATCCGGATCGTTGAGGGACACCTGTGCCACCTGATTTGGTCAAATATTTTGTTGGATACACTGACAAGAATATCAATAGTTTACCAACGGAATCTGATTTCGCCAAAAAGCCCAGTGTGATGTAGCATTTCCATATACGACAGTAAAACTCTTAACAATTGGAGCGTTTTTATTTAATTTTTTTTCTTTTGAAATATTGTACTCCTGCGCGTATATGATTTAATCGTTTTTTCAAGCGGGTAAAAAGTTATCGGCATCAACGTTTCGTGCGTTTTTACTACACACGTCTTTATTTGCAATTAAATAATACTGACAACACAGGTTGTGAATAATTCACAATTATCCTATTATATTATATAGAAAGTTTTAGCAGCGCGCTGAGAAAAAAGATGTATGGTAAGAGTTTTGCGATTGTGATAAACTTTTATCTCGGTGCGCTTTTTTTTTCTTTATTTATGTATAATTAATTGTCCCATTGTTCGGCTTAAAACTCCACATCATCATCATATAATGCTTCAGGAATTTATTGTTCTGGTCCACAATGCAGTGCGGTGAGTTTCGTACAATGCGTCATGGATCGTTCTAAGCGTCGTTACTCTGCTTCTCGATCGAATACAAGAATTTCCTATTTTCTCCTCTCGATAGAGTGAGATCGAATCTCAGTCTATACGCGAGTCGTTTTATTTTTGTGACGATGAGAAATATTCAAAGAAACAACTCACTTTCCGTTTAAAACGATGAAATTAAATGTCTTGTGCGGCAAGATGCTCGCCGTTCTCTCTTTCTCTTTCATTCCTGTTATCTCACTCTCTCACTCTCGATATGAAATCTCGCGAGTTTCGTTTTAAATCGATACAAGAGTTTTACACATACAACGACGAACGGTACATAACTATACACGAGACACACATCAGCTTCGTATCGTTAAAGGTGCGATTACAGAATAAATATGATACTTCGACTTGTTTGCATTCTCGTTTTGGCGATCTTAGCGCAATCGATCGTCATTGCGAATTTTAATTCGTGTCTTATCTTTTTTTTTTTTTTTGTGAAATAATGAAGAGCCTATCTATCGAGTCTACGTACGCAGACGCTCGTGGGATAAAATATAATTGAAAAATGCACACACGATGCACCCTCTTTCATTCCGATACAGCAAAAAGCGGGCGAATTATTTGAAATAAAATTTAAAAAAATGATCTCATTCGCTGCCCGTGCAAATGGCCCTCGAAAGGATAAAACGATCGTATTTCAATAATCTAGGCTACACCGTTGACGATAATTATCATTAGCATACGTGTGAATGACTGTTACGTATATATACGTATATCTTATAAGTATTGTATAGTACTTAATATTCTTTTTCTCAATTTATATATAAAAAAGTGATGAAACGTTCGTAACTATCTACCATTTAACAGTGAAGACGCGTTTACTGTGTTGGCTGTCTTAGTTTTTCATTTTTAATATATATTTATATAATCCATTTGTGTTACATCGGATGAATATACACGCATCTTCACGATAATCTACCGCTGATTATGCTTCAGCCTTCGACTCTTCGCAAAAACTTTTTAACTGAGCTTTTTTTTTGCGTCAAATATACTCAATTATACCACCGTATCTCTGCCGTAACAACGAATTTACACGTAATTCGAGCGTTTGGTTTCATTTTTTATTTCTATCTTTATTCTTATTCTTATTATTTTTCCCCTTTTTTGGTTTAATGGTATATATTGTGTACTATATATATCGTACATTAGTTATTTTTTATTTCATAACTTGAAAGAGGCAGTATTCCTGACGGCTTCCCGCTGTCCATTGTAAAAAAAGTAAAAGACAATTAAGAAGGACGTCATCGGCGCGTTTTTTGGTTATATATTTATCATTGCGTTTGGTCATTCCCTCTTTCTCTCTCAACCTCGTAATTTTCTTCGTTTTCCAACATTCTTTCATCGTACTTCTTTCGAAATAGGATCCCAAAATTCTATTTGTTATTTTTTTTTTTAAGGATGCAACGCCACATAACGGAATGGTATTTAGGAATATATGTGATGAAAATTCTGAATCTTGATGCAAAAGAGGTAGTGATTCAAGTATTTTATTAAACTAGAAATTAAAAAAAATACTATTAAATTGGTAATTATAAAAAATGAGAGTTATGAACAAAAACCCACGTTTTTCTGTGTTTCTATGTAATTTTTATTTTTTCCTTTATATTTTTACGTCTGAAAAAAATGGCTGATTCCTCTGTTCTCTCTTAATCTCTCACACTTGCACTCTGTTTACCATCATTCCTTAATGTTCTCCGTCGCTATTCAATCATTTATTTCACTTAATCAATGTTCTTGTATATTTAACGAAAATAAAAATAAGTCTGTATTTAGGGTTAAAAATTAATTTTTATAAATCATTCTCAATGATCATGAAAATCGTTATAATATTAATAATAATAATAATAATGATAAAATAAAAATTTATATATGTTTTATAATGAGATAAATTAGATACGATAATACAGCATAATTACGCAGAATCATTTCGCTTTTACTTTTTTTCTTGTTGCATGTCGGTCTATGACTAGAGACTTGACAGTATGTGAATTTTTTCTTCACCATGATTAATTATCCAAATATTTTTTATTAAGGAATTAAAAAACGGTATGACTGATCAAAAAATAAAAATGAAAAATAAGTTTGATTAGCGGAGAGCGTGAGATATTAAACGTCGTCTTTAAATTGCGAACATATCGAATTTCTATATTCATTTCAACATCTTGAAATATGGAAATTCTAAAACTTTCAAATTCATACTGACATAAAACAGCGTAATACAATTAACCAGGATTTGTGAACCACATTACAATTGTATTCGCGCTCACTACAAAGTGTCACTCGTAATCAGTTTTGTCAGTTGTTAAGGAAACTGTTTTCTTTATTTTGTTTCCATTTTTTTTTTTCTTTTTGATTCACCGTCTAACGGAAGAAGCGAGGTTTCCTTTCTCGGACGGAAACTGCCCTATTGCTCGACTGATCGATAGAAAATGTAGAATCGTTGATTATAATGGTTATTATTCAAGGAGAGATATCAAAAAATCGATTACAAATGTCATTTGGAAAAGAGTTTTGTGTACTTGAAAAAACCTGACGTACTCGCGTACGTTTTACTTGACTTAACACGATCTCAAAAATCCGAGACGCTCCGTCACTTGAGTTATTACTTCGATCCAATGTTGCGTTTCACTACAAAAGAAACTTTTTATTTTGGACGTCGCGTTCCGGAATCCACGCATTTTTTTGCTTTCACAGTCTTATTTGACAAACGTTGATTATGATGAAATTTGAGAAAAATATTTAATGCAAAAGTACAGTTAATCAAAAATTAGTGGCAGCTTACGTCGCGTTAAAAATCGATTTTTAATTCCAACATACAAAACTGAAAATTCTGTTCGAGTCGCCGTTCTGTGAATATAAAAATTTGTTTTTCCTTTTTACGATTATATTTTCATATTTGAAGGCGTAATTTGCACAGCGAAGAAATAATTTCATCGCATGAAAATTAATAAAAAATAAGAAAATTGGTCAGCCGATCAGTTACATGGATAACTGTAAACATCGAACTCTCAAATGACAATACATTTTATCTTTACGATAATTACAACGACGGTGTGACATATCAATTGGTATTTTTTAATCCACTTCTCTTAACAATGGCAGGGAAGCGTGGTCACCGGACAGCGATCGAGCACAATCCTGCGATATTGAACAAGTTAACGATCATTACCTCCTTTTATACTTATATATTAAATATTAATAATTATAAATTACAATCATCTTTAATATTAATCATTATCATTAATATTATTATTATTTTAAATGCATACACAGTTTAAACACCTATTTTTGACAAAAATTTGATACAATGGGCAATGAGATGTTGAAAAAGAAGATAGCGAGATGACGAAGGAAGAAATTCGTTCGATGAGCATTGAAATTTTTGTTTCATCGATTTCAAGATATTGACCGATCGCGCGATAAATTAATTTTATATAACTCGCGATTTATGTATTGTATTATAAAATTAATTTATTGTCAACGCAATTACAAAAACAACTCGACGTTTCCCTTCCTTCGTGAGGTTATGAATTTGGAACAAAGGTATCAAGTTGACTACGCGATTAAATGTGGTATGAGTGAAAAAATTAAAATGATTTCAAACGGAATTTAATAAAGGATAGCGTGGTCGTTTCGTCGACGTAGAATTTTGGGGATCCTATTTCAAAAGAACGTCTGGCACTTGGTTAAAAGCTCAACACGTGCCATCTTCGCGAATTGAGAAGTCAACTCTCCGCATGAATCAAATACAGAAGGAGAAGAATACGCAGAAGTTATTCGGTTGATGACGCAAATCAAAAGAAAACTCCTCTCATATCGTCATTTGTTTACTTCTTTTTTAATCCATGCGGGGAGTAAGTATAGCAACTATATACTAAATAGTGACACGTTACATGAAAATTCGGATTTCCCCGTAATGTTTAGACGCACGTATACTTTTTCTCTTGTTTTTTTTTATATCCGTATTTTCAGGGGGATTGAAGATTTATTCACCTATAGAGCGCTCTTTATATTTGTTCTTCTGTTTCATTTCGCGCCCGGCTCGCAAATAGCATAAGAGCAAAATGAGCGTGAAAATTTCGCAAGAAAAAGAACGCTACATCAGCTGGAATTACTTTGCATCCCTTTTTGTTCATTTTTACTGTATTATTTTTTTGTTTTTGATTTAGCAACTGGCCGCGTTTCCGAGACCTGCCCGCACAAACTCGTCATTGTCACTCTCACACGCTCGTTTAAACAGTCTTTCCAATTCTAACAGTCGATCTTTCTTTCAGACCGGGACGTAAAAAGGGACGATCTATAGCATATATAAGACTATACAAAATAAATAAAAGATAAGTCTAGAAATTAATCGAGAAAAAAATGATACACGCAGCCGACGTTAAGGTGAGTACGGCTGAGATTTGTCGCTTAAGAAATTCGCTCTCGCTCTCTTCCGCTGCGCGTGCATATGAGGATAACGTTTCGTTAGGACTTGGGTTGATTGAATCGATAAAACTAAATCGCATAGTGCTTAACGTGGAGTCGATACACTTGCGTATGTGTAAATGTGTTTTTCATAACTTTATAATAGTGATATTTATGAATAACTTGCGATGTGTGTGTTGTGTGGGTAAGTTTTTCTTCTCTTCTCGTCTATATACTCTGTCGCGTGATGTATAATAAATGTACGTAGAGTTTCCTTTTATGCGTGTCATAATTCGCTTGCGTATGCTGTGCGTTAAACTTAATATGGAGGGTCGTAAGTAGCCTCAATCGGTCCTCATGTACACGTTTCCCTGCTTGGCTCAATCATCCGTTCCATTTACGAGCATTATTTTGTTTTAATTTTTTTTTTTAATTATATTTTTCGTCCACCCGGCACAAGGTTGTCGATTCGCTATTGCGCGTGTAAAAAGAAGTTGAAGCCGTGCGCGGACCGCGCTAAGACAGCTCAAGCCGGCGTCGTTTCTTCGCAAGCACACTCGGTATCTTCCGGGATGTGTTTTGTCGGTTTTATCTCGATCGAGGAAATGTAATAAGATTCGAGATTGCTTATTCTGATCAACAGAGGCGAGGAGATCCACGTACTCCTTTTGATAAAAAGAAGACAACGAAAAAGAAGCGGAAGTAAGTCGCTCAGAGAGGATTGGCTATTGGCCTTGGTGCTTTCTCTCTAGGTTGACGTATTTATCTTCACACAAAGCTCTTTTTGACTGATGCTCCGTGATCGCGCTTCGATTCGTTGCGAGTTAGAAGCGTTGGTTTTCGCGAGTAGCCCCGTCACCAACCTTTCCTCGTCGCCGCGACAAGATACCGATAGAGCGCCTTCTACGACTCTCTTTGTTTCATTTTATTGTGATTGCCGCTACTGTTGTTCGTCGAACATTTATAGTCCCTGATCATCGTTTTCACCGATCTACTTGACGGCGCTCCGATTGCCGGTGCGTCGACTTGCTCGATGGTCAGATGATGATATTTTATGCTTATATTGTATGCTGATTGGCTGCAGTTGGTTCTTTGGAGGAAAATTTTGGAGTCAACTCCAAGTTAATTCCAGATGCGAAGGAACGAGTCCCAGGAGCCTGTCGCAACGGCCATGCCATCCTCCGTAACGCCCAAACAAGACACACGATTGTCATGTCCGGCTAGTATACCTGAGAATCAACAAAAATTTGTAAAATATGATTTTATAAGATTTGTAAAAGTGAAAATAACCATTAACTATTAATAAACTTTGCGGAAGAAGGACTAGAAATAATTTTTCTTTCTTCAGCAATACAAAATTATTAAAATGAAAAACACTTGATTTCTTACCTGCACGTTCTGTTTTCATAGAATCCCAAACGTTGCAGTTGAAATCATCGTAGCCAGCTAGGAGCAATCTACCGCTCTTACTGAAGGCTACACTTGTGATGCCGCAGATGATATTGTCATGACTGTACATAGCTAACTCCTGATCAGCTCTGATATCAAAGAGTCTACAGGTTGCATCGTCGGATCCCGTCGCAAATGCGTATCCGTTCGGGAAGAACTAAAAAGTATCATTAATTAATATCCAAATAATTACCATTGATTTTGATCTATCAAATTTCACTCTTACCGTTACAGCGTTTATATCACTCTCGTGCCCAGGGAAGGTCTGTTTACAAGAGCCTTCACGAATATCCCATAATTTTGCACTGGCGTCACATGCACCCGAAACGAATGTACGGTTATCGGGAGCCAGTGACAAAGACATTACATCACCAGTGTGTCCGATGAAAGATGTGCATTGTTGGCCAGTTTCAATGTCCCAGAGTGCACTAGAAAAATAAACATTTTTTCGTTGAAGAAAAACATTTTATAACAAAGTATTTCTAATTGTCTGAGCAGAAAATATTTTACCAAGACATGTCACCGGAGCTAGTGACAATTTGATTATCATCATAAAACCGACAGCAGGAAAGATATCCAGTGTGTCCCGGCAATTCTCTACTGACCCGCACATTTCCTTCTCTAGTTTTAAGGCTGTAAATAGAACAAATGTTGTCCAAACCGCCGCAAGCGACGTAACTCCCTGACGGAGCATACGCACAAGTCATGACCCAAGAAGATCGTAAAGGAATCGCATGAACCTTATTGGTGGTATAACTATCCCAAACAATAAGTTTACCATCCTGTGATGCCGAGACTAGATTTCTACATATAGGCAAAAACGCAAAATTTAGTACAAATATATTAAATCGTTTCAACAATTATTTATTTCTCATGTGTGATTATTTTTACCTAGAGTCACTTCCCCAGTGCATCGCATAAATCTTAGCTAAGTGACCTCGAAGTGTTCGTCTTGTGCGCATTTGTATTCGACCAATCGGTTCCATGCCTGATGTGGCTTGAACCAATGTGGTATCACAAGCTGCTTTTCTGGCATCCTATAAAAATAAAGAAAACATTATAATGAAGAATATCATTTTCATACAATATTAAATTTCTTATTGATAAATACATTTAAATCGTAATTTTTTCGTAGTATTCGGATTTATGGATTGATGTACGAAAATCAGTCATGAAGAATAATACATTTTATAAATTATGAGAAATATTAAAAATTATATGATAATACTTCTAAAAAATTAACGATATCAGCCAAAATTATCTAACAAAAATGAAAAAATTATGTTTAATTTTGACTCTGAACCAACATCTAAACAAATTGTTAACAAATATTGAAATTAAAAAAAATTTTCAATTATAAAATTCAATTCATATTAAATAATCTATCGACGGAGGATTATATAGTATAAATTTTTACAGAAATAATTATAGCAAATAAAACTATCTATTTTTATACAACGATGTTTTTCATATTAAATAATGCCCATAAATTCATACGATATACACGTATATTATGATGGTAAAAGATGGGAAAAGCGAACGGAAGAAACAAGACAGAGAGTTAGGTAGAGTAAGAGAGGGGGCAGGAATGGTGGCGTATTGATCAGAGAAGCGACGGCTATGCCGCGCCCTACCACCACCACACTACACCACTCTACTACCGGCACTCGTCTCTAGCACCATGCAAAACAGACTACTATTACTATAGACGTGAATACCACAGCAATAAAAAAATCTCGAATGTTTTGTCTAATATCGTTTGAATAGCAAATTTACTTGTATCAGAGAAAAAATTAAAATTGAAAATTTTCACTATTAATAAAAATCATATCTAACAAATAAGTTCAACGTGATAAAACTATTTAACTTCACATACACTTATTATTTCTCTCAACTAAAAGATATATTCACAGTGTCAATTTCTAAATGGCAACAACATAATTTTTTAGAATACTTATTATGAATTCTTTTTTGTTTCAATCTGTATGTTCGTTGTACGTATTGCGATAAGTACACAAAAGTAAATTCCGTAACCAAATGTGCTTACGAAGCTGAGAAAAATTCAAAGTGTGCGGCAATTCGATTAAAGAGATGCAAGATTGAGATAAAGCACATGATCTGATGCTGCTGTTTATAGAATCATGTCAAGGCGTGGAAGTATATTCTAACCAGCGATTATAATGGAAATACCACTACGATCTGGTAAAGAACGACAAACACTTATCGATATATGTATACAAATTCAATAACAAAACAAATAACCCGAATAAATGGCAGAGCATACTCTATAAATTAAACATAAACTGCTGAATATAATTGTAAAGTAAATTTTGTTCAGTGAACCTAAAGTAGCTGACGAATGAGAAAATGAACAGAAATCGGTGTTCGTGCCAAGTACCCTATAGATATAAGTGATGCCAAAAACTTATCTCACGAACAATGTAGCACTGTAATGCATATAGACACACGCTGTTGCTTTCTTGATAATATAGCAGATTACGTAAAACGTTTTCCATGCCAGTCAACCGAGAAGTACTCGAAAATACCGATTTATTATCATTTCTTAAATATTGAGTGTTTTACAGTGCCGTTACATCGAATATTTTTTTGAGAAATTCAATACGTTTCATTAAGAATATTTTTTTCAGTTGCGAATTACACAGCGGTGGCAGTGCCATTATTATCGTCTGCGGTTCAGAGATAAGTCGTTGACAGGAAACCGTTGCGATACGTAATTTTGCTTTGTATTTAAGTACGTCAATATACACTCATTCTTGACGAAAACTGCGCAAAAATGTTAGTCAATCGGAATAGAATGGGCTCGGTGGCAGTTTCTCGAGCATGTATATATTACTACGAATGCAATATCTATCCTATAATTGTCTCGATCAAAACTGATGGAAAATTCCATAAATCCATGAGTGTGCGTTGAAGCGTACAGAGCACTTATTTATTATGATTTCCCTAGAGCCGGGTAGGATCTTGGCCTCGCGAAAGGCAAAGGGACACTCTTAATCACGCTGGTGAATCACCATGTAACTTACACGAATGGCATTTTTGAGCGTCTCCGCCTCCTGACGAAGATTTTCGAGTTCGTTCATGGTTCTCGTACGATAGACACGTGCACGTTTTTATCGTTACGCGATTCCGATGTTTCGACACCGGGTATCGTCTGCGGCGTCGCACGTGAGATTTTTCTCCTGCGTTATACCGCCGACGGCTCTTGACCTCTCGTAGTCCTGATACGTTTCGGCCAATGTCACGCCTTCGCCGCTTGAGTCCTCCTACCGATTTTCTTCCCGCCT
Organism: Goniozus legneri; assembly: GCA_003055095.1. Taxonomy (NCBI): domain Eukaryota; kingdom Metazoa; phylum Arthropoda; class Insecta; order Hymenoptera; family Bethylidae; genus Goniozus; species Goniozus legneri. The sequence goes on from NCVS01000108.1 coordinate 35,917, forward strand.
CCACCTGCCCAAGATAAATAATATAAAACATGATAAAAATGCAGAGAGGAAGATCGACGATTACTTTACCTAGTCCTTTCCGCAAACCGGCTGCTGACGCTTCACTCGCTCCTTGGTTACGCACTGTCGTTTCACCTGCGGCGATTTCAGTTCCCGTCTCTAATATCGGGATCGAAACCAGACCAACGCTGACTCTCCCACCCCTCGCGCCAGTTTCGACACTTCTTAACGAGATCGTTGCCACCCCTGAAATTCCATATAACGATCAATCAAATCCATCTAGCTTATCGGAGTATTAAATTTTAAATGTAAATCGAGACTCTATGATTCATTTCTCTTATTTCGCTCGAGTAACGGCTCGTGTTAATACGTCCGATGTCACTAGTGTTTCCGCACTCGTTATCATCGGTCTTCCTATCGAAGACGTCCGATACTCGCGCACACATTTTTCAGTCTTCAAACGAGGTCTTACAATCAGTCTCAAATCGACTAACAGTCGATCGAATACCAAACGTTCCAATTTACGTTTAGTCGATTGAGACACACAGCGCATGTCACAAATAGTTATAAAGCTGTGTTCGAACGAGAGATAAATAAATTTTACGAGAACAACCTGTTACCGAGATCAAGGCCAAAATATCACTCCAAACTGCACGAAAAGTTGCAGAACGTTTCGCGTCTATCCAATCCGTCAACCCACCTCATTCTCAGACGTAAGGAAGTCAATAACAACCGAGATACCTCTAGTAAACATTTTAGCTAAAACCCAAAGAAAAAATTTTCGTTCTAATACACAATATTTCTGAAACAGGATATTCCGGGGGAAACGTCACTGTTAAAAAGAAAAATGCATTATCGAGAACAGAAATCGGCGCAAACATACGTTGCTTTTTTTCCACTTTCACCACATCCGGACTGGATACGCGGATTCGCGTTATAATTTCAGCCGCGAGAAATTTCTATCTAAAACGCGAAGAAACAAAACTGAAAAAAAAGGTTCACATCAATTGGAAAAAGCTAAATCACATTCCTCGCAACGTAAATGACGACGAATCGGAAAGGAGCGAGATAGAGCAGCGTTAGCGAGTGAAGAGGATAAAAAGAAGAGGGGCGCTGTGTGAAACTCACTCTCTCTGTTCCCGTTTCACTCCTGTCAAAGCGTCATCGATTCTTGACGAACATAACCTCGAAATCATGCGTAACCATAGCGAGCTATCGTCGTCACTCTTGTCGTTCGTTTGCGTGCTCGACGCCACTATCGCGGATTAGAGTTACTCTTCTTATCGCTCGTCTAACAATTCCACAAGTAGGATAAAAATCCTCGTATGGCAGAGGCAGAAACAGCACGCGCGAGAGTCCGAATGATCAAACGTTATCTCCTATCTACATTTTCTCTACTCACACACCTACCCCCACCCCCCTCTCTCTCTCTCACTCATGCGTGCTCGCAATTTTCACTCTCGTTTACGTGAAACCGCCGCGAGATATCGCACGCACCGTACTTCTCCTAGTGCCGAACGAACGCGCGCGCTCTCGACCAATCGTACGTTCGCTCGGCACTCGTAGCGACAGCCGATTGGCCGAACGAGCAAGAATCGTACTCGCTGCTCGAGTTTTTCCGTGGAATAGAGAGAACCGAGAAGCTTTTGCGACGAATCGATGAAGTGTACGACGTCGCCGACTCTCGACTATATTCTACCCCTTCTCTCGTCGACTCTACCCTCCTCCCTCTCCCTCTCTCTCTCTCTCTCTTTCTCATTTCACCTTTCTATCCCTCCCGTAACATCACGCTTCCTCGCACGCGAGCTAACAACTGTCGCATCATCGGTTCTTTTGTCCGTCGAGTCTTTTGCGCTCATTCAATGTTTCGCCTTCCTTTGCCGCCCTGTGCATAGAAGAGAGAGAGAGAGAGAGAGAGAGACAAAAATGAGAGGGACAATCTATACACACCTGCCGAAGCAGAAACGTACACCCTAAGCTATTTTTCCTTCTCGTTCGTCTAATAAACAACCGAGGAATGAATTTTTCGCATCGGTTTTCGCAAAATAGAGAGGACCGTCTCGATGAATGTCGAACCACACCCAGGAAGGCGGATATAGTCCGCGAGGGGAGAGAAGAGAGCGAGAGAAAATACGGAGGGGGAGGGGGTGGCGGGTGCGTGTGCGCGCAACCGACGCCAGCGCCACCCGGCGCCCGTGTACCGACCGGCGAACTCTACTTACGTGTGGCAAAAGGGTGGAGAGGGTGAAGAGATGAAGGGAAACCGATATATTACGAGAGACTCAATGGAGAGTGGAAGAAGGGGTTTGTCGTGCGTTCGATTCTCTCTAGATTGTCAAAGTCCACTCAATTGGAAATTCGTTGCTTGAGAAACTAGTAGGAATATAGAATGGTAATTAAAATTTTAAGATAGAACGTCGAGTGGAGTTAATAGTCTACTATATTCGAAAATGGCAAGGCTTTCTCCGGGTAAAAGTTAACGCGAAACATCCTTCATTCGTTTCGTGTAAATTTGTAATCTGGGGTTCCTCGTGAATCTCGATATACACCTCGTCGAAGGGTTGACGTTCCCGGATATCACCAGTTTTCACTCACTTGGATAGCAACAGTTGGAGCGGCATTAGGGTCAACGTCCATCGCGCGATCACCCCGTTACAAGCAACGCTCTCCCTGGAGAGAGCTTCTGTATATATAACGCTTCATCTGTTCCAAAGCACAAGGCTTGCCAAGTGTGCCTAGTTTTCAAGTGCGTAACCATCGCGGACGAGTTCTTGGCAACGCCACAACTCTCTTGTCGTTACGATCTCGGAAAAATCACTAGTTCTCCCTTATTCTCTCTCATAATGAACCGACCAATCAAAATTTTTCTTAACCACTCTATAAAAATCTTGAGTAAAATTCTAGAATATAATATTTGATGTTATACGCGGAACGGCGAAGACAGATATATACAGATACATAAATCTGTAATTCGCTTCATTGTTACGTGCCGTCATGGATTGGCTTTGACGGTAAAGTCGCTCGTAGTTTGCATTTTCGTTCGAATAAAAGGGGCGGCGACGAAATGTATAAAGCAAGAGAACGGCAGAAGTGACGGCAGGTGTGTGACGCTCTCCGGCACAACGTGACGTCAGAGTTTACCCCGAATATAGAACGTACATAACGCGGTAGCGCACAAACGGTAGAAACCTTCGACGGAATGAATTTTTGTTCACGTTTTGTATGTATATATACATCCCGCATGAGGAATTTCGGCATTTGGGTCAAAGTACGGAAATCGATTAAAACGACTGTTTTATTTATCCCTCTTAAAAAAAAAGAAATAAATTTGACAACACGATTGTAACCAAATTAACTGAGATCAGGAAGTGTATTTATAAATCGCAACCCCTATTTTGTTTCCCGAAATAAGCGATAAATCTAGAAGAGAAGAACAAACCCATAAAATTTGATATTTTGAATGCCAAATACCTCAATTGATAAATTAAACTCTATAAGATGAATATATTTAAATCGATTGCACTATGGTGAGGTTTACGAATTGTAGTATGTAAGTAGGAATTCGTTAGAAAATCGATTGACACAGCGGCCGAAAAAAAAGGATACTGTTTCTCGGCTCCGACGGTCGATAAAAAGTAACGTCTAAGCAACGAGAGAAAAACCAACGTCTAAGTAACGAAAGAAAAACGTATTTCATACCGCTCCATCGTGCGCGGGATGCAAGTCTGCGTTAAGAAATTAAACCGCAAATAGACCGATCGCTATTTTTACGAGTTATAGTGACGTCAAAGGTAGGGACGTTGAGCGAAACTGGCGCTCCGGTGTTTGGATTACACGAGATTCGAAAGGTCCGTGAAACCGCCTCTCTCGGGAACACGGAGATATTCATAGTTGTATATAGCGACTGTGAAGCAGAAAATTAATTTTCAATGTTATTCTCGATACGTTACATAAACGAAGAGTATCGAACGAAAAAAATTCCACGAGATCCACGCGCTATCAACTTGGTTTTTTGTTTTTTTTCCCGAAGAGAGAGCCCGATCGTTTATAAATATCTAGGTTTTTCTTGGAATTGGTAAAACATAACTAAACAGCAACCAAACGACTTCCTCCTTTCCATAAAAGCGGGAATACTAGATAGATGAATGATAGGCCATACGAGGATGTCAAACATCGGCCGAATATCTTTCAACGCGAACACGTTGACCCTATCGTGTTACGGCTAACCGATGTGACCTACTAACCAACACTTCCACAATCGTTAAAATTAATATCTACGCAGTTTATCACATGAAAATAAGAATTTACGGCCCAGAATGATTGGGTATTCCACGATTTGCAGAAAATTGGCGAGTAACAATCGAATACATTTTACGCACCCATTGATAAATAACGAAAATCAAAAAAATTCAATCGATACCCAATACAAACAAATTAATGCGATTCCGTCTCAAGTAGAGTACGGTCAATTGAACTAGAGATGCCGCTATGGCTGTAGAAGGCTCATCGCAGCCTGCGACACAACTTTATATTCCGAACCAATTAAACCCGATTAAGACAGCAGCAGCAGCATCAATTGGGTGACCAATAGCAGAACAGAGTACTGAATTGTAACGAGTTCCTTGTTACTTCGACACTAGTATATCAACGTAGCTTTTACTCCACGGTTTATACTTATGGCACGTATGAAAACGGAATTATCGAAGAATTTATTTCTTCTTCGTTCGGCGATATTAAATATCACAGATATGAAAAAATAACGTGCCACATGTTTCAAAGCCACGTGACGTAAGACGTACCTCATTAGCATAATCGCGCTCTATGAAATAACAGAACCAGTTGCTACGTTACGCAGGCGCATAATTTTTTACACTAAACGCGCACAAGGAGACGCCTTGTCGCGTGGATTTAGAGACGAAACGGTCCTCTGAATAATGCAAGACTCCAGTCGAATCACTGCAATTTAAGATTTTCAGTCTGTCGAATTACTAGACTGTTCCATGCTGCAAACATTTACGGTAGTATTAACGTATTATGGTATCTGGGAAACTTCCGATAGCAGACAATTTCAAAACTACACCTTAGTTTGTAAACAAATAAGGTCGACGCGATAAACACACGTCACCCCCCTCCCACCCTCCTCTCCTAAACGTCATAATGACACTTTGCCGAGTAATGTAGAAAACGAAAAAAACGGCGAGAGTTGCAAATTTCCACTACAAATATGAGAAATGTGTTGACTATTGACAGTATTAATACCAAATCTAAACTAGCGGACTCATATTGTGAAGTTATGTCGCTAATTTCCATTTATGATATAAAACATGAATGGAACTTCAGATTGAGACCGGAAAAAGTCGATGCAGGAAGAATCTCATTAATCGCTAAACCGGCAGACATTCTCACTTTCATCGTACAAGTGTTAAAAAGAGTACGCACTCTTTCAAAGATATATTCGTGGAAAATTTATATCGCACCAAATATGGAAACTCCCTTCGAAAACGATTCTCGGCAACTTGACCAATTCGAAAATGGCACTTGTTATCCGATAGCAGAAGACATAAAATTTTTGACAGCGAGAATCCAGGCCGCCGCCATATTGGACGTTCTTTGTATAGCTCGTCTCCCGTGTGTCGACCGGTCAATGTATGACGTTCGTCCCAAGTCGCTCGTTCTTACGTCGATAGTCATCGATAGGTCGCAAAAAAGAGCACGAGTAGTGCAAAAAGTTGGTCGTTCGAACGTACCTGATGCTCCCTTACGGAGCCTCGAATATCCGAATACCCGGCACCACAATGATGTATCCGCCTCGTTTTTCCCACAAGCTCCCTCTCTCTCGCTCCTTCGTTTCTCTTTCTCTCCTTCTATCCTCTCTCTCTCTATCTCTCTCCCTCTATCCGCACCCGTCGAAACGACAATCCTCTTGTTTTTTTCTTGCCTCACTTCCTTCTATTCGCACATCGGTATGACTGCGCACTTTACTTTTAACACTCAATCGTCCTTATTCTCTCCCTTTCGGCGAGAAAATAAAGCAAATAATCTATCAACTAACACTCATCCGTGTTGCGCGATTAACGATTGGTATAAACGTAAAAATTCACTTGCGCGATACTGCGATATATGCGTTCAAGGAATATCCGTTAAAAAGGTTAACCTTTCGCGTTCCCGACTTGGCCAATATTCGATTATCTCGCGCGGCACGTACAACCGACTCGACCGATTTTAGTTCACGTATGTTTTATATACGTCACACGACGAATGTACACGGCTTTTGACTCACTGAGCGAGCTGCGAGGCTTGCGAGTCGAGTCGAGCCGAGCCGAGCTGCTGCTTTACGTTGCTGCTGCTGCTGCCTCTGCTGCTGCCGCTGGTACTTGACGGTTAGCGGGCGGCAGGGCGGGGCTCCGTGCACGGAGATCGGTAGACCCCGTGGCGAATCGCCGCCGGCTCGCCGAACTTACCCGAATGGAATACAGAGGCGCCATCTTTATATCAAACGACTCCGCGAAACCGCGCTAAATCGAAACGAGCTGTCTGTGAGTTGCAAAAAATCTGTGAGTTTTCACCTTCTATTTTTCACTTCCATCTCGTTTATGTGATCAAAAACAAAGCGTTCAACAATTGTCACATGATAAAATTGCCACACTCGGATCTACCAGGTAACAATTCGTTTTCAATCGATTCTTTTCACTAGTTAACCCTCAACGAGCGAATTCTGACATATTCGCGACATATTTACTCGCATTATTATTATCAATCGTCGAGGACTAAATTCTCAAAAACCTTTGATAATCATTTATTTAATCTTTTAATTAATTTATATTATTCTCTATTCTGACAGGAAGATGATCGATCGAATAACCTAACCACTGTGTCGATAATATTACCGACGGCAGATATTAGATACCCACGAAGTTATCAAAAGTTTAACCAAAATGGCGCCGTTTCGAACCGGTCAAAATGTTTGGCTCGTCGTTCAATTTCGAAGATCAAAAGTGGCTGATGTGAGAGTGGAAAAGAAGGACATGTTATCCTCGTTATCGGTGATGGTAGTGACTGTGTTGCGTGAAGCGAGTTCCGCGGTTAGCCGTGCGGTAGAGCGATTGAGAATACGAGGGAGGAGAGAGAGAGGGTAAACCGCGAGAACGCAAGCGCGGTATTTCCTCCTCGTTCACCCCTCGGTTACCCGCTATCAAGCCACGGGACGTCGGCAACCGTCGTCGTCGTGCACGTCGTCGTCTCCGTCGTCGTCGTCGCCGCCGCCGTCGCCGTCGTCGCCGCCGCCGTCGCGAGACGTCGGCTCCGTCGCGCGCTCCGACACTTGTATTTTCAGTTTCCGACGGAGCACGGCGACCCGCCAGTTAAAACACACAAATACGATTCACTTTCGATCGCGCGCGCGAAATTTTATTCTCCCCTCCTCCATTTTTTTCGCACACCCCCCTTTTCGCACTGCTATCTCTCTCTCTCTCTCTCTCTCTCTCTCTCTCTCTTTCTCTCTTCTCACACACTATCATTCTACCATCTAAAAACAACGAAGGATTTTATTTTGCCTCCGACGCGAGTTGCGCGACTCTCGACGAGTACGGAATAACGGCTAGTTCAGCATCGCGCTGGTATCGAGTCGTCGAAGCGCGTGTGTTGTTTACGACCTTTGCGTGCACGCACGTGCGTCGTAGGGCCGACGCAGAAGACGAAAAAGAGGAAAGATAGAAACAAGTGTTTCGGTCGCGTGTGTCTGCTCCACTAGAGGGCACGTAAGAAATCTTCTAGTTTCCGTGTGGCGTTCTAGTGCGTTGAGTTTTTGTAGGAAGCAGTGATACGAGAGAGTAGCATCGACGACCGTCGGTGTAGGCTGTGAGAGGAAAAGAGAGAGAATCGAGGAGAATCGCGAGAAAAATTGAAGAAGAGAACAACCGCTGAATCCTCCCTCGCGAAATAAACAGATGTGGGCTTCTGGAAAAGTCGCCTCGACGGCAACGAGGGAATATGGTAGCCGTTCAGTGTGCTGATTGTCGTGGAGGATGAAGAAGAGATACAAAAATAAACCGACCCTGAAAATTAAGCAGAATGCACAGCTGACCGGCCGATCGGGGCGATACTCGCGCACACGGTACGTGGCGTTACGCGTGTAATGCGCGGCAAATTCGCGGGCCTGACGAAAGGGAGAGAAGGAGCGGAAGTGAAGGAATCGATCGTGACCCGGCATTTCAAATAAACTCAAGTGCAAACACACCACGTGCCTTCCCATTCGTACCGTGAACGTCCGCTTCGGCTGAAAAAAATTGTCGCGTCGTCGTGAGCTCGCCGCGACCACTGCAGATCAGCGGCGTCTAATACCAAACGAGAACGATTCTCACCGACCGTCTTTCGCGAACAGGTGGTATCAATGGCTATTTACCATCCCAGAGTGTTCCTCTCGATACGCCGAAATTTCAATGAGACGCAAGTAGAAACGAACGTAAAACGGTCTTGAATTGTTACAAAGATTACTTGAAATTCTTACTACCATCACTTCTATTATTACTACTGTTAATATTATCGTCATCGCTGTCGACATCGTTATTCGCATTACCGTTGGTAGCTCGTAAAGATTGCAACGTGGTGCTAATCGTGAAAAGAAGTGGAAAACAATAAAGACCCTATTTCGTATGCATAACTATTCGTAATATTGCTAAAACATTTGCTACTTTTAGCTCTTAAGAGATACAAGAACGATAGCGAGTGAGAGTGCTAGTTAAAAGTAAAACGAAAATAAAAACAAAAAAAAGAAGTAATTTTTTCGCAACTTCGGCCTTTGAATCGCTTGTGGAAATGTCCGAGCCATGTGCCTCGCCGAAACATCCACCGACAGTTCCTTCGATTCCTGGAAGCAGTGACGTTAATCGTTCGGGACTAGATATCAAGACCTTTCTACATTGCCAATTCGATCACATCGACCTGGAGTCATCTATGGTAATAAATATTCGCCACAACGAAGAGAGAAGTCGTTCCTTTTGCCGCAGCAGAGAAACACTCGCGCGACGAAGGAAAGAACCGAGGATTTGCGTTTGTTGAGAAATCAATAGAAGGACCAACGTAGGTTAACGTGGAGCGTTGATCTTGGGAAACGTCATGGGTCGTTGCACGAAAGAGACGATCGTCCTCGCGGATGAAAGGTTTGCGAACTCGGTTGAACTCTCGTTCCACAGGTCCTAGAGGAAGATCGGCAAAAACAGTTTCCTATAACCCGCATACACGAAAAGAGTTTGAAAACGGAGCATCGCAGGCCCCAGGATGTACTGTTATAAATAGTCTACACACGTATATCACGGACTATCGGATCGTGTGATATTTCGAAAAAACGCGACTTTGGATTCGACCTCTCGCGTTGAATTATTGTAATACGTAGATTCGCATAGAAAATACTCGAAAACGCAAATAGGGTCCAATGGAAACTTAGCCTAGACAGATCGGGCGTCAATCGCAATCATCGAGATCGATCGACGAGTTTTTCGAAATAGCGAAAAGAAGGAGAGAGGAATCAGGAAAACAACTGGGTCCAAAAAAAAGCAGAATTTAATCTAGCCATTTAGACAGCGGAGGAGTACTCGAGTCCTACGACTCCCAACGGAGTCGAAAAGTTCGCGACAAAGGAGAACAAAAAAGAACAGGAGGAAAACTCGTGTTCGTCAAATAGCCTATTGCTTCTTTTTCTCTCGAGAAAGCGAGCTTCCTTGCCGCTACTTTTTTATCTACCGAGAAAAGAAGAAAATCGGGAAACGCGCATCGTCCGAGCAATCGCAACGAATCTTTCTTTTTTTCCTTCGGCATACGCGTCAACCAATCGCCGTTAGATACGGACAAAACGTTTGGCTTTATGTGTCTCCGATCGTTAATGTTCAACTCGTGCTGTGCTTTTTTCTATCGTTCTCGTACGCATATCACGGGTGTTTTCTCAGTGCTGTAGTTAGTATTCACTCTCAAAAGTGCGAAGCGTCTCGTACGCCGATAAGAACGCCGAAGACTCGACCCCAGGTACTCTGGGTATCGTTCTGAGATGCCTGTTAGACGAGGTCACGTGGCACCCAGAACAACTATTATCGAGACCATCATCAGGAAATTCGACACTCACGGTGAGAAAAATATACCTTTATTGCCTCATCTTTCCGTTAATTATTCGCGAAGTTTGAACTCTTAGATCAAGCCCCGGTGGAATGACCATCAGAGTGACTCGTATGGTCGACGCCTGTGTCATTATAATCGAGTATTTGGAAAACATTGAAACAAATTTTTTTGTTGTTTCTCGGGAAACGTTATCATTAGCCGTCGGTAACGTCACTAGAGTAGCGTTGAAATGACATAGGTGTTATATAGTATATATTAGTTGTGTATGTACACGTATAAAGCATTTTCCACGATGGAAAAATGCGCTACTTGGTGGAAAAAATGCCGGCGGTCGGAGGTTTAATAATTCCATCGCTCTACTCTCTGTACAGCAGTGTACACAACGGGAGGTTTCGCGTCGCGCGACAAATCGCACCGTCGAGTTACGTACATATAAAAGCAACTTTATTGAGTTTCAAGGTACGAAGAGTAATTGCGACCCTTTATAAAAATGTTACGCAGTTACGGTTACGAGCGGAGGATCGGGGGGTTGGGACCTTGCGATGCCAGCGGTTGTTTCGAACTTACTCGCTACCTAGCCGGTATATAAAACCTCTCGGCGATAATTCGCGAATCGATACTCAAAGGCCGCGAATGTAAATCGGCACTCGCGGAATTTATAGAGCGGAGCTCCATTTTCGATATTATTTAAAACGTCCCAACGAGGATCGGTCTGAAGTGGGGTGTTGTTTCGTTAAATGGGGTAAAGAGGAGCGTGCTATGACAATGAGGACAATGCACGTCACCGGCAATATCACTCGAGATTCAAGGGACCGTAAAAGTCCTTGTTGGGTCTATATGCGACACAGGGATTGATTACGAAAAAAAAAAAATACCTTTCCGTCGTCTTTGTTAACCGTATACGAGCTTCCAACCGCTGAAGTTATTCTCCTATTTGTCCGAAGCAATCAACGTTATAGGGTGAAAATTTTTCTCCTTAAACATGTAAGGGAGAGAACAGTTTTTGTCCGCCCCGTCTATTTGTATGGCATAAATCCGCGGTAATTCCGTGGCTACGCAGTACGGCGACAGCAAATGCTACTTAACACCGCTCGAGCTCACGCGGATTAAATGCTTTCCGGAAGGACTGTAATTCTTCTTTCTATAATACATAGGCTCGCGGTGAACCGGACTAGATATTTTCGCCGAACCATTTCCGTTTTGACTCGGACGCGGATAAATCGGTGCTGCAATTTGCTGTTCGTAAAAAAAAATAACAAAGAACGATGAATCGTTCAATGAAATCTAAAATTAAATCACAGTTTTGGATACCTTCGCAACAAGAAGAAAAAAGATAAATTTAGAATATTCACGCTTCTATGAGTAGAGTGGAGCGGTTTTTGGCACATGCCAGCCACCTCGTGGCTTCACAGAAGATATAAATAAATTCCTTTTACGGTGCGCCCGCGAACGGTAATAGGTATTAACGCGATAAATTCTCGTGAAACCTTTGTAACGCTAATTTATATAATAAAAAAATATGTGTGCCAAAACCTCCGGTCAAGCTTGGGAGAGTGTGCGCGGGTGGTGGTCGGTGAAATCGAGGCGCATGCACGCCTTCGTCGAGTCTTGGCTTCTAATCTGACGTTACTCCCGGTCTTAAAGCGCTACTCGTCCATGGCTGTTCGACACCAGCGGCATTCGCGTCTAGCATTGAGAATAGGACAGATCGCGTCAGATTGTTCTTTCGTTCTCTCTTCCTCTCGCGCTCTCATCCCTTCTTTCTCTTGTTCGTCTTTTCGATACGCAAGCTAATCGAATGCGACGTCTGACCGCGAACTGGACACAGCCTACTTTTTTTTATCTGCTATTGAATAATCATCGGTATAAATGGAACGAGCGGGGTGATCGGGGTTTGATGAAAATCAAGGAGGACAATCGGACTTCTCTAATCGATTTCACGGAAGCGCGAAAAAAGATTACTCGACCTACACCACTTTCCTTCTACTCGGTCTCGGTATCCTTCAACCTCGTCGGTCTCTTTACGCGGTAATTTGTTTAAGCGGCTTGACATTTAGTCGATGTTCTACCGGACTCGGGGTGGAATTAATTGAAATAAAAATAAGAGGAAAGCAGAGCGAGAGAGAGAGAGTGAGAGAGAGATGAATCGGCCCGATAACCGCTCGGGCTTATATTTTTACGCGAATAACAAAAACACGAAAAAAAGCACGAGTATGCATCTCGATATCGAGATAATTCCGATGTGCAATGAGGACGGGTGCTGTACGAATTCGATTTGCGGTAGTTTAAAGATATTTAATATACCGGGGTTGAGTATCATTCGTGTCAAGGTCGCATTAGTCCATTAAATCTATACGTAGTGAGAGGAGTGCTGAACCGCGTGCAGCTCGGACATTTTGCGATAGAGGGAAAGAGAAGGAAAGAGAGACGGTAATGTTTCTTGAAAGTGAAAAGACACACCGATAGCCGGCAACTCCCTGGCACGACCTTTCGGCTTTCCGTGTAAAGTATCATTGAATCGTCCTAACCCTGAATTCCGCTACGCGCATAATTGTACTCGGTATTAACGTATCTTTCTCTCTCTCTCTCTCTCTCTCTCTCCATTTACATTTCGGCACGGCCTTGCTCTATCGATGAAATAAAAACTCGCGGCGTAGTACTACGACGTATTCCGGTTGAGCGCGGCGAAAGAGCGAACAACATATGCGCGTATTATGAGTTACCGCGATGAGCAAGAGAGTGTCTCGAGTGGCGTATCTGCATATGGGCGGACTGTACGACGGATTAGGTCGTGAGACTTCGCCAGCAGGCTCGTGACCCACATTTCTCTCTCTCTCTCTCTCTCTCTCTCTCTCTCTCTCTCTCTCTCTCGTTTTATTCCGAAAAAAGGTGGAAGGCGAAAAAATAAAGAGCCCGCGAGTCTTTTTGCCTTTCTCGTGGCGCGGTTTTGACAGTCTCGCGCCTGCGATAAACCTCCCTCGAGGTGCTCTCTCTCTCTCAGTTATAATACTGTTCGGCCGAATGATGTCCTCGTAGAGAGAGCGCTGACTAAATTCGTGCGCGAGCGCATCGCGCCGATCGAAAATAATCGGAAATCGTAAGAAAATGCGCGGAAAATTTTCGCGATTCGTTCAATCTCGGCGCGAGAGGCTCGGTGTTTTGATTTACGGATGTACATATAATACGTGTGTGTACGGATCGAGAGGGAGAGAGCAGAAGCCGAGAGCGAGAGAGAGCGCTCGCGCGATAAATTTGTCCGGAAAGGTTTGGCCCGACGCCAAGATGGATATTTAAAATTCTCCGCGGTCCTCGATGAGCAGTCCCTGTTTTTTGCTCTCTCCCTCTCTTTTTTTTCATTCCCCTCGCTCTTTCGTCCAAGCGCTATCTCCTCTTTACGTTGTGCGATTTTTGCGAGAGGTGATGGGCCACGACCGGCTCGACCTGCCGGCCTGTTTGCGAATCTCGTCCGCCCGTGCGCAACTGCGATCGATCGGCGAGAACAGGGCCGCAACGTGTTGGGTTCTCCTCGGTCGATTTTATGCCAATCGAAATCAGATACATAATTCAATTTTTAATGTCAACTCGAAACAACCTTCCTCGATGACTCCAACTTCTGACAATCGGAAAATTATTTCAGTTGTAACGATTTATTAACCAGTCGTGTAAGAAGTGAAGCTTTTTTCGAGCTACTTCTCTTTGGAATTAATCGCTTATCGTTCTTGCGTAAAAGGGAGCAAGTGTAGGGTTCGTTTTTACGCGTTGTTATTATTTTTCGTCCTTGATCGTTGAAGTCGATGCTTTCACTCACCGCTATCGCTTTTTCTCCCTACGTATGCTGCCGTGAGATCCCTGAGAAAAGAAGGAAAGTTCGGCGCCAGCGAGACAGCTCGCTTATTTTACTTTATCGACGAGGAGTGTCGAGAAGAAGATCATTAATCTTCCTTAACGGAACTTATATTCTAAGGTAACGCAAATTCGAGACTCAAAATGTTACAATTTTCAGTCCATACGTTATACGTTTCTCGCTACAAAGCAACTATTTTTCCTACACGCACATTGCCCCATCCCTCTTTATATTTATATCGCCAAACTTCTATTAACGCTAAGTGGCTTTCTAAGAAATTCTACTAATAAATATTGGCAAGGAGTGACAAATATCGCGCATTTCTACATATTTTTCTTGTTGTTCAGAAGTCAAACGTGAATCAGAGGTCCGTCCTTGGTGCGATTCAGAGAAGCATATTGCGATCGTAATTCGGAAAGCGACATATTTATCGTATAAGCGCGATCCATTCCGGACAGGCAGGATTTCGCAACCATCGATACTTATTCGCGGAAATGCGTCAACAGTGCGAAATGCGATACGCACGATTTCTTAAAACACATGGAAATACAACCTTGGCTCGACCTTCCCGTATGGCTGAGTGAATTATTGTTCAAATAAGCCAATAGCCGTTTTTTTGAATCAGTTAGAGCGGACAACGGAAATAGGACCCTCTGCTTGGTTGAGCGAAATTTCAACCATACGACAAATCCCGTGTCAAGGACGAATAGTGGGGTCTAACTAAAATCCATGACCTTTAAGAATTTGGAATCAAACGACGCGCCGCCAATAATCTTCCTACGAGACGGTGAAATTTCCATAAATCGGTTGTAAGACCGATTTATGATCTTTGAGTAAAAGTACGAAGAGTTTGTTATCGGTTTCGCAATTTAGCATCCACTCTCGAGGCTGATGAAATATCCGCGATGCGCCACATTAGGGGTAATCGCGATTAGACCGTCGACTGGAGCGAGATAAGACCCGAAATGGTCGGGCTACATGCTATATCGGCTGGGTAGTTTGCAGTTTAGCGACACATCGTTGGCAGAAGGCCCAACCGTGTTGGGCTTAACGCCCCTCATTCGGTGTGAAGTGCACATTCGGGAATCCATTTGCGAATTGCATCCACGCGGCTTCAGGATCAGTCTCGATACCGCTATATCGTCGGGAGCTTTTTCCGCTATTTCTTCCCGCCCCGGAGTAGATTTAGTCAAAGAACCGCGCGTAAAGTCGGCCTATACGTAATTATACTCCGCACAACAATTAGCGAGTCACTCGTCGTTTTCGAACTGTTGAATCTCAGCTGAAAATGATCGAACCGAATCGAGTAAAAGATCGTATCAAAGTTTGAATCTTTCTCTCTGAAACGATCTCTTGATCAATTCGTTTGAATCATTTTCAGCCAAGATATAGCAAAAATGGGGGGCTAACATTAGTTATACACACGTAGCACGTTTGCCCGATTTACTCTGCATATGTATACCTAACTGTATTGTCAAGTTTTTCTCACCACGCGTTAGTACAAACTAGCGCGACCCAGTACAGTAATCATTTCAGTTTTTGAGAAATGTGGTGCTATTACTCGATTTATTTCGAAGTTCACGTTCGGTCCCAATTCGCATATAATATTCCCGGAAATGAGCCGGCTTCCGGTTGACACGTCGATCGACAAGGGGTGAGTCGTGGCGCATGCCAGGCGCTCTCGTGGATTTTCAATTTCGCGTCGTTACGCGCGATTGTCCTTCGCGTCCGCGCGACACGTGGCGGCCTATACCCCTCGCTGAACCGCGACTCCGTTGGAACGCGCCCCACGGCATGCCGTTGCGCGCATCCCTCGACGTTATTACGACAGCTCTCGAAAATTGTCTTGCCGTACGACTACGAGCGGCATATTAATGCAACGAGAACCGTTAAAGTTTTACGAACGCGGGAGAACAGCGGATATGAATAATTCTCGCGACGAGGAGCGCAAAAATTCTCAACCGCGCGCAAAATCCATTTCGCGCGCATCTACCACTTCGCAACTTCGCGCACTTGACCCTCGCTGAAATCATCGTCGGGAAATGCGATCTCGAGAACCGCCGCGCTCGTTGAGATACGAGCTCGAGAGGTACATTTTTTACTTCGCTGCGATCATCCATCATAATTTTATATTTAGCGCGAGTATAAAATTAGGGTGTGATCTCATTTTCACGAGGAAAGCAATTAATTCGATGAATCACTCGATGTTAAAATTTTATCGATGTCGCAGCCACTCGTTTTCCTCTTTCGCGAAAGTTTAATTTCTTCGTAAATGTGTTTAATATTTTTTCCCCCGGTGTAAATAAAAGTCGCTGAATTCCGTCGATCGTACAGTTCGGCATCTGGAAGCGACGCGTTTCTCGTGAATATTACACCGATCGAGTTTGTTGTGTTTGCCATCGGTAGTCTGCGATTCGTAAAGCCCGTACTTTGATGTAACGTCGGCAGAAGAATTTTGGGGTTGTAAAATTTTACGAGTGTCAGAACTCGGAAAGAAGTAAGATGCTCGCGAGGCAAAAGACCATTCCGGTCGGTCGTAACGACCGAACATTTCGTTTAACCAAGCGCGTAAAACCTCTCGAGGAGGAATTAAAGGCTCTAAGGTGATTCTTCTGATTCGCAGATCGGAGCTTTTTAGTGGCGAACGCGCAGCAGGGATTATGCCACATAATATACTGTTCGGACGGATTCTGCCGGCTGACGGGCTTCTCCAGGGCGGAAGTGATGCAGAGGCCGGCTGTCTGCGACTTCCTCCATGGCCCGATGACGTCGCCCCATGCGGTCGCTGCGCTCAGGGACGCCCTAGCCGCGGGGGTCGAGAAGCACTTCGAAATTCTCTACTACAGGAAGGATGGTAAGGAATACATTCATTCGACATTCTGCTACTACTCTTAGCTCAGTCGTTCGAGGCGTGACAGAAGAAAAAAAGTCCGTTCGAACGATGGAAATTCAATAATCCCTCGATTCGATCACTTACAGGAAAATACTTGAATTCGTATTTTTCTCGTTTTGCGAAATATCAAATCCGGTCGAACGATCCATCCGTGATTGATGCGACCGTAAGAGTTTCGTTGCTTTTGCCGTTTACGACACTACGATAATATAGATACTTGTAATTCGCGTTTGTATCATGCATGTGCACTATGACATACTCGTCCGCACTGATACTTTCCCCGGGAAAAAAAGTTTCTTCATGGATGAGTAGGTATATAGTCGCTGGTCGTAAGGAAGAGAAAAAAAGTAGAAAAATGTGGGTCGGTTGAAATAAAAAAAGAGGAATAAAAAGGTAAAAAGAACGAAGTCTTGAAATATGAAGAAGTGAGGTGCGTTCCGAGAAAAAATTGAACCACGTTGGAATTGTTTAAATTTTGATAGGATTCGCTCTGCTCTCGTCTCCTCGTAATGTCGAACATGACGCGTTCGGATAATTCATGGCTCTTCGATAGCGACCGCATACCAATCCATTTGTGAATTGCGAGAAATTTCTAAATGTGGGAGTTGCGTATTGTACTTAACTTCGGGTTCTTCGTTTATAATACGTCGGGAGAGCCTTGACCCACAGACTGAAAAAGACCGCGATCGTACCGACACAGCCTTCGACGATGACGGTCGTAAAATAAATATATCTCGTGCGTACCATCCGTCTCTTTCATTCCCTTTTATCGATCCGCGCATCGTTGACAATCGCATTGAATTTGGAAATCGGCCGATCTGTCGCGCGACTAGGTCAAATTCTTTTCGATAGTCTAAATTTAGCTTCAACATGTTGTGCCGGAAAATACGCTCGATCGGTCGAACTTTGGAAAGTTCGTGGTCGTTTCGAAAACGCGGAAAAAGTATCCGTGATTCGAACACCCCGAATAAATTCCGCGAGATAATTATCAAATGCGAAGTTAATATCGCTACGGTTAATGATACGCTAAATCCATTATTCGAATAAATCAAATTTTGTTGTACTCTTAATTTGGAGAGAGTGTGAGCATTAAAATATAGCGCAAGAGCCAATTTACGGATAGCGTTCGTAATTGGCCGGGTCAGCCCACGCGTAATACGTGTGTGAATCTTCGAACGGCGAAATTTCGTTTCCGTTTTGTCGCTCGGAGTTGAATATGGATGATTAATTCCTCTCTGCATTTTCGCATTCTCTGTCATACCGATCTTCGTACAGCTCGGCACATGCGCATCGTACAAATTTATAAACACGAGCCGTCATTGTTCGACGGCGCGCAGTATCGCGATCGGATCGTATCTGCCAACACCACGAGTTTCTGCGTATAAAGAGAAACTTTGCGGTATTTAAAAATTTAATTTTTAAATTGCACAAAATGGTAGTATGAATCTGAAGATCAGAATCATTCATACAGACACGTTTTTCTAAAAAAAAAAAAAAAAAAAGGTATTTAATATCAGGAGGTTTTTGATTAACAAGTACTCTATTTTGTGAATTTTTTAGTTTATTGGTAATTCTTGGGTTTGTCAAAATACAGATTAATTAAATAGTGACTAATAGTTTTTTATCAAGTTTTGATTATATCATATCAAACCATTTTCATTTATTTATATTATGGTTTTGGAGTTTAGTCGCAAATGACAAGCCTCTAACGGAATACATATCTATATTCAACTACGAAAAAAATATGGTTCAAAATGAAATTTCGGTCTGAATAGTTGAAAAAGGCACTGTTAAATCAAGTATACCAACTCGCACAAAAAAATTCAATTACTTGTTTACCAAAAGAAAATTCATGAAAAGAAAATGAAATTCGTCCGGTTAAATGTATCTCATCTCGTAACGTATTGAGTAATCAAATAAGGTTCGTAAACCATATCCGCTAGAGAAATTTTTTACGATTCGAACGATCGGTAGTTCCTTAACGGATTAGCCAATTCACTAGACGCGACGCTCGCTCGACGAGAAAACTTTTCTCGCCCTCGTCGGCTAGCGCGCTCGCGCTCCCGTTCGAGTTTTATTTAAACGCCTGACGCGCGCGGTGAAAATTGGATTTCCGTGAGAGCAAACCGAGAGCCATTCTAGGCTCTCGATTCCGTCGGCATAGCGAGCCTGACCTTAGGTGCGCCCTCGGAGATCAATAGTTACTACTATATAATTTATCGTAGTCATAGTCCAGGCTTTAGCCCCCTTTCGTTGCTTATCGTTGCCTCTCGCTAACGGGGCCCACCCGACTTGGCACACCACCTACGACTCTAACCCCTGACCTCTCCCTTTCTCTCTCGCAATCCTCATTTTTCTCCCTTTCATCGCATCCCCGAGTGTCTCTTGTTCCACGAGAATTTGTTTATTTTCATTCCACGCCACGAGCTCATCACTGCCGAGTTAATTCCCGCATTAAGGCGCAACCCACGGGAACTGCGGCATCGCGAAAATAAGCGTTTGGCACTCTCTGGATACAAGAATTTGATTTATTAACGAACCGTAATTTCAATCTGTGAATTTTAATCGACTATCGACAATCCTTTACGTGCGCACTTGGCGACGAATCAATTGACTCGTGAATCGTCTCTTTCACGGCAATTACATCGATCTCTCTCGGCTCGGGTAGCTGGAGGTGAATTTATGATTATCCGCGTGGAAATTGCCGAGGAAAGAAGTTCCGTTCTCGGAATAGAGTTTGCGAACTAGCGCACGCGGCATTATCTAATTTGCCGTGTACGAGAGCTCGACGCCGATAGTTGCCCCTGCCCCTGAGCGGTAAACGCGACAAAACGACCGCGCAATAGCAACGAGAAACGAGTCGATGAGGAAAAGTTAATCACCGCGAGCCCTGCACATTTTTTCCCCTACGAAAATTTCGAATCCTCTCACAATTTCAACTTCTCCGTATTTTTTTCTTTCAAGGATTATTTTCCAATTATTACTTGTTCCCCAGTTCAGAAGTACCCCGACGTTTGTTTTAATAACATATTTCTCCAATGCATATAAAAAAGAGAAAGAAAACAGTCAAGGCCGACTGTTTGGCTCACGTGACGCGTTATATCGATGGTACTCGGAACGTCGGGGGCGTATAACTCGACCACTTGTCGAAGCTATGAACGCACCATTCACCGTGCGTCTAGTTTACTCAAGGCAAAAGATCGCGAGGCATTCATAGCGCTGGGTATATAATCCCTCCGGGTTTCGCGGTTTATTGAACTAGGCGAAATATCGTTCGCCCGTACGCCTTCGCTCCTCACCGCTGCACTTTAATGAGTTTTCTCCACTATTTCGCGACGCGAACAATACTCCTTCCGCGAATTATTGAAACTCTCTCTCTCTCCGTCACTCGTTCCTTCGAAAACACGAGAAATCGATATTCTATACTTTTTCATTTCTCCCGTCGTTGACGACGAAATCGAAAACTACTCGAATAATTAGAAATTAATCACCCGCTCCGGCTGAGTTTAGAGAGACCGTTGAAATCGATTTGCGCACCGAAACCAACAACTGTGTATACGCCTGTTCCATTTCATTGACCCGCGGTTTTACGTATACAGTCTCCGTCGACCCATATTCGCTCTTTTATCGCTCTACCCCGGTGTACGGTTCAATCTAGCTACGGTATAACGTTCCTACCTACTGTGAATAAATTATAGGTCTTGTATCTATTTTTTGGACTTTTTTTTCGGCTAATCTCGGTAGCTTTAATCATTCGTGGCACGCAGGCGTAACGCAATTTGCGTTCGTAAGGAATATACTCAACGATGGCGCGTACGAGAGTTGCACGAGGTGTCCAGAAATAGTCGCTCATTTGTTCGCGGCGTACTGCTCCTCTTCTTGATATCGCCGTGCGCCGTGACGTCACGACCCCCACCCCGCCTAGCCGTCCAAAACAGCCTCCCTCCGCCGTGACGTCATCGATGCGCACGACTACGTACTCGTCTAGCTTCTCGCGGTGTTATAGCACGCGCGAAAGCTCGTCCGTGTGCTTCCCCGATGTAGATGTGCATACGCGCGCGTGTGGAAATGCGCCGTCACGGGACAACGACCCTTAGAGTCCGCTAACGGCCCGGTCGATCGTCCTGAATTCGGGACGCGAAATCCCGTGCGTTGTTGTCGGCCATCGGCATCGCTCCCGTGTTCGTTTTTTTTTCTCTCTCCCTACCCTGCCGCGTTTTGTTTTGACAGTTTCAGGAAATTAGTCGGTAGTTTTCGACGCAGTAGATAAATCACGCCGCTATATTTAGGGGATCGCTCGTTATAGCGCGAAACAAAGAGGGAATAATGAAATTAACTCGCGTTTCGTTGTATCGGCCTGTTAACGATCCCTCGTGTTTGCGGAGCGAGAGTCGAACGATCGGCGGAAAAGCTTTTACCGTTTCGCGCGATAATTCGTCAAGTGTCAGCGTAGAGAATGGTTGTGGCGCGGGAGGCAGTTTTTTGGGGTGCAGTCGGATATATAAATAATCCCTTTGATCGTCGAGAATTCGCCGAGCCGGATGATCGGACGGGTCTGACGCGTGCGAACGTCGGGTTTTAAACGAGAGCGCCGCGTCACCGTTACCGCGTCAGCCGTGTGCACGCTCGGCCGTGCAAACATAGGTTCGCTCCCGGGGTGCAGCCTCTCTATTCGCACCGAGCGCAGTAGTGCATCCGCGACGTGCGCCCGGACTTTATCGCGCGCCTTTACGTTTCGCTCGTTCGCGCCAATCTTCGATGTCGGAGGCGACGGAGTAAAACGAAAATCGCGGCTAGAGTGCTCGCGAGAGTGCTTCGTGCTCTAATTTACTCGGTTTTAACTTCCGCTGCACCAGCCGGAGCACGTTGGGCTAATAAAACGTCCTCGTATCACTTTTTCATGGTACTTCGTTTTGGGTCGGCCAGCGCTGCCCCGCGAAAAGAGAAAAAGGAACGGAGCGTGCGGAGAAAATTACGTAGCGACGGCTCGCATCGAACAAATGGGACGGCGCGAGATTCACCCTCGCGGGTACTAAGATTGCGTTGAATTTTGAATCTCGAAGATACCCTGCGGAGGGAGTGCGGAAAAGGTAGAGAGGGGGGAGGGAGGGAAAACATGAGTTGTAACGTTGAGTGCATCAAAGAGGAACGAGCGTGGAACCACACGAATTCGTACGTATACATATTTCCCGCAAACTCCGCTCTTAATCTCGCGGCTTGGAGGTGCGCGAATCGTGTCGCATTCGCCATCGAGTCACCGAGGCACCGTGTCACCTATTAAGTTTACGCCAACCTTCTTTCTCTCTCGAATTTCCGAGTCGCGAGGAAAATTATACGCCTCGGGGCAGAGAGTATCGTCGAGTGTATCTTTCACCTTTGCTAAAGAGAGAGAGAGAGAGAGAAAGAGGGAGTACTCGAGTAGAAGTTGCCCTCTTCTACGGCGGAACTCAATTAGCCAATCGAGTTGAGTGTGTAGCGAGAGAAGAGAGAAAGGGGTGTGAGGAGATGGGGGAGGGAGAATAAGAGTTATTAGTTGATGTCGGTGAACAAGAGTAATATCCGTCGAAATGGCTCGTACAAGAACGAGACACGCTGACGATTTTCGCGCTTTTCCGCGGAAAAGAGGACGCCGTGCTCGTTGAATGCAATACGACGGAATTAGTTCTATACAGGGTGTTCTAGAACTCGGGTCCTTTCAACAATGGTCGATCGACATTGTTTCCAACTAAATTGTCTTTTTCCTCGTACAAAACAAGATTTTCGAATCCGTTTTCAATAAATGTCATTCGCTTTATAAGTTTATTATTCGAATTAACAGAATTTTGACAACAAAATTAGTAAACTACCCCACAGGTTGTATGCTCGTTCTTGATCAATTATCTCAAAAACTATACATCAAATTCTGGAATGGTAAAGGATTATTTTGTTCAAAATTTCACAAACCAATCAATATTTCTAGACCGTACGTTAGTTCTGGAATATCCCGTATGCGGAGAAATGGTAGAGCAATCGCGCGTAAACGAATCGACGGTCTTATACCGATAAAAAGATCGTTAACGCTGGAACAAACGACAGAGTCATACCGGATACGAGGAAGAGAAGTGTGAAGAGCCAGTGAAACCCAAGCGTGACACGCCGCCGCGAAAAAGACGTACGACCGGATACAGGGTTCTCGTGTATGTAAATCTCGCGTTAAATAGCCAATACGAAGGTTAATCGAAGTTGGAGAATTCCATTCGGCTGGGCTTAAATCGAGACCGAGACATCGAGACACCGAAGCTCGATGCCGAAAGTCCTTGAGCGAATTTATCAACGCTGGCCTAAATATTTTTCGTTCGAGGGCGCGCTAAGTGCGATCAAGCGCATTCTCGACAGTCAGTCGGCATCGTGCTATATCGTACACCGAAAAACAAATTTTTCCGAATCGAATAAACATTTTTCATTGAATTAAATAGTTGTTAAAACGAAAAGTATATTGGTCATTTCAAAAGAACAATTATAAATGTATCGTTCAACTGGAAATAATCAGTGGATTCGAGGAAATTCTATATCCAGTGTAGTATCAAAACAGCTCATCAACTTAAATCTCAGCAAAATTATTTCATACATTATTCACGAGATGCAAAGCAAAAATAACACACTCGTTCGTACTCAATTTCGAGAGATTTTCTCACGTTGCTGGTGTGAAGTTAACGATCCGTGAGAGGAAGAATGAGAAAGGGAGAAGTCGGATATCTCTAGGGCTGTAAAAGTCAGTTCGCTCTTGGGTCATTTCGAGATAACTCGTATTCCGCGAATCGGCCCGGTGGGTGCGAGCGAGCAAAAAGGCACTACGAGAGACCGAGCGGTGGGTAAACCGGCTGACGAGATGCGGTGTGTATGCGCAACCACCCGCTATTTCTGTGCACCGGTTGGCCTGCAACGCTAGTCGCTCGCGTCACAAGGGCATTGCACTCTCGAACAGCGTGACGTCACGCGAGGGCGGCAGTGCGTCATCGACCAATCAGAGAGAAGATTGTTTAACCCATTAAAAGGGCTCATCTTTGGGCTGAGCCGGGAGCCGCTTACTTATCGTTTATTCATATCCTCTCCCTCTCGTTCTCAACCTGGACGGTTTCGTGCTACCACGGATGAGCTCGATTTCATAGTTCCTCCGGCTCCCTTCGGAAAATATCGTATTTCAGAGATAACAACCATCGGAGAGATGATATACGCAAGGTCAGTTCGCGATCGCACGGTGATTTAAGCATGACGCGCGCGCGCGTATAAAGGGCCCCGAACGTAAATTACCCGCGTGGATCAGTTTTGACTGTGGGAGTCTGTATTTTCGTCCGCGGGCTCTCTCGAAGAGGGATCTCTACTTATAGCTGCGCGTAGTTTAGACGAGCACGTTGCCGATTTTAGAATCGGCCGTTCGACGCGTGTCGTCGAGATTTCTGTCTTCTCTCTCATTTGGAGCCTTCTCTCTCTCTCTCTCACTCCTGTCTTTTCATACTCGTTTTAATGAGCATCATTTGGGGTGGTTTACGGGAGGAAAGTGAAACCGATGCTGGGCGCGCTCATCATTCATCTTGCTTCTCGAAGCTGACCTTTTTTTTAACGTCAGCGCTTCGTTATTCCGTTGGTACAAAGAGCCGAGAGCAAGGTAGGGATAGACACGCGCTATACGTGCGTACCATTCACTCTCTTCATTTTTCCTTCTTCCATACGTCGCGACGCTTTAATACGACGCCTCGCTGGTTTCCTCGCGTGTATTATGTATATACATATATGTATGTCTGCATATACTCGGCTGTCCCTCTTCATCTTCTCCCGTCGAGTACCACGAGGACTTAATGAGACCTGGTCCCGACTCGGAACAAAGCGAGTGTCCTCGACAACGTCATTCGCTTATTTCACCCCGAGCACGAAAATCGACTCGCTCCCACCGATCCTCGATGCAATTGCACCCCTCATAACTATATCGACGCCCTCTAATAACGGCCACATAGCTTTGTTTTCTCTTCCTTCTTTCGATTTCTAGCACCGCGCGAATATCGTCCCTTTTTCTTCTTATTCTCGCTCAAGTGACCTCAAGCCGAGCATGCACGGCGGACTTAACGAGGTCAAAACGAAACGAAGGGGGTTCTCGAGCTTACGTGTGTCATTCGTTGCTTCGTTTGTGGTAATTAAAATATACAACGTCGCAGGGGAAAAAAAATTAGTCCGAGAGAGAAATTCGCCCTACCGATGTTCGCGTTTATATTTACTCCGGACTAACTTTTCGACCCGCTGGTTATCTTCAGTCGCTTTCGGGAGGGAGAAGAAAAAACACCCTCGAATATTCGCGAATTCGGGGATTAAAGAGCGAGCGGAGAAGCGAGAGCAGCGCGATGATATTTCACATTCGCGGGACTGGCCTTTCTCCCTCAACTCGGTGGTATTAAAACACTCGCGCGACTCGAGACGACTTCCAATGCGGGAATGTAATGCACACAGGGGGGTTATTATGTTTCATCGAGTGCGCCTCGTAAAATATCGCAGTTCGTTTTTACGGCGGCTCATTCTCATCCCCCACAGTCGAACTGCGTGTACATGTACTGTAGGAATGCATCGTTTTCCGGCGTCCGGTACGGCTGTTATCGCTCGCGAGATAAACAGCCGCGAAAATTCTCCTCCCGCTTTCGTTTTATCGCGAGCGCGTAAAAGAGAGAGAAAGAGAGAGGGACTCGCCGCCGCCGAGAACATCGTTATTCATTCTTTATTACGACCGGATCACGAGCACTGCTACGCGATACGCGCCTCATTCGCTAAATTGCCAGCTGGTTGCTCATTCACGACGGAATCGATGCTTCTTCCTGCCGCGGTGAAAAAAAAAACGAAAAAGAAACAAACTCGAGCAGATAAAAGGGACGATCGTGTCAGCGGGCTATCCTACACGGTCTCGCGTTTCGTCCGGCTTTTCATCTCGCCAGTTTTGCTCGCAAGGGAGTTTGGATAACGATTTTTTTCGGCCAGCGGACGGGCAAAAAAGTTGATAAGCAACACTGCCGGGGTCCGAAACTATAGCGGAGAGACTAATGCAGGCCCCCGGCGCGATTTACGAACGGCGAACCTTGGCCAGTGTCCAAGACAAGAGGGTTTATAGTCGACAAAAGGAAAGTATGTCTCCGCGTCCGTTTTGCGCAACCTTCGGTTTCTCGATTCGCGGCCGTTTCCACCAGGAACGAGAGGGTTGCGCAATCTTGGAAGATGGAGGCGTAATCGCGGGACGTGTAAGCGTGCCAGGGGCGCTGACTGACACCGTCTGACGTTTCGAGAATGCAAGCCGGGTTCTCTATCTATCCACTTCTCCTCTCCTCCCTCTCACTCTCTCACTCTCTCTCTCCCTGTACCCATCTCTCTTTCTCTGCGTCATCGTCGACGATCCTATCGAGCGACCCTAATTTTTTTTCTCGTTATATTTTCTGTCAAATTTCGGGTCGTCTGGTGCGAAGACGCTACTTGCGTAAATCGGCTTATATACAAACTGGGGAATCGAAAGTTTGCTCAATAAACTTCGCATGAAAAGAATATACTTGCTGTATTCGAGCGATACGATCGAATCAATGTTTTTCTATTAACTCTTTCTAAAGATACCGAGAGAGAGAGAGAGAGAGAGAGAGAGAGAGAGAGAGAGAGAGAAAGTGAGAAAGAAGTTGTAACCATTTTGCCCTACACCAAACCTGGTATAATCGCGAGTGATACGGATTTAATAATAATGAGAGTTCGATTGTCACCCGATTTCTCTTGTAAACCCGATAAATCAGAGACGTCGAATAGCATCGTGTTGGACGATAACCCAATTGTATCTTCTAAATAGCAAAGTATAATACGAAAGATTTCTATTCACCTGCCCATAATACACAAGTTACTTCTAGGATCGAATCGGCGAAAAGAATATACGTAATAATAAGTAAACAAATTGTTTACTTTAATGAAGTAAAAATATTATTAGCGTTCCATATTAACCAAATTTATGCATATTGTTGGCGCGAAATTTCTAATCACTTTCATTCAACGTTATTGTTAAGTAATCAATCAACTTCGCAATTTCATCAGTTTATTACCTTCCGGTAAATCAGTTTAATTTTAACTAATTTGATTTCAAGAAGTATACCGTCGTATAAATATCGATTTACAATTGCGATGTATTTCCACTCTATTTTTCTATTTGCTCTCGGTCCGTCTAATCGAAATGAAAAATTCTTTGATCAAATTCACAGGAACGAAGTTTCTCTGCAGCGAGGTGATCGCGTTGATAAGAAGCGAGGTGGACGATATCTGTCTGCAAATAATAAACTTCGAGGACCTGAGCTCGCAACCACCGCCACCCGCTGCCATACCACCACCGAGCCAGACGAACAACAGGCTCGTAAATCGCTGTAAGTCTCTCAACATATTTCTTATATTTCTCTCTCTCATTTTTTTTATCTTCTTTTTCACTTGTTTTTCATCCTTTCACGTTCGGTTTCGCACGTTTCTCGCGATACGTGTTGCACGTCCCGTCGTAACGGATTATCCGAGTGTTTATACGGGTCCTGGTATCGACACTCTTTATTTTCTTTTTACTTTCCTACTCGATTTTTTACGATCGTACGTCATAAGAACGAAGGCTATCGGTTTCGACGCGTACGACTCGTTTCGCCGGATAAAACCTCAACGCGTTCGGCGAGATGAATCGAGAATCGCGTGCCCGTTTGAACTCAACCCTCGATTTAACCTTTGAAATAGATATCTCTGTTGGCAATTTTTCGGGGCGCGTCTTGTATGCTCAACTTTGGAACTCCTCAAAAGGAAAGGGTGTCGCTCTCCAAGTTCGCCGTGACGAATTTCATACGAGCCAATCCAAGTGTCAAAGTCACGTTCGAGTTGAACCAAACGGAGAATTAAAACTATTTATAGAATAAACTGCCAAGCGAATAGACAGCGAGTAGTGAATGGGCAAACCCTGAATTACGAATAGCCTGAAACCTTGAATTTTTTCAATTTTTTTAAATTACACGAAAGTAAATATCCATATATTATCGAAAGCTGCTTTTTTTCAACAAAAATAGAATGTACATATAATCGAGATATGAGTTAAAAATTGTCCATTGAATAGTTAACCCTACCTATACGACAACGAAGGAGCTCGATAAGTCTCATGCGGCACATTCGAGGAATTACTTCCTGCGGCAAAACGATCGTTACGTGGCTCGCGCGTTAAAGGATTAGTCGACATTTCGGTTTCGATGTTCGGCACTCGTTGCCGAGTCGAGTGGTGATCTATTCCTCTATAATCCCTCCTCCCCCTCGACGATCATTATTGCAATCGAAAATCTGGGTCAGAATCGTCCGCATAATGCGCAAGGCCCTCCCCGCCGCGTTATAACGATACCGCATATATTTCCTTACTAAAATATTATTTACATATATATGGTAATACATCGAGTACATACTATATGTATAATATTTATTCATATTCGACGGACGCACCGGAGTCCCTTTTTCGTGGCCGCGCTCATGAATCGAGACCGATGGCGTTCTCGCACTGACTATTTTCGGACGCGACGCGCGCTCGGTGAGTGGCTCGACTGAGTGGTTATATGCACACCGTCCAAAGGCTAACCCTGACCCGGTAATAAAATATCGCGGCTCGGCCCAGAAGCTCATATCGCACCGCGTAACCGAACTGATAATTCGTCCCATCGGTATACGGTGCATCCAGCTAGCGAGAGAGAGAGAGAGAGAGAGAGAGAGAGAGACGAGGAAACCCTATCGAAAATAAATTCCAGCGGCTAGATTAAGTGGGATCGTTCGCGGCACACACGGGTACTGTACGTCAGCGAGAAAAAAAAGACAGAACTATTCATCCAGGTCGAATTTCAATCTTCCTTGGGCCTTGTCTCGGCCTTTAAAATTTATCGCGTCGAATTCTCACCAGCCGCAGGTTGATTAAAACGCGTAGCCAGCCGCGCACGGAATTTTGGATCTTTCTCGGTATATACGTCGAGTTATATCCTCGTCCCACGTGCTCTCGCTCTCCCCCTCCCCCTCCCCCGCGAACGTCCCAATTGAGCGAGCGAGAACGCGCTTCTATATTAAAACCGTCTCGGTTGTCCACCTGTGGACGCTTTCCAATTTGCTCCCGAGCATATTATTCGCTTGATACGCGGCCAAATGGATCTTGTTATCGTCCGATCGTCCACCTGGGCATTATTGTTTGATACAATGCGCCCGCTTTTCGCGTCTATAGTGCTTTCCAAGAATAAAATAACCGGCTCAGTGCTCGCGTTCGGCTTATCGTTCCCATTTGCTAATACAAACCACCGCACGGATGCAAACTGCCATTTAATTCGCGGCGATGTTAATGACGTAACGAGGTGAGAGGCGGTCTACGTAATAGTTTATACGCGGCCGGCGTTTTCGACGTGGAGGAGCGCGCGCGCGCTCGTTTGATTCCGTCGATCGATATGCGTACCCCGTGGGCCGGGTTTTCGGGAGCTACGCTGGCCGAACTTTGGCCCGCCCGGCTTTATTTGCCATTCCACGGGCGAACCACCCGTGGCGATTTACCCGCGGGCGTAAATAATCGCGATCGGGCGCGGGGCCGTATATATTTTCGCACGAAGTTCAATGACTTATGCTTGGCACGATATCAAATAATCCCGGTCGCGCACTTGTCGCTCTTGGAACGGCGAATCGCGGAGTGCCGACCCGTTTCCCGCCTGCTCTTTTCCTCGTGCTCCTATGAATTTTTTTCTCGTTTCGAGTCCAACGTTTAACATCTCTCCTACAAACTCCACAGTTTCGCTCTTTCGTTGCGTTCATTCTTTTGTTGTTTTTTGTTTCTTCGATCACCGTTTCTCTTGATACTAACCTAATGACTGATTTAATCCAATGACGTTGACTCGAGCAGTCGACAGGGCAAGGGCGTCGTTTCGCGCGGGTCTCTCCAGGACTGGCGTCGTCGGACCGCCGAGGGTGAGAAATCGACCAAGGACGAGCGCCAATTTGCCGCATCGCCTGGCTGACGGGACAATACCCGACGAAGACGCCTCTGAAAACTGGTGAGTGCTAATTTCCAACGGTTATCTCGTTATTTTGGTATTGTCTCGGTTTGTATACGCCAATGCCGAGCTAATGAAAGTTTAGAACCGCGTTTCTTCGCTCAATTCATCGACGTTCTCGGTAAAATCAACGTTTCGACTTTGAATTCTTGCTTACCTCAAGTTTGTTAATACACTCTCGAAAGTAATACTAATTCATAACAAATGTTTATAGTTATTAAATACAAATATTAATGTGATAATGACGATATACATGTACGAGTGGTATCGATACAATTACATTTTATCCCAATCGGTCGGTAATAATTACTTAATATTCCCTTCCACTAAAAAATTGTTAGATTTTTAACAAATTTAATTTCCAAGAATACTTTCAATTTCGCTTTATAAAACGCAAAGTAAGAAGCAAATGAAAAGAAACAGCAGATATAAACGAGTACGTCCGATAATAAGAACCGATAAAAGCAGTGAGAGAATCAATTACGGAGTCGAATCGAAGTGATAGTAACGACGATAAACCCGACTAAAAAGCACTAAGGCATTGTCGTGGTCGCAATGCCGAGACAATAGCCTTCGGAACAACGCGGACTCTGATTAATAATTGGTTGGTGCGTCCAGGGTGGGACGTTACACCCGGTGCCGCGGTAGACAATGGAGGGCATGATTATCGGTACGCTCGTGCACTAGATACAGTGGCAAATAGAGGATAGAATGCCAAACCAATAAAGTGGCGTAACGCAGCTCTAAAACGGCTACAGCGTCAATCGATTTTCCTCTCTCTCTCTCTCTCTCTCTTTTTCTCTTTTCGCCTCCGGAAAGGCATTAGCAGGGCAAACACACTAACCTACATACAATTTATCTTCCGTCAATTACGGCGTCGTTACACGACGCAGACCTCTCGGCGTTATTAAACCCTCCCCTCGCGAAAAATATTTTCACGCTCTCTTTAACTTTCACGTTACGTAACCCGTTCCGACAACGGCAGAAATAATCGGGGAATTCCCTGTTACATATCCGCTAAACGATCCGTCTCGTTATACCGACTTTCGTGACGCCTCGTGTTGTCGATTATCGAGTGGGGTTTTTATTTTTTCCCTGCACGCGCTCGCGCACGACACGGTTGGCGATATCGCCGCGTATAACGCGACGCCTTTTCGCGACGTTGATTTCACGCGGACACGCACAAAACACGCCAACGATCTCACTGTTGTTCGAACATTCGAATTGATCTCTTCTTTCCGTATCGCTAATCGCGTTTGTCGAATATCCATTAATAAGTTTCTATCGACTCGAAAGCGATGAGATTTCCCTCACCAATGACTCGTTTCGGGGTTAATAGGTATCTCTCTCTCTCTTTCTCTCCTCGCAACATCGAGTCTCGAAGTTCTCGTCGAAATTGGATTAATCCACATTCGGCGAGAGCTCGCTTTCGATTCGCGTAATTTCGCAAATAGCTAATTCGCAACGACACGCCCGCGCATCGGGAGACAATAACGGAATTAGCGGCGTAATTGTCGTACGAAACGATAGATACACGTGCACGGACATACCGCGTCGAGCGTATTACCAAACTCAGTCGACTCGAAGGAATCGCTAGTCGATGCGATTTTAGTCCTTACTCGGCATGGATTGTTTACCGTTTCGCGCCACGCCTCGGCCCCGGCTCGGGGAAAAATATGTTTTCGACGATGCGATCGTAAAACACACCTGCTGTCTGCGGAATATCCATCGAGGGCTCGTAGGAGAGATAGATTGGGATTGACGGAAAAACGACGGCGTCTCGAGCATCGTGGACGCCCCCTCCTCGCCTCGAAAGAAAATCGTCGAATCCTGACGTCACGTTCCGCCGACTCGGCACGAATACTCGACTCGCGTGTCGTTAACCCAATTCCCAGCTAGGAAATTCGTCGACTCGGGCGAGAAGTCGTGGGGAGGGGGGAGGGCTACGAGAAAAACGGGAAAAGATCGTTCGGATTGAGACCGAAATACCCCTGAATTTAATTTCCATCTGGGTAGTTTCGCGGCGACACGGTCAGGCGATATGCTAAACAGCGTTCGGGCTGGAAACGCTTCGTACTGGTTTGTCGTTTTCCGAGGGGTATAAACGCACGTCCGGGGTAGATACGCCGTCTCTCGTGCGGCTCGCGAGTCCACGAGCCTGCGAGCCCGCGAGCGTATTTCAAGGCGGTTCTCTCTCTCTCTCTCTCTCTCTCTCTCTCTCTCTGTCTATACTCGCTCTCTCTTTGTGTTTACCCAGTTCCTCGCGCGTGTACGTGTACTCGTGTGTGTTTCGCGTATCGCTCGCCCACTTCCAGACGCGCGAAGCCTCGTACTACGCGACACGCTACCGCGGTCAAACATAAACCACCGAGCTCCCCCTTTCTGTTACGAAGACCAGGAAACACGATCAACCCGACCGACATGGAGTAATGGGTTCGTGATTCCGACCTTGAGCGGGATCGTCCCTACGTACGGAAAACAAACGGTTCTATATGCCAAACCGAATTATTTAATAGAGCGTTTTGTGTGCACTGAAAATACGAATTCTTGATAAACAGATTCGAGCTCGTCGAGTTAACAAAGTTTGAGAAACTATCGATTAGGTTCAATTCGCGATATATGCAGCAGATGTTGGGTTGAATTAGTTATTCGTACTCGCAAATAAAATTCTCTCTCGTGATTAGAAAAATTTTTAATCGTCTTTATCCAGCGAGTATACATGCGGTAATATCAATTAGCCGGATTGATTCGTCGTCAATTCTTTGTTTCGTCGATCGCGTCGTACTAAATTCCAATCGATTTCAAAGAGTAACATGGCAGAAGTATTTTTATCTCGCGTTCTATACACTAATCACGTGAGTGCATAGAGAAGACATCGATATCGAACCCTCGCGCGATTATCGAATGTCGATTTGCGCTTCCGATTCGACCTTTGCCCTCTCGATCGATCGGGAAATTGTCTGTTTTGTATTCGAAAGGACGAAATTCATCGTCGGAACTTGTTAAATCAAATACACGCGAAAGGAGGGAGCACGTGACTCCCCGAGGGAGGTGGATCGGTCGGGGATTGGTGGGGGAGCTCCTTTTCATCGAAATTGCGGTTCGCGTGAATAGAAGCGATATCGGGGCGCGCGCGCGGAGTATGCGACGCTAAAGACGACGACGGGGCGACATCCTTGAATAATCCAGGGGTAAGGCAGGCTTTATGAAGTCGGCGCGGGGAACGAGACGGGCCGGCGAGTGGGGCTCGAGAACGGGGAACGGTGACAAACGGAAATGCACTTCTCATTTCGTATGCATTTCAAGGCGAGACACGGCATCACGCAATCCGCGCGAGAACTCAACTCGGAGAGAAACCTCGTTTGCGGCATAACGAGCTGTACGTATAAATAAATGTACACGAGGAACCGGAAAATCCCCGGGAAAGAAATAATCTCGAAATTAAACGGACGACTCGGCCTGGCTAGCCCGGCACCTTTGAACTTTCCTGCTCGGATCGACACCTTCCTTTCGGAAGAAAAAAGTTCGGTATAGGTAGACCCGACGATAGGTATCGACTGTAACGCGGAACGGTCTATCGGAAATATTGACAGTGACAAATGTTTCAATGGGCCGGTAACATCCCACCGGGTTGCGCCGAAAACTCGATACTCGTTCGACCGGCTCGGCTGGGCTTCCGGTTGAAAGGTCTTCCTTGCCTCTCTCTCTCTCTCTCTCTCTCTCTCTCTTTTTTTCTTTCTATCTGTATCTCTATCTTTTCTTCGACTGTCCCGGCATCTTTATCGATTATCATCGGACGTTATTACGTGCCCGCACACGTGTCGCGTGGGGGTAGCGCCTCGGCTTTTGAAGGAGCGTGTGACGACTGGCGAACGACGGCATTCAAGGTCGTTGCGGGACTTCGCGCGCCTCCGATGGAAAGAGAAAAAGAGAGAGAGAGAGAAAGAGAGCTTCGTACAAAAGCTTGACGTTAATGCGGCAATGAGATACGTGCAGGATTCGCACGACATGCTTTCTGGCGCAATGCGAGACTCTCTCTCTCTTTCTTTCTCTCTCCTCGTCGTTTCTTTGACAAAGTTCGAACAGCCGATGGCCAAGGCTTCAATTTTCCGCTCTCGGACTCCGAGTAATACACTTTCTCCCAAGATTGGCAACGCGCGAGCGAAATTACTCGCGATTTGGCACGCTCCGAGTTTTTCAAGTTCATTAAACGCCGCGATAACTGCGCGCGGCGGACCGATGACGAATCAGCGAAATTGCAAGGAACTCGGCGCAACGACTCAACGAGATCCTCGATGCCGATAAGGAAAGCTTCTCGGGTTCTGATCCCCTCGCGACGGAATTTCCACCGACCGGTGCCCTTTTCACCGCATTTTTTCCCTCCCCTCTCGCTCTGACCCCCCTCGGCCCGCCTATTTTTATGAAAATTGAAATTACCGCAATCGTCCGCGACCTATAACTCCAGAGCCCGTGTTTCGTTCTGGCCGGGCGCATGAATTTGGCATTGAACGGTAACACAGTTTTTTTTTTCCAAAGACCTTCGCGTGATGACATGCACGGTCGATCGAGCGCGCGCGGGGGTAGCGGCTAGAGCGAGAGAGAAAAAAATAGGAATGAAGAAAAAAAAATTATTCGGAATCCTCGTTAATTAGGACCAATTGAACGAACGCTATACCGAGGATAACCGTACTCGGTTCTTTGCTTCTTTTTTTTTTCTTTACCTAGGCTCGCGAATACGTGGTGGGAAGGGGCCGTATCGGTTCGCGAAACGTGACCGTTTCTGGGTAAGTAAACAAAAAGTCAGGTGACATTCGATTGCTCACCGTTCTATACCTTATCGCGCGATCTAAACGGCCTCAGTTGCACGATCGAGACAAAATCGTAATATCCGTTGATGTCGATCTATCGATGATGATATATTCATATTCCTTATATTTTCACCTCCCCCACCTACAATCGCGTCCATCCAGAGTATCCGCAATCGAGTATCCGTGTGCGCGTGTGAGGTACCTCTGCACTGGCGGTGGAAGCTCAAATGTCAATGTCAGTCGCGGTTGTTTCTTTCGTTATCTCTCGGATCGATCGAGCGACACACTCGCACACTCAAATCGTCACCCGAGCGAGTTTTAAACGCACCGGTTATCACTAGTACGTGCCTGCGATGATTCACATGCCGATAAAACCAAGCGAGGGTATGGATTGA
The DNA here is from genome assembly GCA_003055095.1 of Goniozus legneri. Taxonomy (NCBI): domain Eukaryota; kingdom Metazoa; phylum Arthropoda; class Insecta; order Hymenoptera; family Bethylidae; genus Goniozus; species Goniozus legneri. The sequence continues at coordinate 71,034 of NCVS01000108.1, forward strand.
ATAAAGGAACCCTAAATTTGAGCTCCTCAAAAAACAATAGAAGAACGAAACTGATAAAGAAACCTCTACTTACAACTTTATTGCGATCCGGAATTAACTTTCTAAAATTAAATTGTTTTCTTTTTGTTTATAGATATAAATGAATATCATGTTACCAGTGAAATAGAATGTAATTAACAAATTGAAAATTACAGAATGAAATGACATCCAACCAATTAGTGAAAATTTAATTTCGCAAAGTTTCTTTGCGTAGTAATTATAGAATAGAAATTATTCAAACATTCTTTTCGTTCAAAAAGGCAACAAAATCAGAATTGTTTTATCTGAATAATTCGTTTTGTACGATATTTTTTATTTAGAATGAATCAATTAATTGATAGATTTTCATGATCTTTCAAGTAACATTTCGCTGTTATTATTCAATGGTACACAAAACGTATATAATAGTATATTTCACCGATTCAATTTTAAATAACACCGATTCGGAAACAACCTGTGCAAGCAAGCGAATAATTTGTCGTCGAGGTTTCTGCTTATTTTACGAATGGTGAAGCTCGGAAAAGGGGGACTGATGGGACTGAATACAAAGTGGTTAGATAGTATATGAGATGTATTTTGCATTCGTCCGGGGAGATATTGAACACACGGGTCATTCTCTTTCTCTCTCTCCTTCTCTTGGGCATGATCGGTTCTACACTTATTCTCGAGTCAGCCCTAACTCTTTTCTTTATCTTTTCTCTTTCTCTCCTTCCACCGGAAGACACCGATTTAAGGTCGGGAGAAGAGATTCGAAGGGGATATGAAAACGGAATAGAAATAAAAAGACATCGAACGGGAGGAACACAACGGATGTTCGCCATGTTGCGCGGGGTAGAGAAGGAGAAGGGTATAGAGGTACAGAAGAGATACGAGATTTTCGTTTATATCGGTGGAAGGGGGAAAGACGGCTTCGAGGCGTGTCAGCGAGATTCGCGTGTTTAGCGAATGTTGGACATGTTCCAAGCGAAACCCAGCTTCGCGGATATCAACGACGCGGAGGGGGTGAGGAGGGAGAGAGCTCCTTCCTCGTATTGCGGATCGTACGTGCCATTCTCTCGCCTGAGTGGGATCGCAAAACATAATTTCGAGGATGGTTCTTCGATGCCGCCCTCTCTCCCGAATTTTCGTAGCGCCGGTATTTTCCCCGTTGTTTTCTTGCCCCCATTATGGTTTTCGTTACTGCCGGAGTGTCCGAATATGATTTTTCTTCCAAGATTAACTCGACTCGATTGACAGGAAACTGTACTTCTCTATTCGAAATTGGACTACAAGATCCTACAAGATGGGAATTGAGAATCTCGGAATTTTATATTCGTTTTATATTTCCATTCCGTTTCATTCAATATACAATATGTATAATGAAAACTTTCTACAGATTCTCGCGAACTTGGAATACCGTCGAAGATTCTCGCTCTCCGAGGATATCGAAATTTTCATCGAAAAGTTAGCGGTATCGAGTTAATAGCACGAATCCGCTCTAAAACTTTTCGAATATGAAATCGCGCTTGGACACCGGCACGTTCGCCACCGGCGTCATCGGTCCCGCGTATCGATTCCACCTCGCTCGCGACACTGACCTAACACTGACACACTTCACTAGCGCGGTGCGGATCGCCACTTTCCCACAACCTTAGCCGATTTGCAAAACTCGTTTAGTTTTGTTTTGAACGGTATTTTTTCACCATCTGTTTTCACAGATCGCGTCAAGGGTATCAGATAATGAGAAAAAATATCGTTTTTTTACGCGATTGAGTTGATTAGCACTTTTCAATGCAATGTTTTTGATTTCTGCAGTAAATACTCATTTTCTTCGCGTTTCATTCTCCAATATTTGATCAATGTCAATTTGTGAGAGATTATATGAAGTAACAAAACGTATCGTTACAAACGATGCAAACTTTCGCTAGGTTCATCTGATAACATTCAAATTCACGATAGTGCTATCGGTAAAATTCACTGATACAGTCAATGAACTTTTTAAAATTTTCATCCGATGAATACGATAAAAAATAGTCTCAACAATTGTTACTCCGAAGTCAGCGAATTTTGCCATTTTAACAGTAGACTCACCGATTCATAGTGCACACAGTCTAGCATAGTTTGAAACCAATCTATCAATTTCAAAAAGGTAATCGGTATTTAATATTATGAGAGCCTATCCTGTATTCCAGCCCGCTGACATGTGGTTCACCGACTATGATAGAGTCCTGGGGACCAGGCAGAACGGGAACACCACCACCGGCACTCACGGCACCGACGATTGCCGGAAACAATGGCGGCTCTACGTCCATGGCATCAGCAAGTGGTGCCCAACCGAGCACCACCGCGCCAATCGCCAGCCCCGAGGGAGTCAGTGACGTAAGCACATTGCAATGAAAAATACGCAAGAGCGCATTAAACGCGAGTATATGTAACGAGGAGGGTCCTTATTTTCGTCCCGATTAAACCACCCAAGAACCCCGAATTGAGAGAACCGTTAAAAAAGGAGATACGAACCGGGTCTTTCTGTTAATTTACGTTGACCTTTGACCGTTCGTCTCGACACTTGTCACGCTCGTGCCACGAGCTCGCTACGAGCCACAGCGAGTTTCTCGTTACGCTAATTACCTCGATTTCGTTTTACGCTAAATTTTAATTAAATCGTAAAATCTCACGTGGACTAGACCCTAGGGCTTTAATTGAAATTGAAAATATAAACGTCCCGCGGTAGCGATTACCGCTGGCTAAATTGTGCATTCAATGAATACGATATTTATAAGGACGAGAGGGAAAACGAGAGTTGAAATGAAATAACAAGGCGAAACACAAGCGAATGTAAATTCGGTCGGCACGGATGAGAGTTGGGAGGGAGAAAAAAATTTTCCACCGCTCCTACACAGGGGAGGGTTATCGCGTGAATAATTTATCGAACGTGAACTTATATGTCTCGCGCTTGTTTCAATTCCGCGCCGCACTAATTTCCGAGTCTGAATGGCCGCGCGATGGTAATAGCCGGAACGCGTCGGCTTGCTCGGCACAGTGCTATCGAACCGGGGGCTAATGGGATCAAAAGAAACGTGTTTGGAATCTCGTTCTCTCTCGACCTTCGCGAAGCACCACTGCAATTTAAAGAAAAGCCTAAGCTCGATGCATTCTACCGCTGCAACACAAGCGCGATATCTCGGCCCGCTCTCGGCTCGCGTCGATAATCATTCTTTCCGATATCGTATAAGCGAACGTAAATCCGAGCTTAAAATCCCAACCACGCTACTTCTGTCCGCGTTTTGGCTAGATAATTCCAAATTGGGTTACCGCTATTATCGAATTTTAATTCGATTACGCGCACAAGCGGAAGATAGTCGATTGAAAAACATCGAAAGGGATTTAGTTCCGTTCACAGCCTTTTTCATCTGATTACGCAAAAACCTAATGCTCCTAATTAGGTCAGAATTATTATCTCATTTGCCGTAAGAACGGAAAAAGAAATGTCGTAATGGAATTCCAGCTGATAACGGTCTGAGTAAAGTAACGAATTTTCAGATCTCCCAGAAGTCAGGGATATGGGAGGGGCCAAACTCGTCGTCGGGAGGAGGAGCGGAGGGCCCGTCGCGGAGCGTGTCTCACGCAGCGAGCTTAGACGCGATATCTCGGAAGATCGTCAAACCGGAACCAACGAGGACGCCGTGTCGCAGTCTCACCTGCAGCGTCTGTAAGTACGTCATCCCAGCGCTCGCCCCTACAAGTATATATGTACCCCTACAGGTATACCGCGCCCCGTTCTTGTCTATCTGAAAATCACAGTCTCCTTGTTTCCGTTACCGATCGCAATTTTCGTTACTTGCCGTTTTTTTATTCCATCGCGTGCTGCTAACGCGGAATTTTAGTATGACATTTTATAAGCAAAAATGTTTTGCGTTTTTATTCGGCGTTGTAGCTAAAGCTTTGCGCGTTTCCGTCTACATTGATGTTCAGTTAGCCACTGTGTAATAAGACGGCCCCCTCCCCCATCCAGCAAGTCAACCACCTGCCACCTACAACCCTCTGTACTTTCTGAAACTGAACCAGTGCAACCAGTGGGCTAATATGCGGTAATTTTTTGTCTGAACAGTCTTGGATGTACCACTTATTCCACTGATTCAATCTTAGAGAGTATGTTTACGTTTTTATCGATGTTGTATTCTACGTTTGCCTGCTGGGTGTCGCATCCCCGATGTACTCTTTTGTTTGGTATCGCGTTTACAACCGACCCGCGAAATCCTCGACAGACGCCATCGTGCTGCGCGTCTCTATCCCTCTCTCTCTCTCTCCCTCCCTCTCTTTCTCTCTCACTCTCTTTCTCTCTCTCTCTCTTTCTCTTCCCTCTTTCGCTCTTTCACGGTTTTCCACTCGCGAGTCGATCGATATGCGCCAGATATTGGAGTTCGCGCGAGAGAAGGGAGCGAGGATAGAAAGAAACGCTCCCTGTGGAATGCGCTCCGAGCGCGAAGAGAAACGGAGCTCGCGCACTGCAGCACGCGCCATGAAATTTTGCTCCGAGAAACTAATTCGGACAAGCTGGGCTACTGACCATATTATACTAGCGAAGAACTTGCTCGGAGTTCGCATATTAATCAAGGTTATCGGAACGTTCGTGAGGTTCGAGTAGAAAAACTGCTCCACTGAAAAAAAATTTGTAAAAGCTACTTGATATTTATTTGACAGTATAGGAATAAATATTTAATTCGATAAAATGTATTGTTCAAGATTAAATATTAGTCGAAATATGGTATCTGCAATTCAAACAATTATTTTATCTAGCTGAATAATTATTTGCTCGTATGCAAGTAAATTCTGAGTAGATTCCACAGAATTTTATTTACAGTGCTCGAATTACGGGCGAGTGTCTCTCCCGCTGAGATAAGACCGATATCTCTTCGTGTAGCCGTGTGTACGTCTAATGCGAGATTAATTAGGATATGATGAGAATTTTATCGCGCATGGCCGACCCGTCTAGCAGATGTCGCGGATATCGGCGCGATCCTGGGCGTGGAAGTCCCGCGCGCGGTCTTCCATGCTGAAAGTTGCGCCCGCGTTTTACCACTCTGCCGGTTCTATATCTCTCGGTTATAAACAAATCACGACTCTAACGAGAGAATCCGACTCTCGTGTCGGGCTTATCGGGCAAAAATGAGGGTACCGTTTTTGCTTAATTAAGTTTGTCATTTTTTGGGCCACCTTACCGTGAAATCTCGCGCGTGAGTGTAATCACTCGTTTGAACCACTTGTTTTCCATCGATCCGCGACTGCGATGACTAGAAAGAGAAAGAGAGTGGCAAGGGGAGAGGGGGAATAGAAAGGCAAATTGAATTGTCCGAATGACCATACTCTGATTCGAGGGCACGCTGCCGGAGGGCGCTCATGCTCGCGACTATCCAACGCAAGTTTTTACTTTTCTTCGTATCACGTGCCGATAATGATTGGAAAAATATTTATTGAACGGAACACGTCGAGATTTTTATAAAAAATATATCAATTTATCACAGCGGCCGATAGCTTTATCGGTTTTATCGTGGGATGAATGATTTATTACCGTTCCGCTATTTATCGCGACTTGGACGAGGTGTGATAGTGGGAGACGGATGAAAAATAACGAGAAAGAGAGAGAGAGAGAGGGGGGGGGGAAGAATGCAGTAGGTAGGTAGTAGGTAAAGGATCGATACGCCCTCGTGTCGGTTCACCAAAATTGCCGGTACGCGGACCTGTTGCCACATTGCATGCGATCGATGAGCGAAAAGACGATGGCGCTTTTTGTTCGACGACCCCAAATCCGCCCCCCCCCCTCCGCTAGACTCCACCCCCCTCCCATATCTGAAGCAAACGTCAGGCTAACGGGATTGAGATTCCTCCGATGCGTTTTTATTTTTTCGACACTTCGTTCGAGAGTGTCGTTACGATAATTAGCGCGCAGTTAAATAGTTTTGTAATTCAAGTGTCAAACCTGGGAAAAATATTTTAGTAGCGAGCCGAGGGAGCGAACAAGTCACCCTCGAGCGATGGCCAGCGACTGTCGATAACCTGACCGAAGGTAAAACAGGAGGAGCGGAGCTCAACGCACACCACCCTCTCCGCTCTTTTGATTTTTTTCTTTATAACCGACCGAGCGCCGGCGAGTTTGCACCCCTTTTACCAACTTACCAAGCGCTTGCGGCTTCTTTTGTCATGCGCTTTTTACCGAGAGATAACGTATTCGAACATTTTTATTCGATTCAGCTTCTTATAGGCCTCTTTACTGTCTTCTTTCTTACTTTCTTATTCTCATTTATTCAATCGCCATTATAGCCCGACGACGATTCTCCAAAGGCCGGAACGAAAATATTTTCAATCGACCACTGGATGATCTTTCCGTTGGGGATCATTTTCCTGAGGATTAGTCCACTCTCATCACGATCTATACCATTCGCAACAAATTTCGTTCATTTTTTTCTACTAACAACTTGGGGAATACAAACGATAGTTCAGACTCATCGATCAATCGACGGGCACTGCAGCTACGCTCGGTCTGCTATATATTCAATTCGCTTATGCAAATAACTCATCGATTGCGATTTCCAAATGAATAAATGATTTTTTCATCGTCAATCGCTTCCATCGACAAAACAATATAATGAGTCATGCAAATAAAACTCAATCTTCGATGTATAGGGTGGTTGTGCCAAAATAACAATTTTATTTATTACAAAAACCATAAGAGATGTAAAAAAAGTTTTGGACGAAAGTTTCTCAATCTCGAAGAGGGCGTATGATTGTCACACGTTCATGACTTTGAGACACACCTTTTAACTTTTATCGAGGTCAACTTCGATTTTTTAAAAAGCACCCACAAATTTGTTTTAGATATCGTGGGTTATGTTGAGCAGAAAGAAATGAGCAAATTTTATACAAACCTTTTTTCATCCGATCATTAATTTCAGATATTCTCTAAATTTGATAATTTTTTAATGGAAAATTCAATTGTATTTCACTGTCAGTACTAGTGCTACCTTATGTATAGTACTCTCATGGTTCTTGAGATCAATGTAATTGTTACTTTAATGCGACCAACCTGTATATTTCCGCCCCAGTCGTGAAGCTACTTATAATCGAAATCCACAGCTTTCTCAAATCTTCCTGAAAAGCAATTATTCATATAACACGACTTGTTAATAAAGAATCGAGTTATTTCGTACATCACTCTACAAGCCGTGAAATGGTGAAAAAATAACAAGGGTATTGGGAATCGACTGTTTCATCATCAATATATGATCAAGATACCTCATTTTTCATGTCGATAGAATAAACACAGTTTCTATGAGCGTATAAAATTTCTTTCTTTCACAGGTATGCAGCTTATAGTGCGGATTAACTAATATATTCATTACTGACACACTTATCAAACGCTTCTAGCTTGAGATATAGGCTCAGTTTTACTATTCGTCACACAACTTGTACGATAATACGAAACGTAGATTCAGAAAATTATCTTCGGCAGTTATTAGTACTTTTCCAATTACTTTTGCAAGATATAATGATTTGAATGATAACGTAGCGGAAGTGTATATTCTTTCACTGTATTTACATTAGTTTAGTGTGTTGTTTATAGAGACAGACGACAAGACCGTTCATTTATGCTTCCTACATCTGTATCTTAAGACGTACTAGATTATGTAATTGTCTTGTTTTACGTGTATTACTCGGTTGTACTATCTGTGATACATCGAAGGACGATCTTGTCTGCAATTTTTCGTTTAATCTTCGTACTGCGTCGTTAACAGAAGGCAGACGCAAGATCGATCGCAAACAACGATAATGATTTATCGTAATCCAAAACCTTCGATTTCTCACGATATTTCAAAAATCGAAGGTCGCGAATATCGAAAATGCGAAGTTACGTTCTATATAAAAGTTATCTACGACTTTGCAGCGTAAAAAGTCACTCAATTGAACGAGCCTGTATTTCAGACTTTTATAAAACTATGAACATAGTTTAGATAGTATAAAGAGGTTGAAACGAAACTCGACCGTTTGTTGGGCAGTATGCTAATCGAATCACAAATTGACCTTTTTCTAGCGACGAAACATTCGAAAATCTTCCCTGGAGCCGCTTCCGAAAGCGATCTGCAGAAATGGAGAATGTCGAGGGAACGAAAATCGCCCTCCCTCAGCCAGATGGGACCAGAATCGGTAAAACACAAAGTAAGCCGGCGATACCGATACAAATTGTTCGTTAACGAGCATTCACGAATAATGACTCTGCGTTTTTCAGTTTTCACTCCAAGACAATGGATCGGCCAAATATTTTCAAGGTGCCATGCATACTCCGAATATGGGGGAGAAGGTCGCCCAGGTACGTCCTATCTATTTATATCGCAATCCTCAAGGTTCGTCATTCCGATCGGGATCGATCGCGATGGTTCACCCATCCCGGATACTCGAAACTCAATTTTCCTCGCGTATTGCATTTTCGCTTTCTTTCCTGCCTCCTCTTAAGCGGTACGCGTCAACAGACGCGCAAATGCAATCTACGCGAAGCACGCGTTTCCTGGTATCGGCGTACGATAGCGGGAAAGCGTCGCTCGAGCAATTTTGCGACGTGGCGTTGCAAATAAGTTTCTTTTTCCCCAAGGTCCCCGGGGGCTTTAGACAGCAAATAATAACACATCGTCGCCCATACGTAATTTTCCCTGAGTCGTCGTTCGACGCAAAATTCGCGACTATCCTATCGCGCTCCCTATGCAGCGCTCCGAGATCGATCAGAGGTGAAAAAAATACGCTCGCGCGGTATCGATCTCTCTCCTATTTACTTGCCCAGCGGAAACTCGCTAAACTACCCAGAAACGAAGAGACCTCGACGATCTCTATGCTCGAAAATATTTTTTCTACGCTCTCCACTCAACCCTCGCAGGATAAGCCTCTCGATTGAGCCTCTCGAGAGTTGCAGTGTGCATACATACGCGCGCCCGTGCACACCCGCTTTTAATCGGTTATATTGTTGGAGCGAGATCAAGACCGCTTACAGCGGTGCTCGCCTATCGTCTCGAGCGATACGAGATCGCTGATCCTCTTACAGCTATTGAGCTCATCGTGACGAGATTGGAGAGGTTCTTTTCCGCACTCTATGCGAATCCGTTGATACCGGGTTACGACTAACCCGCCAGCATATTTCAATGCATCGCATAAACGGCTAATAATAAGAGTTTGAAAAATAGTTGCGAGGAAAGAATCAATGGTACATTGTTACATAAGCGATAGTCGGAAATGCGAGCACTATTATGTCATCGTTATGTGAATGTTCTATGCCTCGTTTCGCTCGGTGCCACTGTAGAGATCCGAACATCGTGAAAGAACTGGGCATATGCACACTTGAAGATAATTTTAGTACAATTTACTATTTTTCTTAGTAAAATAAAGAAACTAACGATACAGAAATGGCGAAACTAACAGTAACTGTGAAAACCAACTCGGAAAATGTTCCGAGTGCATTTCGTTGAAAATATTAAAAACTGTTAATTTTTTTTATTGTCACATACATTAACTTTATTTGTACAATTTAATCCGAATCTACTGAATTACTAATTAATATGATTTCATTGCTTTCTCATTAACCGGTTTAATAAAATTGAACTCAAACTTCTTATAGTAAAGTTTCGCCTTTTCTCGTATGCATATCACGATCGAATTTCAAAGTAGCCCTCGAGGGCTACTTTCATTTTATAATTACGAGCGCATACACGGTCACGAGCGAATTTATCGATTAGCGCGTCTAACGGGATACGCGCATCCCTTTTGCTAACCATGCCCGATGAATGATAAACCATTGTCACTAGTATCTCGCAATTGTACGCTGTCACGCATTCTACAAGGTATGGAGTAATAGAAAATTCCCTACTTATGCTCAAAACTCGACTGATTCCATCTGCGTTATCGCTGTTATTAATCGGCGGTTAATAACAATGAGAAAAAAAAACGATGAGAAAAGAAACGAAACACGTTTCTTCGATCCTCGCCGATCTGCAAATTCGTAAGAACAATTTCTCGTGTTTTCTCGCTGTCTACTTTTTTGCCCAACGATGATGCTAGGTAAGCGTCAACGCTTGAAGTACAACTCGATAGTTCTTAGGAGGAAGAGAATGGGGGGATGTGGAAGCGCGCGAGTAGGGGCGAGGGAGCGAGCTTGGTTCCGATTTTAGACGGTAGGAGGCGCGTCCATTAGTGTCGCAGTGTCCCCCGTCCAACCCGGGAGGTAGCAGGCTTTCGTAACTCGCTCTCCGTCCACATATCGTCCCTCTAAGGAATATCATTCGCACATGTCGAGACACGAGACAAGTATTGAAAAATCGTCGTTAGGATGATGAGAGCGCGCGCGGGAGAGTCGACTCGACCCTTCAGACGTCAAACGCAATGACCGCAACACGGTCTGTACAAGTAAATTTTTTTATTAACCGAAAAACTAATTCTCTCTCATTTTTGTTCTCTTCATCTACTCAAATTTTATTCGTCGACGTTAATTCTGGCGGTTCGATTAACGAACGAAAGTGACACCTTGGCGATATCTCTGATACGAATCACGCGAGTTTCTCGGGATAATCCATTATTTCTTTGTTTTTTTGTCTATCTTTTCCAATCACGAGACGTTTGTATAACGATCGAGGAAAAAGTTTCGTTATTTGGGGTGCAAGAATCTCAAACAGTGTGAACACACGTGATCAACCGACTAGGATAACCTAACGTTGAAAAAAAACAGTGGGAGTAGAGCAAGGGGTGGGTAAACGTTGCCGTGTTGTACGACCAACGCGGTGAATGTACTTGCTCCTTTTGTCGATAACCAATTCCAAAAATATCGCTCTGGACTCGTACGTATCTCGTTGACCATGTAAGTAAATTCTGCATTAGTTCGCTTTTATGGAAACCAATACGAAGGCAATCGCGTCGTTACTTTTTTGTTTTTGTTTTGACGAGAGTAGACTTTTCCTCGAATCACCCTAGAAGGTTCAACTATGCACTGGCGTAGGAAGCCTTGGGACGCATTTATCAGATCCGATAGATTTTTCCGCCAAGCTTCGTAAAGGAAAGAGCGGATATATTGCATCTCTCGCTCCGTCGGTCCGGAATTTCCTCTCGAACGTCAGAATCGATTTCGGGTTGAGGTAGGTCATTGCGAGCAGGGGAGAGACCGAGAGTTCACCGAAACATTGTCAATCGTGGCCAGATCAAGGAACGCTCACTGTAGCTGTTTTTCTTTTGCATTGAAACTCATCGCCCGTGATTGTTGTTTCTCAGTTTATTAGCTTTCTCGCATCGAGGAATTCTCGTTTTCGACGAGAATAGTCGTCGGACGTTACATCAAAGTCGGTAATGCACTCAAACTCTGTCAATGAATTACAGAGAGCATTCATAGCTCTCGTACTAATTCTATTAGATCGGTCAGCGGATTGCCATTCAGCGAATTCCAGCATGATCGATCATATTTTTCCTCCGACCCCGATAACAAAAAAAAAAGTTTCTTCCGCTTTTATTGAGATATTCAATGCTAAGGAAAGTAGGCAAAACAAAAGGCCAATCTTCTGATCGATTTTCAGCCTAGTTCTGGTTTCTATTCTATTTTTTTTTTTTTTGTAGCTCTCTCAATTCTTGGGCCACTTCGATTAAGGGAAAGCCCCAATTAGAGTAAGATAGAGAACGCGGCCAAATCGGCAAGAAACTTTTCTTATCTAATTCGATTTGGTCTAATGTGTTTTCTTTTTTTCGCTCGTTCCTCTTGTCGTATTATCCGCACCGTGTTATGTTACATGTGTTGCGAATGTACCCACTGTTTCTCTCTCTCCCTCTCTCTCTCTCACCCCTCGAGTGTTTGGACACCTTGCCAAAATTTATCTGGAACCTTGCGCTCCTTGCCCGCGGGAGATACCGAAATCGGTGTTCTACGTCGCGGGCCTCATGCCAGGAACGTTCTTTCTGACCTAGAAAAGATCGCCGTAGGTCACTCGGCGACAGCGAAAAGCGTCGAAACACAAAAGAGGGGTGAGAATGCTCGGGCATGGGGAAAAATGCGAAATCCAATGCGGGTATTATGCGGTCTGAATGCGCGCAATATGAAAAATAATTTCTAAATTATCTTAATGTTCATTCGAGCACTGCTAATTAGATATTTTGCTCTGTGGAATGAATTATTATCCCGGAATAATGTATGATATTTAATATAACAGTAGCTTATTTCATATGTTTTTTTCAATGCGAAAACATCGAACAGTGTGAGAGAGAGAGAGAGAGAGAGAGAGAGAGATATTCATCGGAATTTCGCTCGATTATAATTCACGCGTTCTTGGTAAAAATCGATCGATCGATGCTACCATCCCCACGTGTTGCATAATTAATGTCACAGAGGTTGAGGGCAGCCGGCGGATGGGCGTTTTGATTCCGAAGTAGGCTGAACGTGTCGACGTCTTGTGCCGAGCTCGCGAATGCGTCGGCGAACCGCGAACGCGTGCCGAAGGACATCGGCTCAAGGTGATCAATGACTGGCGTCCTTGCGTCGCGAAACGACGAATGTAAACCACGCTGGCTCGCGCATAACGGACGATTTTGCACGTGAGCTTTGTTGTTCTCTCTGTCGCTCCTTCTGTCCACCCCTCCGTCGGTATGTTGGCGTAAAATGCACACACGACAACCGGGAACTGACCGAACGTTCTTGCCTCTTCCGGACAGTCGATTCGATCCCCCGATTCCTGCATAATGCATATCGTTAGTCGGACAGTCCGTGAATTATTACGATTTTATCCAACGCGCATTCCCGTAGTATGAAAAATCGAACCGCCAGGGATACTCGTCGCTCGTCGCAATCGATACATTTTTTCTGTTTTCATTTCTCACCGCGCACCGAAATCATCAATTTTCAATTGACGCTTTTTCAGTGAAATATCCTGTTCGTACACGAAGACATCGAGCAAGTGTGTGCTCGCGCGTTCTTGTGACGGGACTCGTTTATGATTGCGGTCGCCATAAAGCGCGGAATTCGAAAGACTCGGTGGACTGTGGCTCAATTCGACAATAATCAACTGAATTTGTGTACATTTTTAATCGAGGCGTATTCCCCCGACGTACGCTACTATTGAACGCAGACAAAAAGTCTCATCGAGTTTTTTCTCGCCGCAAGCCGAACTGCCAATTACGTGTCGTGCTCAATTATAGTTTCAAAAAACAAATGAAAGTGAAGAAAAACGCGACGTTCGTAGTTCCAGAACGTACGAAGAGAGTCATCGAGACGAACGAGGATAGCCCATTATTGGCTAATAATTAACCGTTGTACGTAAAGATTCCTACCGTAGGTAGCTAATAATTCAATTCCGTGCCTCGCATAAGAGAACTTTATCAATTAACAGCTTTCGCTACTACGCTATTTACTTTTATATCTCGTTACCTTCAAACGTCGCAGGACTAATTCGGATATAAATAAAAAACGTTAAGAGACTCCTAATCGAATGTCGACGGGAACGACACTCGATTCAAGAATATTAGACTGCAGAACCGCAAAGACGATGCAAATCGATATTTCATTAGCAAAAAGGTCATCGGGATGGTCAAACAAAACCCTCCAATGTTCGCGGAATTGAGTTCTCTCTGTCGTACGATTTTCCTCTTTTCTGCATTCGGGGAATAAGTCGCGGAGGAAAAAAAAGGAATTCTCATTCGCGCGAACGAGTAACACGAAAATGACCTAAATAATGCGACTGTGTTTCGCTTTTGAACACCGTGAGTTTTAATTGAAGAGAGGAGGAAATATAGCCGCGAGTGAAGGTAATGACGAGAACTGCGAGAGATAAAAATACGAGCCGTTTGAATTCAAATGCGATATAAGAACCGGCGCGAATTAATTTCGTCGAGCGTCG